>CM076580.1:423211452-423231452 GCA_034641835.2 Pinus albicaulis | reverse complement strand
GTTATTACTATTTTTAAAAATGTCAAAAATATGATACAAATTTTTTTTTTGTTATTCCAGCATCAACTGGTTTTTGTTTTGAAGGTGTTTTTTCAATCCTTTTTTCAAGAAACGTTTTTGTTTTTAGCATAATTTTATAAAATGTTGAAATTTGACCTTCAAAAAAAACCAAGTGTGTTCTGGAATACACTTGTACAGTGCATTGCTCCACAAGAGGGCAAGATTATTTTTGGGTTTCATGATCCTACTAGGACCTATGATGATAACCCTTCTCTATATGGCTCTGGGCAAGTGTGTTGTTATTTTTATGCTCAGATGATATATATTGCTTCTTACTACCACATAATAGATAAGAAAACATACACAGCTAGTAACTTGTTGGAGGATAACTTGCCACTTGATGTTCTAAAGCAGCAGTTGGGAAGATTGCGCTGTATCCACTTGAGAAACCATTGGTAACATCCAACATTACACATAACCTTCAACATTTTTCTAATTTAGATGCCAAATGGTGATGATGTGCCATTCATTTTGAATGGGATGGTTTGGACCAACATGATTCATGACATGGGAGAAAGGATGTTTGGAGATCTAGTCTTCTTCTTACCACTTGAGGTCAACACTATTGCAACCCAAGATCCGCAGCTACTCTACCATAATATTCCCAAATTTTCACCTGATATTTGGAATATTAGAGTTCTTAACTTTATTAATTAATTAAGTAAATAAAAGGGTGGAGGGACCCATAATCCTCAATATGAATAAATATCCACTTTTTGTGTGTGAATGTGGATTAATTAAGCCTAGATCTACATAATGAGGTAGTTGAGCAACTACTAATGTGAATGAAATTGGAGATCATGTCTCATTAATTGAGATAGATCATGGAGGTTGATACAGTCAACTAAGATCTTGAAGATGTCAAACAGAAGATCATGTAACATTCATGATAAGATGATGAAGGAAGTTGTGAAATTAATGCACACATGATGGAGAGGGTGTACATTGCACCTAGACATGATGGATGACTTGGTCAAACAACGCAGTCAAACATGGAGGATCTTGTCCACATGCACAACACAGTCTAGATGAGGGCTAAGGTATGGGAAGGCTCAAAAATTATATAAAGAATATGAAGGCAAGGATGAAGATATGCTTGAGTTTATTGATGTTGGATCTGTATAGATATGGAATTGTCATGTGACATTCCATTGCTTTCTTGGGTTGTTTAGCAGAGATTGTAAGTGTTGTTTAGCACAGGGTGTTTCTAGTCGGGAATCCCACCTATTTTTTTGAGTAGCTCTGGAAAGAGTATTTTATTTCATTATCCATCAGGCATTGCTGCCACATATATTTTCCTACTTTCTTCAAAACATTCATATTCAGAAATTGCAAATTTCTGAAGATCAGTTTGGAAGGTGGAGGTTGTCTTCAGTATTTCAGCTGGAGAATTGGTGAAGGTTTATTCCTATCACCTTGGGCTTAAATATCATCATTCCCAGAGCTTCATATCAGATCTGGCATTAGGTCATTTATTATTCCTAGTAGCAACATTTCCATCAGGAATTGCACTGTCCATTCTTGTAGATCCAAGGGAGAAGGGAAGTTGCTAGCATTTCAGCTAGTAATCTAGTGGAGTACCATTCCTTCACATTGTATGCATCATTTCCATCAGTCTTGAGATTCATAGCCATATTTTGCAGCAGGCTAGAGAGCCTCCATCCTTGACAGTGCAGTTTATGCCAGCAGGGTTGCAGTGTACAACCAAAAAGGGCCGAAAATCCAAAGTTAAATCCTGGCCAAACCACTTCTGGGTTTTTCTAGGTTTTCAGAGTAGAATCCATGGTTAAAAGCGTGCAACATTCTGAGCACTCTAAGAGCCTTCCACACATGGTTCTTCTCCTCAGTAGCAACAGTTTCTAGTAGCAACAACAGTAGCAGCACAAAATTTCCAGTGCTTGGTTTCTTTAGCGTATTTCAGCCATCTTGTGGCTTGAGTGCATTCTTTTTTTAGCACTATTGTACTTGGTATTCACCTCCTATATAATAAAATGGCTCGGCTTCTCTGTATATTCTATTTTTGTCTTTATATTTATTTTTTATCTTGCTGCAGTTCTCATATTGTGTTTGAGTATTACTGCATTCTCCCTTTTGGGATATTACAGTGGTATTAGAGCATAGTCTTGGCTCAACTTGTGAGTTCCAGCTATTATGCTATCAGAATAATAATAAGAAAAATAGAAGGAGAAAGATTAGAATGATGGAGAGGATGATCCTTATCTCATCACTTTTCAGATCCAAGAAGAACCTCTCCAAGGAGGTTAAGTAGATAAAGGAGAAGAGGTGTAATGAAACTGCTAGAGGGTTTCAAGAAGAGGAAGGACCATGCACTTCCTATTTTCATAGAGAAGAAGAAAAGAATCATGAAGGACACTTGGATCATCAGATTCTAAGTGAATACCTTGTTGAGTACAAATCTCAACCTAGAGCCTTCAAGGAGACTCTAACCTTCCCACAGTTCATTCAACTAGAGGAAGAGAGGAGGCCTTGCAACAACAGGGAGATCAAGGGCAATAGGTTTCTATTGTCCACTTTTGATGGACATCTGCAACAAGGGCTTGGGCAAGAGGACTTGAGGCATTCTTCCTACTACATCCAGTGGTAGAGAGAGAGGCAGTAGAGATTGCAGCGCTGCACATGGAGGGTAAGGGAAGCACTTGGTGGTTCAGTCACATAAGCCATGCAAGAGTATCTACTTTTGTAGATTTCACTCAGAGGGTGATCAAGATATTTGATGAAGAAAAATCAGAGAGGGAGGAGCCCTCACCACCACTTGAGGAGACTTGTACCAGCGCTGTCACAACATTGGAGGAGCAGCCTTCAACATTAGCAATTGAGGGGGCTAACAAAATAGAAGAAGGAACTCTTTCCGCCATACAAGGTGTTCTCAAATCCCATCAAGGTATGATTGAATTTCCACTTTCTATTATTGCAACAAATATTTTAGAGGATTGTGGAAATCTACCTTTGCATGAACAAGGGGCAACACATATTGCTAATCTAGAGCAACAGAATTGCACTACACTGTCCAAGGGAAGCAGTGAAGAAAAGAGGACCCATTCCTCATGGGAGCATTTAGATGGCAGCTTCATTCAGGAGGCAATGGAGGAAGAAATGACAGAGGGTAGACATCTTGAGATGAGAAACACCTCCGCCTTTCTAGATGACACTTTCTCAATGAGCATGCCACAGCTCAAAGAGAGACTTCTACTTGCAACAGATCCAAAACCCCATTGGTTTTGGAAGGCCATGCATGAGAAGGTCTCATTAAGAGATCTCATTGGAGGTGCACTTCAACATTTCATGAAGTGAAAATTTATTCAAAGGTTTGAGGAGGTTGGTGTCCTACAATGGGAGGATACCAAGTATTTGCAGAATGAGATCCATCAGCCACATTGGGATGAGTGGATGATAGTATGGAGCAAGGGGTTTCCAAACCACTTACAGATCTATGACACAGGCCAGCAAGAAGCATGGATGCGCTGGCTTCTCTTGGGTGAGTATGGTTACTACCCAAAGGTCCCTATCTTCTTGCCTCATGCCTTATGTCTCAATGATAGAATGCATAAGAAGAAGGCATGGTTACTGTGGTTGTTAAGAAGAGATTTTGGATGTCACATGTTAAATATTATATCCATGTATTTACTCTTGTTTGGGACATGTATCATATATCTACATGTATTTCTGTTCGGGATGAATCTCATGTTCATGTATGTACTTGGGTTTGGGAGAGGGTATCACTTTCACATGATGCGACTTAGAGGAGTTTGTTTGTATTATGTTGATGAGACATCTCACATGTCCATTCCTTTATTGTTGCTCCATGACTTGCATCATGACAATGCAAGAAGGCAGCAAGAATCCTTATTGCTGAGATGGCTACTTTTGAGAGAGTGTGGCTCTCACATTCTCATTAATGATTTGACATGGAAACAAGAAGCATTGTTGCGGTGGCTTCTTTTAATAGAGTATGGCTCTCTTACATACTTTCATGATGATCTAGCATGGCAGCAGGAGGCTTTGTTGCATTGGTTGTTATTGCTGCATTGGTTGTTATTAGGAGAATATGGTTTGACATTGTTTATGTTCTCCCATATGTCTCTACCTCTTTTTGATCACTATGTTGATGTGATGTTTGATTCCTACATGGCCAACATGGCTAATGATGAGGGAATTGTTGTATGTAATCTACTCTATGTATCATGGGTTGGAGAGATAGTTCATTAGTTGGGACTTTCCACTTTGGGAATGAACCACTTTATCTTATGTATCTCATGTATAGAGGAGAACTTTGGTCATCATATGGTTGCCACTTGGAGGCTCATTGGGGAGGAAGGCTATCTAACTTTTCAGTTGGAAGCCATTCTAGACATTTTAGAGAGGCAACTTTGGAGCTAGACATACATGACACATTGTAACAGATGGGAAGGCCTTCCACATGAGGATGCCATTTGGAGGGAGGATGTTTTCTGTAGCATCCACTTTTGCAGTTGCTTGAGGACAAGCAACATTTTTCTGGGGAGGACTGTAATATTCCCAAATTTTCACTTGATATTTGGAATATTAGAGTTCTTAAATTTCTTAATTAAGTAAGTAAATAAAAGGGTGGAGTGACCCATAATCCTCAATATGAATAAATATCCACTTTTTGTGTGTGAATGTGGATTAATTAAGCCTAGATCTACATAATGAGGTAGTTGAGAAACTACCAATGTGAATGAAATTGGAGATCATGTCTCATTAATTGAGATATATCATGGAGGTTGATACAGTAAACTAAGATCTTGAAGATGTCAAACAGAATATCATGTAACATTCATGAGAAGATGATGAAGGAAGTTGTTCAATTAATGCACACATGATGGAGAGGGTGTACATTGCACCTAGACATGATGGATGACTTGGTCAAACAACGCAGTCAAATATGGAGGATATTTTCCACATGCACAACGCAGTCTAGATGAGGGCCAAGGCATGGGAAGGCTCAAACATTATATAAAGAAGATGAAGGCAAGGATGAGGATATTCTTGAGTTTATTGATGTTGTGGATCTGTATAGATCTGGAATTTTCATGTGACATTCCATTTCTTGCTTGGGCTATTTAGCAGAGATTGCAAGTGTTGTTTAGCAGAGGGTGTTCCTGGTTGGGAATCCCACCTCTTTCATTGAGCAGCTCTAGAAAGAGTATTGTATTTCATTCTACATCAAGCATTGGTGCCACATATATTTTCCTACTTTCTGTAGAACATTCATATTCAGAAATTGCAGATTTCTGAAGATCAGTTTGGAAGGTGGAGGTTGTATACAGTATTTCAACTGGAGAACTGGTGAAGGTTTATTCCTATCACCTTGGGCTTAAAGATCAGCATTCCCAGAGCCTCATATCAGATCTGGCATCAGGCCATTTATTATTTCCAGCAGCAACATTTCCATCAGGAATTACGCAGTCCATTCTTGTAGATCTAAGGGAGAAGGGAAGTTGCTAACATTTAAGCTAGTAATCCAGAAGAGGACCATTCCTTCACATTGTCTGCATCATTTCCATCTGTCTTGAGCTTCATAGCCAAATTTTGTAGCAGGCTAGAGAGCCTCCATCCTTGACAGCACAGTTTATGCTAGTCAAACCATAGTGTACAACCCAAAAAGGGCCGAAAATCCAAAGTTAAAATATGGCGAAACCATTTTTGGGTTTTTCTAATTTTTTTGAGTAGAATCCATGGTTAAAAGCATGGATCATTCTAAGCACTCTAACACCCTTTTGCACATGGTGCTTCTCCTCAGTAGCAACAGTTTCCTGCAGCAACAATAGTAGCAACACAACATTTTCAGTGCTTGGTTTCTTTAGTGCATTTCAACCATATTGTGGCTTGAGTGCATTACTTTTTTAGCACTTTTGTACTTGCTATTCACCTCCAGTATAATAAAATGGCTCATATTCTCTATATATTCTGTTGATGTCTTTAGATTTATTGTTTATCTTGATGCAGTTCTCATCTTGTGTTTGAGTATTACTACATTCTCCCTTTTTGGATATTACATCTAAACTTATCATAGGTGGAGAGGGAGACATCATGGGGTACGCCATTTTTTCTACCATGTTCAGTTATTCAGCCCACCTACATTGCAGGAGCCCAAGATAGAGGAGATCTTTCATGAGTTGTCGTGTTGGAGGGTGACTCATTTTGTATTGATGATAGCTTGGGGATGGAGGTTTCATATGGGATTGATATTTCCCAATGCATTTTAGACTCCATGCCTTGTGAGGACCTCTAGATAGCACTTGGTTGCCTCCTTGAGTATTTCACATTTTCATGGTGATGGCCATTTGGGATGCTCTCCAAATGCTAGCTTGTATGCTTGGGAGGGGCACTATGGAGACTTATTGTTGAGACAAAATCATATTCCTTGGAGGAGTTCATCGTGCTACAGGAGGAGGAAAGGAGACTTTCCAGTTCTATCCTTGCAGTTGCTTGAGGACAAGCAACATTTGGGAGGGAAGGACTATAATATTCCTAAATTAGCATGCAACTAATTGGAATATTGAATTTTTATTTTTCCACCTAGAAGTTGAATAAATGGGTAAGAATGCCCATGCATATTAAAAACAGGAATAAAATCCCCCATGTTGTAAAAAGGGATCATAAAAATAGCTGGATTTTACACTCCCAAGTGTGAACAAGGAAAAATGCATGTGGACAAGGTCAAGTTTGACCAAGTCAACAACGTTGATATGAAAGGAGGAGATCACCCATAGAGAAAACACAGTGCAAGTAGGAGGAAGATTCCTTGGTGAAGGAAACCCTAATGTGTGGGGCCCAAGGCAATAAGCCTCACATTTGTTTAAAAGGAGGTCAAGGCGACCATATGAGGGATGAATTGAAGATTTCATTTTGGTCTACATGACTCTTTTTCTTTCTCCAACTGTTTAGTTGAGATTGCTGTGCTGCTTAGCATAAGGTATTCATGTTTAGGAATCTCTTCTTCTTTCTTGAGAAGCCTATTAAGGGAGCTTGTACTAAATTTCCTCACATCTAGGCTTGAGGCCAAGCCTCCTCCTTCATCTACAACATTATTTCTGTAGTAGTATAACGTTGTGTTGCAGGGTGTTGCAGTGGGAATTATCAACACCGCTTTTGGAGCTTGTGTTTTAGAGGAGGAAGCCTTCCTTCCTTTGGGAGACCAATGTGGAGGACTTTGAGCTGATTTTTAGATATTGGCATGTGGCTAGTGTATTTTCCATCACCTACAGTGTAGTCCCTTGTAGGAACTACGTCATTTCTTGCAGTGTTGCAGTGTGAGGATTCAGACCCTTGTTTTTGAGCTAGTTTTTGAAGGAAAGGGCCAACCCTTCTCCCGGAAAGCTTGTAAGAGGGATAATCCTTCATTTATTATATTATTCAGTTGTATGTATGCATAGCTTTAGTTATAATATGTTATTTCAGATCTAGATCTGCAGATCCACTCTTTTGTACTCATACTCTCAAGAAACCCTTGCCGGGTTATCTCATTAATGTGTAAAAGAGGCTAGATATCTAATTTCCTCTATTTTTTGAGTAATAAAACTCCATATATCTTGTTTCTATCCTATTTTATCAGAAACCCTCATATAATTACACTATGCTTTCTTTATAAATTTCTGTATAGTCTAAGTCATGGGATTTTAGTGTTTTTAAGCCATATTGAGACCGGGAGATCTGTTTAACACCTCAAGAGGGATTTTTTTCTGATCCTCTTCTAGATGTGAGTCCCATAATACATAATATAAGGGATCTAAGTGTTATTTTTCCCTTTTATAGCGTGATTTCCTGGGAATAACATTTTTATGGTCTATATTGCTGCATTTCCCCACTTTGGGATGATATAGAGGAACCTATTTTTGCTGTTGCCACATTCATTTGATGGCTATGAGTTCCTCTCATATTTTATGAGGTGATTTATCACTACTATTTCCAGGATTGTGTTCATGTATTGTTGCATCCCCATTTTTGGATATTACATTACCCTAGTGATGATCTTTCACCATGACATCTTCCTATAGGCATCGACATACTTCATACAGATTTACATGTCTCCTAATGATATTTTTTTCCAAGGGTCTTCAACTTTCCCAAAAAAATTTCTAAGTCTACATATCTTCCCAGGAGATCTCCTAGTCACATCTTCTTGGCCTTCGGATGATAACTGCCTCTTGACATGGTTGTACTTCATGATATCTTCGTCTCTACACTTTATTCATTCCCAAATTTTCCAGTTTCTTGTTTATGTAAAGCCACCTCATATTCTATGAGGTCATATTATGTTGATTTCATCTGTTAGTGCACTGAGAGATCCTTATTCATAGATCAGACTGCTAAATACAGAGGTATATTACCTACAACCATATGACATGACTTCAAAACATCCAATATCAGCATATATGTCTGCATATCTCATACCTATTTTCCTTGAGTCATCCTGTAGCAGTTTCTCTTGAATGAAGAGCTTCATTCCTTTGACCTGCTTCAATAATATGTCATCACATCCCAAAATTATGTCTCCATGATGACCCTTGATCTGATGACTTCTTTACTTTTAGTCGAGAGGTTTTCCAGAAGCTGTTTCACTAAATGCTTCTATCGAGATGCTTCTTAATTTACATTTCTATCATACAATTTTACAACTAATCAGAGATCACTTATAGAGGAAGATGATCTCAATCATAATAGAGATCTCTTGCTTCCTCCTTCTTAGATCTTTTAGCATCGGGTTCTTCTCTTTCATAAACGACATGGGCTTCTTCCTTTTTCCTCTTGTCCTTTCCAGATTTAGGAAAATATCTTTTATAATTCCCAAGCTCATCACATCCAAAGCATCGCACATTGTCCATATTTCTTCTTTTATTCTAAGGGAGAAATTTTCCTTTCTTCCTTTCTTCCTGTATGAGGCTGTGAAGGCATGATTTTCTTCACTTGGTCCTGTATTAGCTTTGGATTTTAGTTTTGTTTCGTCTATTTTAAATAGATACCATAAATTATGGAATGGAGTGGCTTCTTTCTTCCCATATAGATTAGAAGTGAAGTTTCCCCATTCCTCTAGTAGAGCATTCAATAGCACCATTATTATCTCAATGTCAGACATCACTTCTCTTAGTTCCTGCAGTTGATCTCTTATTTCATAAATCCTCATAAAGTATGGAGAGATTCCTGCTTCTCTTGATAATTTAATTTTTTATAGTTCTTGTCTCAAAGAGATTGCTTCTCCAGCGGTACTCATAGAGAATAGCTCCACCAATTTATCATATATTTGTTTTGCAGTCTTTAGTTTTGATACACAGGGAATGAGAGAGTCTTTAATGGATTCTATGAGAATCCTTTGGGCTCTAATTTCCCCCTTCATGTACTTGGCATGGGCTAGAGTATCCTCTTTTGGAGGTTGAACAATAGATCCTTTGATATAGTCCGTTACTTCCTCTTCAATTAAATTCAAGTTTGTTCTCTTCTCCCATGCATTGAAGTTTGATGACCCGACCAACTTGTTGCTTTCTTTACAATACGGAATTTTGATAGATAGGGTCATGAATACTTACTTGATTGGATTTGCTTGCAGCTTCCTTGATGATGATTGAGAATGAAGTCAAGGGTTTCCTTTCTTCAATGTTGTTGTACTTGAACCCTTGATTATAGTGACTATTTTCAGAAGTTGAGATTTCCGTCAAACAATGTCTTGAGTGAAAATATTTTATGGAAAAGATTAATTTCCTGAATGAGTTGATCCTTTTGAATGAGGTATGAGATATTACATGAAGTAGTTGGATAGTCTTCTTTGAAAACTGATTTGTCTTTCCAACCCAAACTTTGATCTTTGCTTCTTTCAGTGTCTTTGTTGAAAAGAAACCCTTATGTTCAACACCTTAGCTTTGATACCACGTTGAGAATTTGGAGGGCTGTGGATTAATACAAATTCTCTCCTTGATAATTACTTGTGAGCTTACTTGTGTTAGTTATGTCTTCTCTTAGTTAATATTTCATCAAGTCAATTATCGAAATGCACAAGACACAAATTTAGGCTCCTAGAGCCAGGGAAAAAACCTCTCCCTCTTAGAGAGGAAAACCAACAAAGAATTATTATTATAGATGTTCAAATCATAAGTACCATAACTAGACTTATAACCTTAACCTAGATGTGCTTCCAAGACCTTTATCTTCACTTTTTATTCTACAGTCTTCCTTCCTCCACTTATCCATACTTAGATGCTACCCTAGTTCACTATTCTTTTCGTACTTCTTGATTCCCTTTGTATCTGCAATTATTCTTGATATTTGATTCAAAAATATTTTATGAGATTGACCAACTCTTCTTGCTATTACTTAACAACACCTATGCATCCTAAATGTCCGCACTGTACTCTTGATATAGGTCCACACTCTATCCATGCAACTATTCACTGAATTTTCATATATATATCCGAACTTATGGACTGTGGTATATCCTCAGACCTTACTAAAGTTTATCCGCACTTATACAAAACCATCCGCAGATTATTGCTATGGTAAATCTTCTTCTCTCTGTAATATTCCAAATCTGGAATGGCTAGCAAGGCATGACTGGAAAATGCATTTTCTAGGAATGGTTGCTACAAGATTTGAAACCATGACCTGGATCCCTTAGGACAATTTTCTAAGTCCTAAATCCAAGAGGAGGCTCCAAAGAAATCCCTCTAGGTGGGTTAAACAGATCTCCCACACCTAGTTGTCCCGAGGAAATGCCCAATAAAGGGGCTGCAGTAAATGTAAGAACATACAATGGAGTAGCAGTGCTATTTTAATGAGCCAGCACACATGAAGATATGGATAGCCAACAAATGTATATTATAGCAGTATTTGTATACAAATCCTTGATGAAAGAGTCACTCAAGTGATGCAATACAGCCTCAATGGAACATATACATGATAAAAGGGAAAACATTGCTACATGAAAGAAGCCATGGCTATATCAGCACAGTTTATAGGACACACTACAACATAATAATAGAAATACAATGATATGGAAATATCAACTCAAGAAATGTGGGGCAGAAAGATCTCAACCCCTGAAAACACCAATACAACAATCCTTAAGAGGATTGGCTGAAATATATGTACAAATGGAAAATCTACAGAAATGCCAGAGTTGCAGTGTAGCAGTTGCAACACAAAACTGAAACTATATGGAGATGGATGAATAATATGTAAAATATGAATCAAAACTCCTCTAATGGATCTCTCGAGTGCAAGGCTGATCCTAGCATTGAAGATATTTACCTCCAAGATGATGGTGCAAACCCCCACTGTATATATGCACTGAAATAACACAGTCTAGAGAAGGGACTGCGCTGCTGATGATAGGAGAAGCTTGGCCTGATGCCAAAGTATACAAATCAGCCCTAGAAACCTTCCTCACTAATCTTCTTGAGGAATAGAAGCTCCCTCCTCTAAAATATGAGACAAGGAATGGTGTTGTGGAACCCTCCACTGCAACACCCTACAACACAACGTTACACTTGAGCAGAGATAACGCTGTAGCTAAAGGAATGGCTTTGGCCTTGATCCTAGATGTGGAGAAATGAAGTGCAATACTTCAATAGGCCTCTCAATAAGGATAAGAATTCCTAAATAGGAATCCCTCGTGCTAAACAACAATGCAACTCAGCTAAACAACCGGAGAATGCAAACAGTCTTCCAGACCAAAATCAGAATACTCAAAACATGTCCCTCTATGGTTGCCTCTTCCTCCTTTTATGTAAGTGAATGTCTCTTTTCCCTAGACCCCACACATTAGGGTTTCTTGCACAAAGAATATTTCTCCCTCTCAAACTGCGTTGTCTTCCCAAGCAAGCCACACCCTCTTAGACAACGCTGTTGACTTGGTAAAACTTGACCTTGTCCTCATGTAATTGCCCCTTTTCACACTGGAAGGTGCAAAATTAAGCTATGCCATAGATCCCTTTCACACTATGAGGGATTTTATTCCTACTCATGGGCCTTTTACCCATTTTATTCACCTCCTAGATTATATAAGAAAAAATTAATGTTCCAATTTGTTGCTTGCAAATTTTGGAATATTACACTCTCCTCTTACAAACAATACACACAGGTTTCATAGGTAGGTGACTACTGTAGGTAGTGTATATATATTTATATATCTGCACTTAAATATATACTCATCTGCATACCCTCTTCCAAAGCCTCCACAAGCTTATTTCAGGCTTATCTATATGAATCTACACTTCAATTAACTCAGATAGATCCATAACCCTAGACATAGGTACCTCCATATTATTCCTGAGATTTCTTTATGCAAATTACAGAGATATATTTGGAGCTATTGTTCTTCCTGTTTTGCATAGCCTAGGTGGGTATTTATAGTTGTCGACGCATGTGAATGAGCTGACCAGTATATAAATAGGTGTGTTTGATATTTAAGTCGACTTTTCCAACTGAGGTGAGGCCGACTTCTCCAAGGAGTATTCCAGCAAGGTGATAACTATTTTTCCTTGTATTTTGAGCTTGTCTTCCAACGTTATTGAGAGCTTATTCCACAAGGCCATAGGGCATATAGCTAGACTAGATTTGACACTTAACTCAAACGTATTGGACATCAAGAAGAATTCCATCTACTTAATAAATTATGCTCATGAAACCCATGAAGCATATACAACAATAATATATATTATTTTGACTTCTCCTTTTTCATAATTACATAATTACATAGTCAACATGAAGACCGACCCAGTTACACTTTTCAACAAGAAGAATCTGAGATTATTTCAGTTTCTTTTGATTGAAGACTGAGGAGGGAATGTGTACATTCCTTAAAAGGTTGTTTCTTGTTCTGCATATTTTGGAAAACTGAAACAAGATGTCATTGTTGAAAGTAAGGCAAAAGGACCCCAAAATCAAGGAGAGGGATGTAATTTCATGAAAAGCTCAAAGTGACAAATTCAAGAAAATTTCAGTGGATTGAGAATGGAAGGGTGAGGGAGTTGTGGGTAAGGAAATTGGAAAAGGAAAAGGCAATGGATTTGGTGAGGTAAGAGGCATTAATTGGTATTTTATTTATGAAAATAAAGGAAAATAGGAGAAAAGCGAGGTGAAAAGTCACCAGTTGCACGTGAGGAGGAATATGAAGGAAAATAATGGAAAATGAAGAAAATAGAAGCTTCACTAATAAAAAGTCTTCTAAGGATGAGTTGGAAAGATTTTTCTCACACTTATGGCTCTCTCATTATTCTCTCTCTCTCTCTCTCTAACTCTTGGACACTTGGATTTTTCTTGGAGCACTTTGACATTGGATCAAGAAAGGAAAAGAAGGTAAGAAGGAGGAAGAAAGCAAGGAAGGGTAGGATCAAGAAACTACATCGGCATTCTTTGAAGGTATATATTTGCAAGTGCATTTTACTTACTAGATTTGGCATTCATGGTATTTCATGTGGTTCTTTTTTGTCTTGGCATGGATTTTTTCCAGGTGTGACAGTGCTTTTAGCCTAGCGTTGTCATTTCTGGATAGTCATGGTGTTGTGGAATTCTCATGTTTTGGCTTAGATGTATTACTGGATGGATTTGAAGCTGAGTGGGGTGGATCTTTTAATTGATATAACACATGACCTAGTAACCCCTAAACTAGACTATGGGTTGCGATAAAGCTAGATAGTGTGTTGCCTTAGTAGGCATAGGAATCCTAGACCTATGAATGGTGGGATATACGATAAATCTTAAAGGTGGTTTTCTCAACATCAGGCCTAGGAATCCTGAGGTTGGGATATATTGTAAAGCCTGGAGAGAATGTCTTGGTTTAGGTCATAGTGACCCCTGATTTGGATTGTGGGTTGTGGTAAAGCCTAAGAGACAGGAAAATTCCTCACGGTTTAGGCAGAGAGAATATAGTGATATCCATGTTTGTGTTGTCCTAGTGATCAAGTGTAGATCATGGTAAATATAGTTATGACATGTTTATTGTGTTGGCCTAGTGCTCCGGGATGGATCACGGTAAAGCATGATTTATATTTATGTGGGTGAGGTGGTATAACATCAGGATGCCCTAGTTGGTTCCTTCAGTTTGCATCCCACATTCATGCTTCGAATATGGCATGGGGGTGATTGGATAAAGAGAGTTTTGGCTCAGCCAATATATGTTCAGGTGGAATGTGGAATTCCTGTCTCAGGAAAATTATGTTGACACCTAATCCTATGGATGGGTGTGCATTTGTATTTTTGTATATTATTTAATATTAGGAAATAAGGAAGGCCAAGAGTCATTGGGAGATGAATCCCAATAGCCTCACCTCCCATCTATAAAAGCATGTACATTCTTCAGCTAATACACATTCTGAATTGAGGAGTTACCTCTTAGTTTGACATGGTATCAGAGCCAGCCCCACTATTGGCATTTCTGCCCTGTGGTGTAACTCCCTATCCTTTGCTCAGTCAAATTTATTAATAAGTTTTCTGCTGCTCTTAATTGATAGACTGTTATTCTACATTTTTTTTTCTCTAATATCCTTGACATTTGCAGCTCCAGCTCCTGCAGCTCCTGAAGACTGCAGGCTCCTCTGACATTTTGCAAATTGCAGGCTCTGTCATTCTACAGATTCCATTTCAAATTTTTTTTTTCTGTAACGGCCTTTTAGGCCTCCTTTCTCCATACCTATCGACCCATTCACCTCCCCCATCTCTCCACTCTGCGCCCTACGCCCTCTCCCTCACTCTGCATACACCTCCCTCTCCCTCAACTCTGCGCCTTATCTTCCCTCACCGGCCTCACGCCTCCCCTTCCTATCTGCTACACATTACAGCAGATCCATGATTCCCCACCTGCTCGACCTACCCATCTCCTCCCTACGCACTGCATATCTCCCAACGCCTTCCCTACATTCGATTAACACTGCTGTCATTCGATTGTGTTTTCAAATACCATTGCGCTGTCATTCGACTGTGTTTTAATATTCCATACAGCATTTGTAATACACAATGGATTTGTAATACACAGTCATATACGCTGTTTCAATCCCGCCTGTGGCCTTTCGGCCCTCTGGTGTTAACACAGTCATCCGATTTATGCAATACGTTCCACTGCATCACACTCCGCTGCATATATACAATACAGTGAGTGCTCCTCCAGTGTTTACCAGCGCCTGTCAATTCATTTCCCCTCCGCCCTCCGTGGCCTGTCGACCCTCCTCCATGCTGCACATTAAAACTCTGTCCATTCATCGGCCCTCCTCCATCTGCGATACACCCCATTCATACAATCTTGTCCATGTAACGCGCCGGTTTGACATGTTATTCCACTGTTCATAATTGATATCGCTGGTTTGACATATATGCTCTCTATTTTATAAAACCGCTGTTCATTGCATACAGCAGTTCATTGATTGATATTTAATACGCTGGTTTAATACGTTGTGACTCCAGTTTTTCAATACATATCGCTCCAGTTGACTCCAGTTTGTCAATACATATCGCTCCAGTCGACTCCAGTTTGTAATACATCCACACTGTGCATATATAGTAAAACGCTGTATTTTATATTCGTTTTAACACGCCCCCCACGTTGCTATACCGCTCATATAAAACGCTGGTGGTGTTGATTATTATACAGCTCCCATATTCAATACGCCCTTTGCATATAAAACACTGGTGGTGTTGATTATTATACCGCTCCCATATTCAATACGCCCTTTGCGTATAAAATGATGGTGGTGTTGATTGGTATCGTATTGAATGGTATCGCTGCTCTTTAACACCTCACTCCATTACTGCTTCCCCTTCTACATTTCCGCCCCTCCATACAGTCCTTCATACATTACATACCCCCTTTCACACTGCTCCCCTCCATAACACCCTCCCATTTCATAATACCGCCCCTCCACAATCATAAATTTTTTTATTCCCCAAACAAAACAAAACAAAATATACATATATATATTTTTTTATGCAGAATTCAGTTTATAGAAAAGAGTATTTTTTTTTTCCATTCAGTCTTTAGAGTTTTTGAGCAGAATTAGTTTCCAGCAAAGAGTTTTTAAACTCAGAGTATTTTTTCCAGCAAGAGTTTTTTGCCCTTTTAAATTGAGTATATTTTCCAGCAAAATATTTTTTTTGTTTTATCTCCTTCAAGAGAAATTTTCCAGCAAAGTTTTTTTTTTCTCTCCTCCTTCAAAAGAAGATGACAGTCCCTTCATCTTCTAAAGAGGCTGCCTACTTGGCACAGAGAGAAAAGAGACATGCTTCAGGTCCATCCAAAGGAAGAGAAGACAGAAGACGAAGAAGAAACTTCAGAGAAAAGCGGGGCAGACAATCTAAAGCTCAGCAGCAAACAAATTAAGATAGAGGTAAAACTGATGAAAAAGACAAAGGTAAACCGGTGAGATCTTTTCATTACTGTTCTAGCACATATGCACATTGTATGATGGAGTAAGCGAAAACCTATTTGATGTTTCATTTACTTCATGGAGAGATGATTAGTTTGCTAGATTCGGAGGCAACATGTCACATGACATTTTTAGAAGATTTTTTTGAAGAATTCTTGAAAAAGTTGATGGAGCGGTATATTTCGCGAGATAAATCCAAACTCAAGCCATCAGGGCTTGGCACAATCAGGCTTAAGTTGCCTGGTCTTCCAGATCATCTTCTACATGAGGTTCTATACTTCCTTGAGTTGAGGAGAAACTTGTTGTCCTTGGTCCACATCCGCCAGCAAGGATACTCCGTTCATATGTTTGATGGCAAGGTTGATGTCAGAAAAGCATCAGATCGCTCACTTGTCATGGAGGGAATAGAAGAAGGAAGACTCCTAAAGCTACAAGTTTCCTCTACTCATGCATAAAACTTTGCATTCAGTTCACATCATGATGAAGGTACATTCCCATCAAGTCTTTTATCGCATGCTAGATTTGGACACTTAAACTATGATAGCCTTCGATTGTTGAAGAAAAATGGTGTTACTAGATTGCCTACAATTCCTAAGAAACTTAAGCAATGTGATGCTTGTATTCTAGGAAAGCATAGCAAACGGCCATTTCATGATTCACACTCGAGCCGCCAAGGCTTGAACTTGTTCATTCGGATTTATGTGGCCCTATGCCTATTAGCACGCAAATGGAAACAAATACATGATGACATTTATTGATGACTACACCCCGAGAATGTGTTGGTTACTTGCGAAGAATAAGTCGATGCTTTACGAACTTTCGAAATTTTCATGCATGGATTGAAAATGATGCACAAACTCATATTGGCTCTCTACGTACTAATAATGGAAAAGAATAAACTTCAAACGAATTTGAAAATTATCTTCGTCAACATGGGATCAAACATCAAACAACTGTGTCGTATAATCCCCAACAGAATGGTGTAGCTAAAAGAATGAACAGAACTATTTTAAATATGGTTCGTTCCATGTCATTTTTCAAGAATGTAAAATTGATGTTTTGGGCTGATGCAGTTCGATGTGCTATTTACATAAAGAATAGGTTTCTTTCAAGTTCAATTAGAAACAAAACTCCTTTTGAAATGTGGCATGGCCACATTCCTTCCGTAAAGCATTTCAGGGTCTTTGGGTCCACCTGTTATGCCTTGATACCCAAGGGTCAAAGGAACAAACTTGGTGCTAGAAGCAGAAAATGTATCTTCTTGGGGTACTCCAATACCTCCAGAGGATATCGTCTCTATGATGAAACAAATAAGAAGTTTGTGATAGCAAGAGATGTCATATTTCTTGAATCTTCCAAGAGTGACAAGGTTGTTGAGCGGCAACTTGATCGCCTGGATAGATTCACACATGCAAAGTATTTCAAAGAATTTGATAATGTGATTCCACACGTTGAAGGGGGGATTCCGATATTGAATCAAACTGTGGAATCATATCCTGAAGCACTCTCTCCCCCACATGAAGAAACAACCACGGATGACACATTGGATGATGTGATTGACAGAATTGGGACATTGAATCTTGAATCAATCCCAACTCAGTCAAATGAGTAGCCTGGGCCATCTCAGAAAGGTCCTCCCAAATGGCTGACAAAGACACTAGAGAATGTTCATCTCGATGAGGTTGGAAAAACAGGAACAAGAAGTTCCACTAAACAAAATGAAGGTGACGTAGATAATTCTGATTCTCTTGTTGATATGGATATTTCTTATAATTGTGAATTGAGTTTGTCTACAGATCATGAACCAACTTCCTTCAAAGAAGCCGATTCTCTTGATAAATGGAATGAAGTGATGCAAAAGGAGTATGATGCCTTGATAAAGAACGACACTTGGAAGCTAGTTGATCCGCCTTTGGGAACAAAACCAATTGGCTATAAGTGGGTCTACAAGAACAAGTATAAAGCAGATGGCTCACTTGAAAAGCACAAGGCCAGGCTTGTGGCAAAGGATTCACACGAGAAGAAGGAGTCGATTATGAAGAAACTTTTGCTCCCACGAGGAAAAAAAATGGGCCACCATCTGGACACTCTTTGCCTTAGCAGCTCAAAAGGGTAAGTTCATCAGATGAATGTAAAAACCGCCTTTTTGAATGGAGATATAAAGGAAATGGTTTTTATATCCCTACCAGAAGGATTTGTTGTGAAGGGCCAAGAACACAAAGTATTCAAGCTTATAAAATCCTTGTATGGCCTCGAGCAAGCACCACGAGCCTGATATGAGAAATTAATTGAGCATCTTCTGAAACTTAACTTCAAACATTTTGATCTTGATGATGCAACTTTGTTTGTTAAGAAAGTTGGGAAAACAATTGTATATCTTGTGGTGTATGTAGATGATCTTTTGATGACAGGGAACAATTAGAGTTATATTGCATCCATAAAGAAAGAGTTGAAGGTTTTGAAATAGGCGGTTGGGTCATGTTCATTACTATTTGGGTATTGAAGTAATTCAACATCCTAAATTCATATTTCTTTCTCAAAAGAAGTACATTGGAGATCTCTTGAACAAGTTTGGCATGGATAGTGTTGTAAACCCTTAAGCACTCCAATGGAACAAAGCTTGACTCACATCTTTATTGAAGGAAGGAATTTGGGATGCAACTTCTGCAACTAAGTATAGACGACTTGTAGGAAGTCTTATCTATGCGACCACCACCCGGACACGACACATTTCACATTTCTTTGTTGGAATCCTCTCAAGGTTCATGCAAAAACCTTGTGAAGGACATTGGTGCAACGCTGCCAGAGTACTAAGGTACTTGAAGGGGACTCAAGACTTTGGACTCAAATATTCACAGGTAGGCGACTTCAACTTGATCGGATACTCTGATTCAGACTTTGATGGCGACAAAGAAACAGGGGTGTCAACTACAGGTTACACCATGAGTCTTGGATCAGGAGCTGTCTCATGGAGATCACGCAAACAGTCAGTTCCAGCAGATTCCACGACCAAGGCAGAATATGTGGCAGCATCTGAAGCAACAAAAGAAATTGTGTGGCTCCGAAAGATCCTGGAAGATTTGCAGATGAAACAAAAGTACTCCACACCACTCATGATCGACAACACTTCTGCAATAAAGTTGGCCAAGAACCAAAAGTTCCATGATCGAACAAAGCACATCAATACAAAGTACCATTTGATTCAAAATCATGTTGAGGAAAAAGAAATCCATCTATGTCATTGTTCCACAAATGAGGAGACTGCAGACATATTCAACAAAGTGCTTGGAAGAGAAAAGTTTGAAAAATTCAAAATGATGCTTGGACTCACCAACATCCTTCGGATTAAAGGGGAAATTTTGACACCTAATCTGGATGGGTGTACATTTTGTATTTTTGTATATTATTTAATATTAGGAAATAAGGAAGGCCAAGAGTCATTGGGAGATGAATCCATACGCCACCTCCCATCTATAAAAGCATGTACATTCTTCAGCTAATACACATTCTGAATTGAGGAGTTACCTCCTGGTTTGACAAATGAGAAGCTCA
>CM076580.1:422830652-423211352 GCA_034641835.2 Pinus albicaulis | reverse complement strand
TCTCACATCAACTCAATCACACATTAACTCAGTATGTATGGGGAAAGCCTATAGCTGAAAACCCCGCAGCTATTGTGTATATTATAATGGAGAAATCATGTAACAATCATAGTACAAAAAACTCTTCACAAGCTCTCATGCACTACCTCCCATGCTACACACTATCAAGCTAGATCTAGCAAATCACTTGCTCCAATCCTTAGCCACTTGATAGCCAACCTTGATTGCGTGTTTCAAAGCTATGGGATGGCCTCTTTATATAGATAAACCACCAGCTTAAACTTTGCAATACTCATAGCTTACTCCACCTATCTATGTGTTGCAAATAGCAACAGTATAGTTACAACTGATAGCTAACTCTACCCTTTCATCTATCTCTTTCACTGGTCTTCACTGAACTGATCATGCACCGTAGTGAACTGAAGTGTTCTTGAGTTGACTAATGAGTTAATATTTAGTAAATTAAATATTATTTAATTTACTCCACTCATATCTAGTTGATTAGTTAGTTAACTAATCCCAACTAGTTCAACTAAAACAAACAGAACACAACTCCACTACTTGTCCCGTTAACTCCTCCAAAAACTTCTGCCACTGAAGTCTAACTGAAGTAAACCATGCAAGATGCCATCAAACCCTAGGAACCACGTGATTCCTTGTGTCAGTTGCATGAGCCACCTCCATGACTCAAACTGAAGTGCGCCAAGAGAGTAAACTGTTGTTTATAGTCAAAATATTATTAAGGGTAAATAATATTTGACTTCCATATTTTTAGGAGATCAGTCTAAAAATAGTCTGGGTCCTAAAAATTAGGGTCTCATCTATTTTTACCAACATGTCGCATACTTCAAGAATCTCCAAGTAGAATTCCCAAATTATGCTCCGTATGTCTAAAAATAGACATAGTCTAAAAATAGACTTTGCGCCAGAATTTGCCTGCGGGCCCACTTAGTGAAGGCGACTTCATTTCACTAAGCTCCATCATCTTGCCGCATTCTCAACACTCCCTCTCAGCAAGATATGGATTATCTGCAATCCCTATCCTGCCTCTGTGGAATTCGAACTTGCTCCTGGTGAGCGCCTTCGTCAGGATGTCGGCATCCTGATCCTCCGTGGGAACATATGAAAGCATCATGATCCTCCGCCGAACACAATCTCTGATGTGATGGTACCTGATGTCGATATGTTTGGACCTATCATGAAATACTGGATTAGCCGAGAGCTTGATGCAGCTCTGGTTATCACAGTAGATCACCGTAGGCTCCAAATGCAACCTGAACAAACCTGCGAGGATCTTCCTCATCCAAATAGCCTCACATGCAGCCAAGCTTGCTGCCATGTACTCGGCCTCTGCTGAACTGAGTGCCACGGATCTCTGCTTCCTGCTGTACCAGGAAACTGCTGTCGACCCAATGCTGAAAACTCCTCCAAAAGTGCTCTTCCGGTCCGTTGGGCTCCCTGCCCAATCTGCATCAGTGAAGCCAGAAAGCTTCGCTCCATCCTCCTGTCTGTACCATAGACCATATCCCGATGTGCCTCTGATATAGCGCAATACATGCTTGCCTGCCTTCCAAAAGAGCTTGGTAGGCTTAACCATAGCTTGCGAAAGCCGGTTAACTGCATAGCATATATCGGGTCATGTATTGACCAGATACATAAGCGACCCCACCAACTGTCGATAGACAGTGGCATCCACTACCTCCGCTGAAGTAGCATCCTCCTTCCTCCAACCACCAGGAAGAGGAGTGTCAACAGGCTTGCAGCCTTGCATGTTGAACCTCTCCATAATCTCCCGGGCATACTTGCCCTGAGAAACAAACAGTCCTCCGCTGCGCTGCCAAATCTCCAATCCCAGGAAATAATGAAGGATGCCCAAGTCCTTCATCTCAAACTCTCGTGCAAGATCCTCCTTGCATGAAAGCATCAACTGCTCATCGCCAGTCAAAATCAGATCATCTACATACAGTACGATGATCAACATCTTCCCCTCCACCACAATCTGGTACAGGTTAGGATCCGCCTCACTCTTGGAGAATCCAAGCCCGGTGAAGTAGCTGTCTATCCGAGTGTACCAAGCACGAGGTGCTTGCTTCAGCCCGTACAGTGCTCTCTTGAGTCCGCACACATGCGACTCACTGCTGAAGATCTCAAAACCTTCAGGCTGCTCTATGTACACCTCTTCCTCAATAACTCCATTGAGGAACGCAGTCTTCACATCCATCCGATGAATGTGCCACCCCATCTGCGCTGAGAGAGCAAGGATCGTCCGTATGGAAGAGTACCTTGCGACAGGTGCAAAAGTCTCCTCATAGTCAATCCCCTCGATCTGTGAGAAGCCACGGGCGACAAATCTCGCCTTGTACTTCTCCACACCCCCGTCAGCCGCCTGCTTCACCTTGTAGATCCATCGCGAACCTACAACTGATTTCCCAACCGGTCTTGGGACAATCTCCCATGCACTGTTCCTGATGATCGAATCATATTCTTCGATCATGGCATCAACCCATGCGGGTTCCTCCACAGCTTCCTCAAAAGAGGATGGCTCTGTCACAACACACTGACTCATAAGAGCCATGTATCCAGTGTACCGATCCGGTGACTGTCTCTGTCTGCGCTGTGCTGTAGGTGGTCCTACAACCTTCTCTGCATCCCGAGCCAGTCGCTCAGCTTCTGTAGTGCGCATGCGCCCTCTGATGGTTGGCGCTGCCTCGGTGGTTTCTTCCACCTCCTGAACCTCCTCTTGTGGCTGATCCACATCCGGAAGCTCCTCCTTAGGAACTAACAGCTCCTCATCTGCATGCAAGTGTAGCTCCCTCTCAAGCGAACACCGCATGGCTTTCTCCTCCTGAAATTTTATATCCCGTCGCACAACAGTCTTGCGACTGTCTGGCACATACACCCGATAGTTGTGAGGTGTATCAGTGTACCCCACAAATATTCCAACTTCAGCAGTTGGATCCATCTTCCTTCTTGCATCCTTCGTCACATGCATGTAGACAGGAGATCCGAAAATCCGCAAATGGGAAATATCAGGCCTCTTGCCAGAATAAGCCTCCTCTCGTGTACTCATGCCAAGAACCTTGTGAGGACAACGGTTCTGCACATACACTGCTGTATTGCATGCCTCAGCCCACAAGTGAAGGGGTAGGCCCCGATCATGCAACATCGCCCGTGCAGCACCCACGATCGTTCTGTTCTTCCGCTCAGCCACCCCGTTCTGCTGTGGGTTATGGGGTGCGATGAGCTCTCTCCGAATCCCTTCTGCGCTGCAGAACTCCTTGAATTCAGCCGAGATGAATTCACCACCGTTATCACTCCTTAGAGCAATCACCTTCTTCCCCGACTCCTTCTCGACCAGTGCTTTAAACTCACATAACTTCGCGAATGTATCGCTCTTCTTCTGCATCAAGAAGATCCAGCACTTTCGAGAGAAATCATCAACAAATATCACATAATACCCGTGCTTTGTTGTCGAAGCAACTGAGAAAGGACCACACACGTCTGTGTGAACTCTCTCAAGGATCGTCGTGGCGCGACTATCCTTCTCGTGAAAGGTGGCTTTCACATACTTCCCTAAAGTACACCCCTTGCACTGATCTGACTGCGCAAGGGTGCCCTTAGGAAGTCCAGTAGAAATTTGCTGCAGAATCTTCAAAGCTCCATGGTGAAGATGGCCCAATCTCTTGTGCCATAGTTCGCCCTCATCATCCCGGCTCACCACATCTCCAGCCTTGCATGCCATAGCTGCGCAGTCATCTACCTGCAACTGATAAAGGTTCTGAGTTCGAACCCCTATCTTCCGGGTCTCTCCAGTAGTCTTACTGCGCAGGAAGGCTTTTCCTTCGCTGAAGACTACATCATAACCCTTATCCTCCAACATCGCTACTGAAATCAGGTTCTTCTTCAATCCAGGTACATGCATGACATCCTTTAAGACAAAGGGTTTACCAGACTCCCTCTGAAAGGATACGGTACCGATACCAGTCGCACTGTATCTACCGTCATCGCCCATCTCGATGTGCATACCCAAATCCTTGTTCTCCAGATCTGAGAACAACTCCCGATCTCCCGTCATATGAAATGACGCACCGCTGTCCAAGAACCACACCGATCCCAGCATACTTGAAACTAAGCATGCAATCAGTGAAACTTTGACAACCACCCCCACACTTCCCAGCTCATCTCTGCACTGAGTGAACTTCGTGAGGTATTTGGCGATGCTGTCGCCCTTCTCCATCTTGATGTTCCTGAGCTTATCTTTGAGCGCCAGCTTCCTTTGGTCACTCTTACTCTGGAATAGATCCGTCAAAGCTTTCCACATTAAATATGGAGCAGCCTTACCATGAAGGCTGGATACAATATGATCCTTGACGCCCTCCAACAGGATCCTTCGACATTTCGCGATCTTCTTTTGCCATGCATCGACCAAAGCTGCATCATTGGGCTTTGGGACATCCGCATCCACGAACTCCTTCAGACCATTATCTTCTAACACTGCCTCCATTCGATCTTTCCATGCAACATAGTTCGAACTGCCTTCAAGAGCATATTCGAGTCGCAAACCATTGAAAGAAGACATCTTTCAACACCGGCACCAAGAAGAACAACCTTCTGCAAAATTCGAATTCCAACCTCAAAGCTCTATCGCTTCCGATCTATACTTGAAAAACAAATTATTTCCAAATCAGAGATTGACTGCAAAGGGCTTTCACCAGATCTTTCACCTTACAAAGAAGGATGAATATTCCGGAGGCTACCTGGCCCGCATGCAGACTCTGTCCGAGGAAATAAGTTTGCAATCACCGTAATAGATCTCGACAATTAATCTCTCTCCGATACCATGTAGAAATTAGCTGAATAAATCACTTATTCACTGAAGATTAACCTGGTCATATATCAATTTCGAATTGCATACATAACACATAACCTTCTTCTACAATTAATTGTCACATGCGGAAATAACAGAAGCAATCTCACATCAATTCAATCACACATTAACTTAGTATGTATGGGGAAAGCCTATAGCTGAAAACCCCGCAGCTATTGTGTATATTATAATGGAGAAATCATGTAACAATCATAGTACAAAAACTCTTCACAAGCTCTCATGCACTACCTCCCATGCTACACACTATCAAGCTAGATCTAGCAAATCACTTGCTCCAATCCTTAGCCACTTGATAGCCAACCTTGATTGCGTATTTCAAAGCTATGGGATGGCCTCTTTATATAGATAAACCACCAGCCTAAACTTTGCAATACTCATAGCTTACTCCACCTATATATGTGTTGCAAATAGCAACAGTATAGTTACAACTGATAGCTAACTCTACCCTTTCATCTATCTCTTTCACTGGTCTCCACTGAACTGATCATGCACTGTAGTGAACTGAAGTGTTCTTGAGTTGACTAATGAGTTAATATTTAATGAATTAAATAATATTTAATTCACTCCACTCATATCTAGTTGATTAGCTAGTTAACTAATCCCAACTAGTTCAACTGAAACAAACAGAACACAACTCCACTATCTGTCCCGTTAACTCCTCCAAAACTCCTGCCACTGAAGTCTAACTGAAGCCAACCATGCAAGATGCCATCAAACCCTAGGAACCACGTGATTCCTTGTGTCAGTTGCATGAGTCACCTCCATGACTCAAACCGAAGTGCGCCAAGAGAGTAAACTGCTGTTTATAGTCAAAATATTATTAAGGGTAAATAATATTTGACTTCCATATTTTTAGGAGATCAGTCTAAAAATAGCCCGGGTCCTAAAAATAAGGGTCTCATCTATTTTTACCGACATGTCGCATACTTCAAGAATCTCCAAGTAGAATTCCTAAATTATGCTCCGTATGCTTTGGTATTTGGTATGAAATTGTATTGGTTATTATGTGGATTCTATTTTTCTTTCATCCATGGTATTTATGTTGTTATTATAATGGTTATAAGCATGTATTTTATCAGTGATGATGTATGCCTCTCTCCATGTTTTTAATTGTAAATGAATGAAAAATGTATCTATGTTCAAATAGATTGTATTTTAGCTTATGATGTAGGGGAACAATGCTTCTTAGCGATTCTTAGATAGGTATGAGACCCCTCTACTCTGTTATGTTGTTTACACTTATAGATTCAATGTTTCTAACATGTTTGAAAAAATTCTTATCATTTCTAGGAGGGATCCAGATAAGTTCTTGTTGATTTTATTGCTTTCGTATAATTTTTGTATTTTTATTTACCATCCTGCAATTTTTCATTTTGTTTAGGGCAGTGACCTAGGATCTCAGCTTGAAAAGGTGGCTCAAATCTTGGATATGTAGGCATAGAATGGAGGTTTTAGGGCCCTAGCTGCAAGCATGAAGTGTTATTACTGAGGATGTAGCCTCTTGGCCACAAGAATGCAGTGTTATTCCTATGGATATGGCTCAAAGAGATCAAAATTATAGTGTGACCCAGTGGTAAGAGGCTTGAAAGGTTGGGTTAGCTCCTGCGGGTGTCAATGATGATGTATAAGGTTTGTATGTTGTGTTTTTGTTAGTTCCACTTCTTTAAGGTTGCCTAGGAGGTTGAATATCATTATAGTAGCCTCTCATCGCATTTTTACCCTGGTTGGTCAGCTACTTGAGTAGATGTGGGAAGGGTGTGTTACAAAGTGGGATAAGAGCCTGGTTCAACCCTTGGAGTAGATGGGTGGTGTGTTGGAATTTTGTTTCTATTTGTTCCATATGTGTTACTCATACCTAGGATTTATTGGCTTGTTTCATCTATTTTATATTGGCCATGGTGGCAGTGGTGTTGCCATGGAAGTGTTGATGGTGTTTTTGTCAACATATTGTCCTGGGTGTATGATGGGTTATGTGCTGCTAATTCTTGTGTATTTTTTGTGAACGTTTTATTAAGATATTGTTACAGATTGTACATGCATTTTTTTCTTATGCTAGGGTTACATATTGGTTATGCTTCAGTGTTATCCATGTATTCCTTCTTGTGTGATATAATATGTTGAACATGAGTTGGTCATTCATGATTGGTTAATATACATGTCGAGTGGGTCCATATGGTAAAGTTTGCATTGGTTTTATTGAGGTTGTGCATAAGGTAATTGTATGAAATTAGGTCATCATTATGATATTAGTATGTTATGATGCTAATGTGCTCGCTAAGACAGAGCAGGAGATGTAGATCATTAATGTGAAATTGCAACAATGGAATGTGTGGTAAGAGTATATTGTCATACAAGTTAGTATGCTTGGTGTTATCAAAATATTTTTTTCAAAGTTCTATAGGGTAAAACTCTTGGGTGGTGGTTAATGAATATCCCTCTCAGGACATTCCAGTGTCTGAGGCAGACTTTAAGATTAGCTATAAAGTTCCAAAGGTACTGTATACATGTTCATACTAATATATAATTGACAAAGAAAGATTTGGAATGATTATCTCCTTGTGGATAGCAGATCATATGGAGAGTGCTAAGTGGCAAGGTAGAAGTCCTTCCTCACCGTCTTCAAATCCAGATCCTGCAACGAATAAAAACACCCCCACAATCTTCACAGCAATATAGCTTTCTAACAATTAAAAAAGTATATAATAGACATTAAACTATGCAGATCTAAGCCATTCATATCAGGTACATAGAAAAATTAACAAAAAATGTGACATTGAGGCAACGAATGGAAAAAACAGATACAGTTCTATTGATTTATAAAAAAGAGGATTATAATCGTTGGTTGTACCAAGCCCTCCTATGTCTCCCAATTCCTCTCTCTCTTTCTCTATATCCAAGTGTGATGATGCTTGAGCCAAGGGGCCTCAGTGAATCTCACAGATCTTCAAGCATCACACTTCAACAATGAAATTATGCTCCACATATATTCAAACCTTCGACCTTAGACCAAGAGCCCAAACCTCCAATTTATAGGAAATGGAGAGGACAAACATTGCCAATCCTTTCGACCAGTTCAAATCAGGAAATATCGAGATGTTTCCTAGCTTTTATTTGATTTTTCCTTCCATAGGAGTTCAGTTGTGTTTCGAAATGTCTAATAAAATGTTTGTGCCATAAGTTTCTATTTTTTAACTGACTCTTTTTGAGAAAAAGCTGGAAATGCCAACCAGTTTCCATGAGATATTTCCCTTTTCACATTCAAACATGGATAATGCTTCCCCTTAGGCAAGACAAAGCATTACCCTAGGCACTAATTCTCCCTTTTCATGGCTAGGATGCGTTATAGCTCTGCCTAGTTGTCTCTGGGGGTGCGTTACCATGGAAAAATGGGCCTTTGTCTGGTTCATTTTCTTCCTTCCATATTACCTTATCCCCCGAGCTGATGAGGAGGTCATTTGACCTATAACAGATTCACCCTAAAGTGTGAGGTTAGAGGTGAAGACGATGACTGAAATACTTTATAATATATAGTAGAGAGAGAGGAGCTTGGAAGACCGAGGAGAGCCTGAAACAAAAACAACATATCTGAGAAATATAAGTATCTGTCATGAGTTGGGCATTCCCATGGTCAGTAGCTGTATAAAAATGATTTCTTTAAAAAAAATATATGACCAGTGTGTCCACCGATAAGCACAATGTGGAAGCTTCTGTCATGATAGGATCAATCTAATAAGATATCTCTGAAAACAATATCACAACTTAGGAGAGGAAACACAGCTGAAATGATGTATGCCTCAACCCAAGGTCTTGGTCACCGCTTCACTACACTAAATATTTTTTCACATGTGAATGAAGGAGTTGTAGTTGAACATGTGGGAAATCATCTGATCACTAGTCAATAATGAAAACTGTTAACAGACGCGAGGGTGGCCACCGATAATGATGATGGTCCCTAAGATGCATAGTACAATCTAGCGAGTGTGAATAAAAGGAGTTGATGTCGAACACTCGTAGAATAATTCGATCAGGAGGTAATAATGAGAACCCGTAACCAAACAAAAGGTAACCTACCACTGATGTCTACAAGCACCTGGGTACTGATGTGTTTCTGGATCAACTTCCTAGATAAGATGTTGAAGTCGATAGGAAGAGATCCGTCAAAAGCAGGCACTAAGGCATCCTATATCAGTTGACACGAAATGGGAAAACATGTTTTTGTTTTGAATATAGTCAAGAGAAAATGGGAGGAACTGGACAAATAATTTTTGGTATATGATGGCTCGGATGATACAGGAAGCAGTAGATAGCGGGATCCTCTTGAAAAATAGAAGGCACAATAACAGGGTGCCAAGAAGCTTACGCTTAATGAACACCAAAGAGTGTCAAGTTTCACCAATTTAGGGGCATTGGCATACGAAGGCTAAACTCATAGTTGGTAGGGTTCGGCTAATTGCGAGTAAATTTTCTGGGAAGTGCCATGTTCAAGTTTTTGTGCTGCCAAATCGACCTTTAGAGTATAACAGAATAAGTATCCACTTTGTCCAGTTTTTTTCCCCGTATAATTAAGTTTAATGAGTCCATATGGGTAAACTCGGTGATATTTTCATATTTACAGAGTCTAAAAAACATCGTAAAAGAAAACTCTAGGGGGTACCTTTGTCATGTTTGATAACCGGATGCAACGAAGGGAGAATAGTAAGGCCGACATAGTTCACTTTCTGAAAGTTATTCCATTGAATCCGGATAAATTGATAAACGTATGTTCAATGGACATCTGCCTCAATTTGTTATGAGTATAAGGAGACAGAGTAAACTCAATATTCTTCGTGAAATTTTAACGAGTCCAACGAAGAAAAAATTGATGCTCTCCGTGAAATTTTAATGAGTCCAACGGAGAAAAACTCAGTTAGTTTTTTGGTTTTTTAACGAGCTAGAAAAATATGGAAAAGAATGGCTCATATTTCTTCGTCGTAGTAGTTTAACGAGGCTTACGAAGATAACTCAGGGTTTTTTCAATTTTGCAAGCTAGAAAAAGTCCCTATAAGGAAAGCTCGCCACCATGTCAAACATGGTCAAATCTACACATGAACACTAACAACTCATCAGAGAATCGATGACATTTAAAAACCAATAGTTGCGAAAAAATATAGCAGTAATTTACCAAATTTAACAGACTAGCTGAGTGAGTCATACCTCTAGAATGTGTATAAGAAGGCAACAGACCTTCATTTTCATTGTTTTGAGTGTTGTGATAGAGCTTTGGAACGAATAAAGAGGTGAAACTTCTGCTATCGATTGCAGACGATCTAGGTAACAATTTTCGATTTCGTGAGATCCAGGTAAGAGCTTGATCCTTCACATAGCTTTCCATTGTCATTTCAGTTGTTTTTACTAGCTAAAAATTGGGTTTTTGGCAAGCCCTAAAAATTTTAAGCGACTAATTCAGGTGCCCAGTGTCAGGGCCGCGTTAAACGCATTGCATATTAAGGGACAATGTGTTAGCATGCTCTGCTTTGCACTAGGGACCACGTTAGCTAGCAGAATCATTTTTTAAACTTGTTTGCTCAATCCCAAAGTGTTTTTATCGAAAAATAATCCATTGGAAACCTGTCTTGTGTAGGTGTGAAGCAATTTATCATGAGTATTTGGCGCAAAAGAGAGCATGAACAGGAAGAACATGAAATGGTCATTGATGCTGCTACTTTTTTGGTTCTATACAGATGCGGATTACTAAAGTATGCCTGTTTAGATTTGATGAGGGGGCAGGAAGACCTTCTGAGATGGATCATCCAACAGTGGGAAGATCAACATCATGCATTTCACATCAGGGGTAATGAACTCTCGATCGAGAAAGATGACATATAATACTTGACTAACCTATCATGTAGAGGATCGAGGCCCAATCTAAAAGGTTCCAGGGCTAATCCCCGCATTACTGCAGATTTGATATGAGCTCACTGCATAAACAATACTGCATTGTAAGCAACCGAGTGCCTATAGCATGGGTGGTATCGAGACTGATGAGGTCTCTCTTGTGGATGATAGTTTGCTTGGCAGGAGCCAAGAGTCAGCACGTCGCCACCAAGGCCTAGGTATTTTTGGCATTGGATTGCATGTAGCCACCGGTTTTTGACTGGTGCGAAGGTGTTGTCTGCCAGGTTCGAGAAGAACTGACGGCATGTAAGACCTGTACCCAACGAGAGTTTTGGTTTAGCACACTGATTGTGTCCTTCATACTAGAGTGGGTACCTGCAATGAGGCCAAGGATGATCACGGAAACAATGGGCCCGCGAGATCCAAGACATGACCTTTGGTCAGATTTGATGTCGTGGACTAGAGAGGGTCCAATCCACATTGTTTTGATGAAGCATTCTTCGATTGGCTAGATAGACAGATCCTCATGATCGAAGATTATCCCTATGCAGGGATGAACTACACAGGAGATCCGGAATTGATACTGCCACCAGGCACTCAGTGGGGTCTAGATGGTAAGAAGGAACATGATCAGTGTTTAAGTATTTTTTATATTTTGAATGTTTATGCAACTTTTTTGTTTAATGGGTGAAAATGTTTTGACATGAAGCTTATTTCTTGACACAGATGTGGCACCCGTCCGTCCAGCCGGAGCCCATCACTATGCAAGGCGAGGAATGCAGCTACCTAGGTCTGGTGCAGCAACAGAGGTTGCAGCAATCGCCGAAGAGGGTGATGATGCATGCAGTTTGCATGAGCTTGCAAGGAACCTCGAGGGATTAAGCATGGGCATGTCGCCTCTTTCTATGAGGGATATCCCAGTTCACTTGTAGCAACACACAACCAATGTGTTAGAGAGGTTCTTGGTGCCTCTTAGGAGGTTATCCAGAGTATTTATCTACTACTATGAGCAACAGGCTCATGAGGAGTAGTGGATAGATGTATAAATGTCAGAGCGAGGCTTAGCAGAGTTAATTTTTTGTAAAACACCCAAGTTTTGTGAAGTTTTTTTATGCCGCTTGACTGGACACGACATATATATACATATACATATTTTAGAGATTTTTATCTTGTGTTTTTAATTTTTTATGTATCTTTTATGATGGAAAAAGATACATTAATGCGTGACTCTTTCTATAATAAATGCGAAAAATGCCAATCTAACACATAATTCACCAATGAATTAGCTAATGTATTAGATTCTCTAGGAATGTGCTCAAATGTGATGATTTGAATTTGACATTCTGGAAGTCGTACGCTTAAGTAATAATGCAATAAGACTGGATAATAGATGCAATAACAATTTTTTAAATGCATAACAACTAGCTGAGAATCTAACCTAACCACTAGATTCGAGATGTCGCAATATGTAGCTTTTTTGAGGAGTTGTATCACCAACATGTACTCAACAATATTGTTTGTGGCATTTCCAAGGAAGATTTCCCCGGAACCAAGTAGTTCCTACTCGGGTGTATAGAGGACCCAAGCAAATTATGCAATGTGCCGTGTGTGACAACTGGCACCATCCGCATATCCAATGAAAGGTAAGGGTGATGAAGACATATGTGTAAAATAAGAGAGTTTTCATGAGTAAAACACTAGAAAAACCAATATATCTAGATACAAAAAAAAACAGATATACATAAAATTACAAAGCATATGCCCAGTGGAACACTAGGCGAAATACTTCTTCAGATAGAGCTCGTTGCGGAGCTCAGCGAGCGGAATTCCATTACAGTCCTGAAGTTCGTAGGCTCCTTTTGAAAGGACTTTCATGAAAATGTAAGGACCAAGCCATAATGGTTGAAGTGTTCTTGTCCCCAAGAGGTCGTGTCTCTGATCGTATAATAGAACGAGATAGCCTTCTTGGAAAGAACAAGGCTTGAAAGATTTTTCATATTGAGCCTTTACTCAGTGCTTGTGAGCTTTGAGTGCCAGTGTGGCATCTCGATGAGTTTCGTCTAGTTGATCGAGCGAGAGTGTTACTCAGGTAAATCCCCTCTGCGGACATAGGCGATCCCACTGGCCGTAGAGTGGGTCTAGAAACAAGGAATCATGTTAGAGTGTATGCTCCTAGATATTTGAATGAAAGAGAATGTAATAAGATGGCCTACCTGTGGTCCAAATTTATCGTCGACACTCGTAGTGATGATGAGAGCCTCTTGCTCCTGATCTAAGACAAGTCACAACCCCTCCGCCTATCGCGTTTGAACACCTGCACATAGATCAGAAAATGATAACCACATACCACATACTAATTCCATCCAAAATCTACTAGTCAGTTAGAGAATACTAACATATTGCATTCAATAAAGACAAAACACAAGACGAGAACTAGACAATAGTCACTTATATTAATAGGTAGAAAGAAGAGATACAACCATGCTCTGACGTTGCGGTCTCCTCCAGTGGGGCTCAGGCAAAGCACATCTCAAAGATTATCGGGGAATTCGGATGGGATAAGGGACCTCTCAATGGAATTCCTTCTTGATCTACCTTCTCATTTATTCAACTATAGCTTAGTTCTCCAAGTTCATCATTTCAGCTATATAATCCTCTTTGCTCAGCTAGCTTTCAAAATGGGAGAAAGCATGTTTATATAGGGGGAGAGGGAGACCTATATCTGAAGAAGTATTTCGCCTAGTTTTCCCTGGAGACCTATCTTCTAGGAGTGTCCCATGGGAGAAGGAAACCACTACCTAAAGAGGGAGATCCATGGCTCATCCAGTTAACCACTTCCTGTGACTCATCCCTGAGGTGGTTGAAGGAAACTTCCGCCTCTAGTTTGTTAAAAAAAATTCCTATAAAGGCTGGCACGGGCACAACAAAGAGACAGAGCACTAGCTAGCACGGCCTCTAGTTTACTTCCTCCATATTGGCACGAGGAATGAACCGGCTACCCGCACCAATGCAAAAACATAGGTTTTCGTGGGCTTTTTGAGAAAATGTTCTATAGAAGAAATGATGTTCTTGTACAGAAGGATGCAAAGAAGGTGTTTGTAGAGGATGACACTACTCATAGGTCATGGGAAATACCCTCCAATATGTGGGGCGAGGGATTTCAGGGACAGTGAAAAAATGATGTGTAACAGATGCCCCCTAAAGCATGAGGTCTAAGAGAGAGGGAGGGGTGAAATGCTTTATGAGAATGCGTTCAACCCAAACACTGTTGTCGGAAAACCTGCAAGTACAAATACAACTGATACATCTGATACATGACATGTGGCATGGGCACAACCATCCATAATAGAGTACATAAATAGTGAGATCTAAGGTATGGACACAACCATCTAGTAGTAGGGATCAACAAATAAACTCAGGTATGGTCGCAGTCATCCAATCAGGAGAGTCATATAATAAGTCATAGTAATCCACAAAGAACCTGCAGCCTGGATTTCATCAGATAAAACCCAAGGTCTTGTGCTCCATCTCGACCAGAGAAAAATACAAATTTGAGCATGCAAATATTTGAGCTGAAGTCGAACATGCAAGAACATCGTCTCATTACCAGCCAATGATGAAAGCTGTTAACATACACAAGAGAAACCACCAGTAATGACAATGGATCTCAAGTAGAAAAAGGTACAAACCACAGAATGTGAACAATGATCTGACGTCGAACACCCGTAGAGTCAGCCTATCAAAGGCCAATGATGTGGACCTTGTGTCGAAATGCGAAGAATTGCGATTGAGGCATGCAGGCTCCAAGGTACCTGAAGGGAGTCTCTATATCAATTTCCTGGATAATGGGCTGGAGTCGATAGGAAGTGATTTTAATCAAAGGTGGTCCATAATGTTTCCCACATCATCGACACGAGACAGAGGAACATGATGTTTTTGAATCAAGACCAATGGAGAATCAGAGGAAGGTTGAAAACTGCAGAGGCAAAACTTCTCTTGAACATATCGGCGGCATGACACTGGATTTGGAATTATTTTACATCAAGGGATATGAGGTCATGGTGATGTGGAAAAGAGTAGATGAGCAGTCAAAAGATATTACCCAAACCCATGGAGGAAAACAAATAATGAGATGAGATGTCCCCAACCCAATACGAATGCAGACAAGTGCCATGTTCAAAAGTGACATACTATGAACATGACTACAATCTGGTTCCATTTCCCCCCACCATTTCTGGTGAGTACCCCAATTATTTTTCGAAAACAAGCTTGAAAGGGATAGAATATGCTTGTGATGTAAGTTTGTCCTTCGGACAAATCCAACCTAGTACATTTCACGAGCCCTAGGAAGGAGGAATCGAGTAACATCATGATGAAAGAGTCCGATGTCATTAGGTTTTAATGAGTATAACAAAGGGAGAACTCGGAATCTTTTCATGTTTAGAGAGATTGAAAATAAGGAGAAAAGAAAACTCCAGCAGTCCCTTTTCGTAGGTAGTTGCACAGATCCGAAAAGGTAGAAAACTATGTCTGAGAGAACCTCTTTGTCGCGATCAGCTAAGGTATTCCTTTTTCGTAAATAATCTATCCTAGCCTGAAAAAGGGGTAAACGTATACTGGGTAGATATCATTTTGAAGCCATTTAACGAGTTCAAAATGACAAGAGTCTCGACAATATTTTCAATTTTCAAGAGTTAGAAAAGAGCTGAAAAATGACTACTCCTAGAGGAACGAGTGGTATTAAGGGTAGCTACTGGTTCTGGTAATGGTGGAACTTCTCAGAACAAGATAAGGTTAAGACGCTCGCTAACAAGACCACTCATTGCAGGGGTTCCTCAGGAATGGTTAAAATAACCAAGTGAAGGGCATGTTAGCGCTCGAATCTGCCTCAGGCCGAAGAAGGCAAAACTCGAGGCAACATCAAACCAAGCTCTGGCCTGCGGCCAGCTGTTCCCTACGAGTTGAGAAGGAGCTCTCGGGTCTATCTCGGCGGGAAAATTTTCAATGGGGGTACAGAGATGACGGAAGTAAAACTAATCTTAGGCTAGTAAAGTGATATGAATAAGGTTTTTAATAATGTTGGGTTTCTGGGCTGTGTGAGGCAAAGACAGCAAGAGCAGAGATTAAATAAAGAACGCAGATTATCTTCTGAGGCAAGGTAAGCATGAAGTTTAACAATTAAATTGAGATAAACAGAATGACAAGACTGCTGAGAAGTCGACAAGGGCATAGAAGATAAATCCTTTTCGAACAGAAGAAAACATTATCTATGAATACTTCCTCAAGACAGAGCAAATAAATTGAATTCTGCCTTTCTCACTTAGAAACATTCACTATTGAAATGGCGATAAATGAACTGTGAACATAACGATGACATATGAAACAAAAGGAAAAACATTTGCTAAATTCCAAGCCACAAGAATCTCAAAAAACAGAGCTGTATCTCTTCATTAGAATCTCTGTCTAAGACTGTACAAATAAACTCTAATTTTCTCCTACACTAGCTCTCAGAATTCTCCCCCTCCCTACAAATGATTATTTTAATACATTAAATAAACTATTCTAGAAAAAACAAATCGACCCCAAAACAGGGGCGTTGTTTCACCTGCAGTTACAACAATAGAAAAGAGCGTTTCCTCTATTCTAAAATAAAACAGCGTTTCCCCTAAAAATCCTCTGATGGCCGACACATGGAGCGCAGATCCCGTTGAATAAAGTCTGGAAATCGGAATCGAATCCTATTCATTTGGTAACAGGTGTCTTTGTTTATTTTTGGCTGAAGTTAAAGGGCTAGGTGTTGGATTGCAAAAGGGACGCTTGTTTCGACAAAGGGAAGAAAATCAGGTTTAATGAATCTCAATGCGATAATTCTTGTCGTGCATTTCATAACTGCTGTGGTAGACATTTCGTTGATCCTTCAAGAAGTCATTTCAACCAATAGCGCCATAAAAATATCGGACTCTGTGTTGGTTAAGAATTTCGATGCCATTTACAGGAATATCTTTGAGATTTGTGTACTTCCCATTCCGTTGCAACAAAGCAAACGCTGCAATCTGTGCTTCCACCAATCACAAATCCAATTGAACAATGAGCCACTTCTGTTCCATGAGGAAAAATCCAAGCCTGGGAGAAAAAATGAATTTCTGGGTTCTGATTTTAAGTGGGTCGCTCGACCTCCAAGTGGGTCGCTCTTGTTATATTTTTGCACTGTGAGAAACGCCCGAGTGGGTCGCTCTATGCCCAGGTGGGTGCTGGAACGCTAAGCTGAACCACAGATGCACAAGCTTCATAAAAGTGCTATATATGTTTGTCCCCTTTTTCTTGCTCACACGCTTCATTCCAAGGGTTCTCTCCACAATAGTCTTTGCCTTGGGAATGTGACCACGACCGATTCAATAAGAATGAGCTCGTTCTTTTTCAGTGAGAAAGGTGCTGGTAAGCATGTGTGGGAAGGAATCGATTCCGGAATGGGACTAGCAACCACACACAGGAATAGAACTCGTCCTTTTCAACAAGATTCAGCCCTGAGTCAAGCATCTCGACCAACATAAGAAAGAGGGTATTTGGCTCTCGGACAAATTATGTGCTCGACTGGGTTGAGATCACCACAGTGACTGATTCGATTTCACGGTCATAGCATTTGCAAATTCCACCCATGATCAGAGATTCATTTTTTTTTAAATGCGCTGGCACACTGTCTAACCTCTGCACATATCATCAATCGAGCCACAGAAAGACCAATTTGGCCAAAGAAAATGCTCATTGATCGTTGTGTAATGCAATCACAACTTATATAGCGACAACATAGAATTCGACCACTAATAGATTCCAAACTACGGCCTTGGCCTAATGAAAGTGAGTGAAATATCGCTCACACTTGGTCCAGCAGTGATTCAATTTCACATGAGGATGGAAATTTCGACCCAGTACTCTTAATGGAATTCTGCCCAGGGTCGATGTTCCGATCCTGCAATTTCGTTCTCCCTTTCACAAGAACATTAAGCTTTACCAAACAATTGTGTTTCATAAAGACAATGTAGTGCATATAATCCTGCAAGTCCCTGCGAAAATAAATCTCCACCAACCATGTGACTTATGACACGGTCATACAATGTCTACATGAAAAAAGCTAAATCTTTATCTGTAGGCCTAGCCTCATGGATGAAAGAAAACTTTCAGCCACACCAGATAACAACCTATCTTTAAAGAATGATTTCAATCTTGCTCTAAAGAATTCCCTGCATAATGTAAATCCATGTGCCAAGAAGTTTGCAGCAGAGGTTAAGCAACAAGGCCGTAGGTATATGTTTGTCAAGTGATCAAAATATGCCTTTCATTCCAGCGATTCCTTGACTAAATAACCAGATATGAATAACCAAATGTATGGAGATTTGTATAACCAAATGACAACTGTAATAAGACAGCTTCTAGACCAGATCAAACAAATGGACATGATTGCTGATGATGTTTTTTTTTCTTTTGTTTGTGCTTTTGCAGAGACAGGAGCTGCTGAAGCTGAAACAAGGCTGCCATTTGAAGAGCTGGAGAATTTGCAGCATTACATATTCTAAAATACACATTTAATGAATTCTTCTTCAAAACAGGGTTTTGAAGAAGAATCAATTTCACATTGATGACATTTTCTGAAATAAACACCTATTGAATCTTCCTCTGGCCTACTTCTGAAGACTAAACCCTGAACTCCAGAATTAAAATTACTCTTTAATGACTGCAAATAAGGAGATTGCAGCAGACTGACAAGACGGAGTCTTAACATTGGCTCCAATGGGGATGGCAGCTGCCGCTTCTTGGAGGTGCCAAGAACCGCAGAACTTTGGGAGAGCAGACAGTGCCTCCATTCATTGGGTGATGGAATCATTATTCTGACAAACAAACTAAAGACTGATAACTCAGTTTTTTAACTAGAAATTCGACTCACACTGACTTGATGCAAACTGAAATGACTGAATTAAACAAAAACTTTCTGAAAAGGGCAGCAGTCCATCAAAATTTCAAAACCCTGATGGCAACCCCCTGCATATTGATGTGATATGTAAAATCATGTATAATTGGCCTTCCAATGCAACCAATCCAGCAGATGGCTACACCTCAAATTTCTGCTCTTACTCTCTTCAAGTAGGCAGAATGCTAAACCTGTAGGCAACTCAACACAATCACTGAAACCAAATCTCATGATAATAAACCAGGCAATATTTATCCTTTCTAATGTTTGCAGAAGAATGCTGAAGGGGTCTTGAAAATCCTGAAGCATTGGCTTATCTGGAGATCCAGCTGCAAAAATACTAGTAATGACCTCACTCTGATCCGAAAGGACAATTGATTTCTGAGGGATAGAAATGCACAGATCTGCCATCTGAGTGTTAGCTGTAGGTTCCTTGACCATGAGAAATTCTGACATATACTCTTCAACTTCATGATCTAGATCATTTTTAAACAAAAAACAATCTTCAAGGTTATCAAACATGACAGCCTTGTCATCTTTGTGAAGGAAAAAATTATCTGTTTGCTGATCTACACAACTGATTACAAGACAATCATCTTTTTGAACAGAGGAAGAAATTTCACCAACACTTTCCTGATTATGTATGCACTGCAAATCTGTTGTAGTTTTGGCTGAAACATGACCTTTCAAAAGTAGATCTATCTCATCTTCAGACAAAGGAGACAATGCCTTTTGTTTTCTTCTGCTCAAACAGTAATTATCTTCATATGACAGGGCATTCAAACTATCATTCATTACTGAGTTATTGAAAGGAGATTTATCACTTACTTGCACAAAGATCTCATTCTGGTTTTCATGAACTAATTGAATTACCTCTTTATGAAGGCTGTGTTCTAATGATGGGCTGACAGTATGACTGTGAACCTTGGGATCCATTACTGTGTTTTCTGCATCCCAGATGATTTCAACAGCAGAGTTCTCCTTGATGGGCTTCGGCACAAGATATGCTTGGTCATCCTGATCTGAATCTGAATCTGAAGTAGCTGTCTAGACATTATCACAATCTGCAATTGGAACTGGACTTACTTGCATGCTGCTGTCTTCCGTGGGCAGATCTGAAATGACATTTTGCCTTTCATCATTTTCAGCCATATGGCCATCAACCTGCTGCAAAGTCTCCTGAGCATCTTGATGGGTATCCTTTAGGTTCTCTTCATGTTGCTGAAATGGATTCTCATACAGGGCCTCCATGATTTCATCATTCATGAAATTATCATCTTCATAATATTTCTCCAGGCTTTCAATAAAAGAATAAGCATGTTTGCAACAGTCATGAACTAAATTTAATGATGGATAAGATGTTTGATATTTTTCAATGAACAGGGCATGAAAATCCTCTAAACAATAAATACAGGCCAGCGGCAAATTTTCATACCATGACTAAGCTTCACCTTCCAGAGTGGCCAGGAATATCTTCATCAAGCAATCTTCAGGAAATTCAACCTTTAACTTGTGAATATGCATGTGAAATCTGACTAAATGTAAAGCAGCATCTTTCTTACCATCATTGTTAAACGTAGGCAGATTCCTCGACCAATCCACCTTGGGCATCTTATTCAGAAAACCTGGAATGTGATCTCGGCTCATGGGAGCGTATCTTCTTGCAATCCGGTCCATCTTGACAATTCTGAAGCTACTGATCTGCCTGCAGTGAAATCACCATGGAGCATTTGATTGTCTGGATTGTTTAGTGTGTGAAGTCGCGGGGTGAATGATTTCAGCCTTGCGGTGTCTGACTGCTGTCCACCATCAGCATCAGATCTGCAACTTTGTTATCCTTTACCGGGGAAAGATCTTCCCCAATATGGTCGCCACTATGTTAGCGCTCGAATCTGCCTCAGGCTGAAGAAGGCAAAACTCGAGGCAACATCAAACCAACCTTAGCCTCGTAGCTAGCCCTACGAGGACAGGAGAGGGCTCTCTCCGGGTCTATCTCGGCGGAAAATTTTCAATGGGGCTGAGATGACCGATAAGGAAAACTAATCTTAGGCTAGTAAAGTGATATGAATAAGGTTTTTAATAAATGTTGGGTTTCTAGCCTGTGTGGGGCAAAGACAGCAAGAGCAGAGATTAAATAAAGAACGCAGATTATCTCCTGAGGCAAGGTAAGCATGAAGTTTAGCAATTAAATTGAGATAAACGGAATGACAAGACTGCTGAGAAGTCGACAAGGGCATAGAAGATGGATCCTTGTCGAACATAAGAAAACATTAACTATGAATACTTCCTCAAGACAGAGCAAATAAATTGAATTCTGCCTTTCTCACTTAGAAACATTCAATATTGAAATGGCGATTAATGAACTGTGAACATAACGATGACATATGAGACAAAAGGAAAAACATTTGCTAAATTTCAAGCCACAAGAATCTCAAAAAACAGAGCTGTATTTCTTCATTAAAATCTCTGTCTAAGACTGTACAATAAAGCTCTAATTTTCTCCTACATCAACTCTCAGAATTCTCCTCCCCTCTCTACAAATGATTATTTTAATACATTAAATAAACTATTCTAGAAAAAACAAATCGACTGACGGGCGCTCTTTCACCTATGGAGTTACAACAATAGAAAAAGAGCGTTTCCTGCTCTATTCTAAAATAAAACGGCGTCCCTCAAAATCCTCGATGGCGGAAGCACATGGAGCACGGATCTCGTTGAATAAAGTACGGAAATAGGAATCGAATCCTATTCATTTGGTAACAGGTGTCTTTGTTTATTTTTGGCTGAAGCGAAAGGGCCAGGTGTTGGATTGCAAAAGGGACGCTTGTTTCGACAAAGGGAAGAAACTCAGGTTTAATGAATCTCAATGCGATAATTCTTGTCGTGTATTTCATAACTGCTGTGGTAGACATTTCGTTGATTCTTCAAGAAGTCATTTCAACCAATAGCGCCATAAAAATATCGGACTCTGTGTTGGTTAAGAATTTCGATGCCATTTGGGAATATGCTGAGATTTGTATTCTGCCCATTCCAACTGCAACAAAGAAAACGCTGCAATCTGTGCTTCCACCAATCACAAATCCAATTGAACAATGAGCCACTTCTGTTCCTCGAGGAAAAATCCAAGCCTGGGAGAAAAAATGAATTTCTGGGTTCGCATTTTAAGTGGGTCGCTCGACCTCCAAGTGGGTCGCTCGACCTCCAAGTGGGTCGCTCTTGTTATATTTTTGCACTGTGAGAAACGCCCGAGTGGGTCGCTCTACGCCCAGGTGGGTCGCTCGACCTCCAAGTCGGCCACAAGATGCACAAGCACATAAAAGTGATATATATGTTTGTCCCCTCGGCTTTACTCCACACCGCTTCATTTCCTCTCCACAATAGTCTTTGCCTTGGAATGTGACCACGACCAATCAATAAGAATGAGCTCGTTCCAGCTGAAGGTACTCGGTCTTGCTCAGTGGGAAAGGAATCAATTCCGGAATGGGACTAGCAACCACACACAGGAATAGAACTCGTCCTTTTCAACAAGATTCAGCCCTGAGTCAAGCATCTCGACCAATATAAGAAAGAGGGTATTTGGCTCTCGGACAAATTATGTGCTCGACTGGGTTGAGATCACCACAGTGACTGATTCGATTTCACGGTCATAGCATTTGCAAATTCCACCCATGATCAGAGATTCATTTTTTTTTAAATGCGTTGGCACACTGTCTAACCTCTGCACATATCATCAATCGAGCCACAGAAAAACCAATTTGGCCAAAGCAAATGCTCATTGATCGTTGTGTAATACAATCACAACTTATATAGCGACAACATAGAATTTGACCACTAATAGATTCCAAACTACGGCCTTGGCCTAATGAAAATGAGTGAAATATCGCTCACACTTGGTCCAGCAGTGATTCAATTTCACATGAGGATGGAAATTTCGACCCAGTACTCTTAATGGAATTCTGCCCAGGGTCGATGTTCCGATCCTGCAATTCCGTTCTCCCTTTCACAGGAACATTAAGCTTTACCAAACAATTGTGTTTCATAAAGACAATGTAGTGCATATAATCCTGCAAGTCCCTGCGAAAATAAATCTCCACCAACCATGTGACTTATGACACGGTCATACAATGTCTGCATGAAAAAAGCTAAATCTTTATCTGTAGGCCTATCCTCATGGATGAAAGAAAACTTTCAGCCACACCAAATAACAACCTATCTTTAAAGAATGATTTCAAATCTTGCTCTAAAGAATTCCCTGCATAATGTAAATCCATGTGCCAAGAAGTCTGCAGCAGAGGTTAAGCAACAAGGCCGTAGGTATATGTTTGTCAAAATATGCCTTTCATTCCAGCGATTCCTTGACTAAATAACCAGATCTGAATAACCAAATGTATGGAGAGCTGTATAACCAAATGACCACTGTAATAAGACAGGTTCTAGACCAGATCAAACAAATGGACAAAATTGTTGATGATGTTTTGTTTTCTTCTGCTTGTGTTTTTTGCAGAGAAGAGCTGAGGAAGCTGCTGCCTTTTGAAGAGCTGGAGAATTTGATACATATTCTAAAAAACCACATTTAATGATTTCTTCTTCAAAACAGGGTTTTGAAGAAGAATCGGTACGTATTGATGACATTTCCTGAAATAAACACCTACTGAATCTTCCTCTGGCCTACTTCTGAAGACTAAACCCTGAACTCCAGAATTAAAATTACTCTTTAATGACTGCAAATAAGGAGATTGCAGCAGACTGACAAGACGGAGTCTAACAGGGCATATGATCGGCCAAGCAGATAGTGATGATGGAGTGAGAAAACCAAGGCTCATCTAGAAAAATAGGCTGATAAAATGACAATCACAAGAGGTAAAATGGGAATGGTTTCATTTTTACACAAGTTTGAAATCAGGAAACTCTTCTTGAAGTTGGTTTCATTTTTACACAAGCTTGAAACAAAGATAAACTATGCTTGTTACTCAAGTAAATCCCCTCTGCGGATAGAGGCAATCCCACTAGCCGTAGAGTGGGTCTAGAAACAAGGAATCATGCTAGAGTGTAGGTTCCTAGATATTTGAATGAAAAAGGATGCGATAAGATGGCCTACCTGTGGTCCAAAGTTATTGTCGACACCCGTAGTGATGATGAGAGCCTCTCGCTCCTGATCGAAGACAAGTCACAACCCATCCGCCTATCGCGTTTGAACACTTGCACATAGATTAGAAAATGATAACCACATACCACATACTAATTCCATCCAAAATCTACTAGTCAGTCAGAGAATACTAGAATATTGCATTCGATAAAGACAAAACAAAAGACGGGAACCAGACAATATTCACTTATATTAATAGGTAGAAAGAAGAGATACAACCATGCTCTGACATTACGGTCTCCTCCAACGGGGCTTGGGCGAAGCACATCTCAAAGCTCATCGAGGAATTCAGATGGGATAAGGTACCTCTCGATGGAATTCCTTCTCGATCTACCTTCTCAGTTATTCAACTATAGCTTACTTCTCCAAGTTTAGCATTCAGATGTATAATCCTCTGTGTGCAGCTAGCTTTCAAAATGGGAGAAAGCCTTTTTATATAGGGGGAGAGGGAGAGGTTAGGATCCCTATAATCATGGAAGGGAGACCTATCTTCTAGGAGTGTCCCATGGGAGAAGGAAACCACTACCTAAAGAGGGAGATCCGTGGCTCATCCAATTAACCACTTCCTATGACTCATCCCCAGTATGGTCGCCAACTTGTTATTTAGGTAAATCCCCTCTATGGACAGAGGCGATTCCACTACCTCTAGAGTGGGTCTAGAAAAAAGGAATCATGCTAGAGTGTAGGTTCCTAGATATTTGAAAGAAAGGGGATGCGATAAGATGGCCTACCTGTGGTCCAAAGTTATCGTCGACACCCATAGTGATGATGAGAGCCTCTCGCCCCTGATCGAAGACAAATCACAACTCCTCCACCTATCGCGTTTGAACACTTGCACATATATTAGAAAATTATAACCAAATACCATATACTAATTCCATCCAAAATCTACTAGTCAGTCAGAGAAGACTAGAATATTGCATTCGATAAAGACAAAACACAAGACGGGAACCAGACTAGTCACTTATATTAATAGGTAGAAAGAAGAGATATAACCATGCTCTGACATTATGGTCTCCTCCAACGAGGCTCGGGCGAAGCACGTCTCAAAGCTCGTCGGGGAATTCGGATGGGATAAGGTACCTCACGATGGACTTCCTTCTCGATCTACCTTCTCAGTTATTCAACTATAGCTTACTTCTCCAAGTTCAACATTTCATTTGTATAATCCTCTTTGTTCAGCTAGCTTTCAAAATGGGAGAAAGCCTGTTTATATAGGGGGAGAGGGAGAGGTTAGGATCCCTATAATCATGGAAGGGAGAACTATCTTCTAGGAGTGTCCCATGGGAGAAGGAAACCACTACCTAAAGAGGGAGATCCATGGCTCATCTAGTTAACCACTTCATGTGACTCATCCCTGAGGTGGTTGAAGGAAACTTCCACCTCTAGTTTGTTAAAATAAATTCCCAAAAATGCTAGTGCAGTAACTAAAAAGAGACATAGCACTTGCTGGCGCGCCCTCTAGTGTACATCCTCCACATTGGCGCGAGGGATGAAATGGCTACCCGCGCCAATGCCAAAAAATAGGTTTTTGTGGGCTTTTTAAGAAAATGTTCTATAGGAGAAATGATGTTCTTGTATAGAAGGATGAAAAGAAGGTGTTTGCAGAGGGTGACACTGCTCACAGGTCATGGGAAAGACTCTCCAATATGTAGGGCGAGGGATTGCAGGGATAGTGACAAAATCCTGTGTAATAGAGAGAAAGCACTCTTCTTCGGTAGTGGTGCTGAGTAGGAGTTCAACAACAAGCTTGAGTGATTAGAAGTACTACTTCTGGGACAAATTTTAGTTGGAATGGAGTGAAGCCTATAGTAGGTTTCACTGATGCTCGGTATGCCCATATCGCGAAGTATAACTTCTGATGCCACGTGGTTTTATGGTTTTTGACTAACTGATGAATCATGGTTTTGAGGACGCCATTGATGGCTTCGACTTGACCATTCACTTGTGGATAGTAGGATGAAGACTGATCTTGTCAAAAACTTAGCATGGAAGTTAACTCCGTCATCATATGGTTCTGAAAGTGTGAACCACGATCTGTGATGATTGAGATGGGTACAACGAAACGGTAGATGACTTGGTTGAATAGGAAAAGAGTAACAGTTTCTCCATCGGCCTTAAAATTGGGAATCAATTCTACCCATTTTATGAAGTAATCAACTGCAACTACGATGTAGTTATGGCCATCAACAAAAGTGGGATTGCATGTAAAAAATTTCTATTCCCCATTTAGCGAAAGGACCAACAGAGATAATCGGATGAATAGGGGTGGGATGGGCATGCATTTTCTTTGTGAAAATATGACACAGATGGCACTTCTAGCAGCTGCGATGTAGTATTTAAACAATGTGGGCCAATAGTATCCTACATGCAAGATTTTATGGGCAGTAGCTATGCCATAAATATGACCCCCACACCCCTGCGTGACAATCATTTAAAATGTATTTTGCCTCGTTAAGAGTGAGATAAAGTCAAATAATAGTATCAACACCATGACGATATAAAGTATCGTTTAGCACGAGGTAGTGTTTCGCTTGGTGACGAATATGACGATGGTGGTTTGACGTGAGAGTTGGGTGGAATCATTTAGTTTGGAGGTAGACCAAAATGTCTCCATACCAAGGATCAGAAGAATCGACCTGATAGACAGATTCATCAAGAAATGGATCATGAGCTACTTCTTCTGGGTCAATTCTGGGAAGGTCCAACAGTAATTTGGCAAAGACTAGAGATTTATTTTCTTTGGCAGCAGTGAAAACCAAATCAAAGTATTAGAGGATTACAATCCATTTGGAATATTTTCGTCCAATGATTTGACGAAACAAGATGTGTTGCATGGGATTATCCAAAGAAATTATGGTAGTCTGCTACAACAATATATAGTGTTGGAGGCGGGTGACATCGAATACCATCACGAGAGATAGTTTCTCCACATGTGAATATCATAGTTTAGGTCCAGTGAGACCTTTTGACAAATAATATATCACATGCTCACTATCGTCATCGTGAACTTGAACCAACACCATTCCTAGCAAGGATGGTGAGGCTGCCAGGTAGAGGATAAATTCGTGTGAATAGTTGGGGGCACTAATAAGTGGGGTGGAAACAAGTGCTCGTTTCGATGCGTTAAACGATAGTTGAGCTTGATCATCCCACATATACGGTATCCCTTTTTTGAGCAAGCGCATGAAGCCTTTCGTCATCTCGACATAGTTTACTATGAAACGACATAAGAATTTTTCCTTCCCTTGCAAACATTGGATTTGCAGGATGGATTGTGGCGCAAATAATTCAATGATTTCCTTAATATTATCGGTATCAACCCTAATCCCATGCTTGGAAATAATGAAGCCAAGAAGACGTCCAGACTTGAAAAAAAATACACACTTATGTGGTTTCACACATATGTTGTAGAACCTACACCGAGCAAATATTTATTTAATATGCGCAAGGTGATGGGCTCGCTTCTTGGAGTAAGCCGGAAGGTCATCCAAGCAAGCTTGTATAATGTGTTTGATATCATGAAATGCATAGTCCATAGCCCTTTGAAAATTTTCTCTCGCATTCTTCAGACTGAATGGGAGTTTACGATACATAAATGTGCCCCAAGGAAAAATGAAGGCGGTTTTATGCTGATCATCATTTTTAATCGCTATATGGTTATATCCCAAGAAGCCATCCATAAAGGAGAAAGATTCACATCTGGTACAATCATCGAGAATCTGATATATAAACAGATTAGGATAATTGTCTTTTGGACGAGCAGCATTTAGATCACGATAATAAACATAGACCCAGACGGTGCCTTGTTTTTTATCTATGGAAACCGAATTGGATATCCATTCCATCAGAGGAATGGGATAGATGAAATCATCATGTAAGAGTTTTTTGACTTTAGTCTTGATGGCTGCCACATTGCGAGGGTGGACAGGTCAGAGCCTTTGCCGGACAGGCTTGGCATTGCCATAAATATTTATTTTGTGCTCGACGATATATGAATCTATGTTGGGCATTTCGTCGTAAGAACAAGAAAAAACATTGTGGAATTCCTTAAAAAGGGATGTGAAGCATGAAATTTCTTCGAGATTGCAATCGGCTCTAATCTGAATATTTTCCATGATACCCATTTTGACCGAGATATCTATGAGCATAGATGTTCCCTTCCATATCAATAGTTTGAACAATCATGTAAGTGGAGGGAAAAATATTAGGTGGGTCAAAAGACGGGATTTGTGTAGTGGTCGCGTCCGAATTGAACATCGAAGCGCAATAGTGAAACTATCCCCAGGTTCGTTCCTTTTAGAGAGATGATCTCTTGAATAACTTCATCCATAGGAAGGAATTCATCGAGGAGATCCTTATAAGGAACAGTGATGGGCGAGAGGGTGGTACTATTGGTCGAAACCAAAGCAGTGGAGGGTTTAGATGCTAATTGGATGGCTTGATAAGACAACTTAGCCGGTGATAGCGACATCTGATCTCCGTAGGAATCAATGTTTGAAGGTGTCGCTAGGATCCATGGATCGATAGAGCCATTTGAAATGGTGGATATCATTGAAATCATATGTGGAACCTCAGGCGGCGGGAGAGGAAAGAAACCCATCACGGAAGATGCCTTCAGAATACCGATACCAACACCAACATACGAGTCAGTAAAGCCTCCTACTAGGGGTATAGTGCTACTTGGTAACGTGGAATAATCAGGGGTACAAAAGGATAACTAATCCACTGTGACTATCTTCCCATCCAATGGAAAAGGATGAGTTGGAAAACCGAAAATACAATGGCAGTCATTGCGTAAGACTAACTGTGACCTAGCAACAGATTATAGTTGAGATGGAGATCTACAACTTCTGTGTCCACCATTATCATTTTCCCACTAAGTGAAATGGGAAAGCTAGCAAGATATCCTTCTGGGAGGAAAGTGTGGCCATCGAAAGCTTTAAGGGAATTCGACGAGGGAGATAGAGTGGGAGAACCCAAAGAGAGCTAGCACATAGTTGACATAACACAGGTCAAAGCACCTTCTTCTATGGATTGGTCTCCCTTTTGATAAAAGTTGTACCTAGAAATAAAGCTGGTGTGAAAGGCAAGGTTTGGATTTTTCCATGTCGAAGATGGCTAGCATAGAATCTTGGTGGTCAATACCACAAAAGGCCGAAAGCAAAGCTTTCATTTGCACTGGGCATGTTTGCAATACTTCGAGTGTGGACATGGCTGACAGTGCTTGCACAAAATCTTCTACAATGTTGTATTTTTGGACAGCACGTGTAGAGGTTTTATGAGTCGTGTGTCGAAGTGTCCGTATGGGGGGACAAATTTTGGGGTCAGCAGCAGGCCTTTCGATATGCAAATCATTGGGTGGCAGTGGATTCGAACTTGTACTAGGTTCTTGAGCCTCAATGACTGGATTTCCATAGAGTTTAGCTCGTGTTTTTAGTTCAACATTCTCTACGCCATAAATGGAAGATGATCCTTCACTAGAAGGATGAGTACCACCGTTTCCCCTTTGGCGGGGTTGTGGCGGGTTTGTGACCATGTGTTGATGTTGCTGCTGTGGATTAGGGAAGGGATTGTGAAAGATGGAAGGTGTCCTTCTAGAGTCCTTGTTTGTTATAAAATCTATGCATTCCTGTAGCCGAGGAAATTTGTATGTCAAGTAGTCCTTCGCACAAATTCTACAAGGGAATCCCATTGGTTTCTCCTTTCCTTTGTCGTTCTTAGCAACATTTTTCTGATTGGGATTATTCTGAGTACTTGACTGCTCTTCAGAAGGAGAGGTTTTTTTCTTATTCTTCTTGTTCTTTCCACTATTTTTTTCTGTAGAATGCACAAAGTTTACCTCAACGGTGGGAAGAGTAGTCGATTGGTTAGGGGCAGTGGCAGGCGAAGATGGCCAGGAAGTTTTCCCACTAAGATTTTTTATGGCTACATCGGAGGTTGCGCCAACTAGTCCGTTAGCATGTGCTCTGGGTAATTGAGTAGTGAGAGGATTTGGATTGCCAGGGGCATTAGGGATTAAGTCATAAAGCGTGCCAGATTTCGAATAGATAGGATCTATATGCTGTTCATGACAGATGGATTGGTCTGCTGTGACCACACCAAACAAGAAAACGCCCTTAGCTAGGGGTGGTAAGAGTGACTTACAAAACCAGTTTGATAAGAGATGATATGAGATTAGCACTTTGACTAGCCTTTGCCTACGTCTCCATTCATGAATATGATTGGAGATGTGAGTGGCGGTGTCTTGGTGCAACGAGGTTAAGAGTTCCGTGTTGGTTTCGTATCGACTAGGTAATTGGAAGTTCTTAAGAAATTCCGTAGCTAAAGAGCCAAAATTATTGACGACCCCACGTGTTAACTCAATGTACCATTTGGCGGTGTTGCCTATGAGAGTGTGGGGGAAAATTATGAGCTAGATACTATCATCCACCATGGAGTTAGAAATATACCATAGATGAAAGGTGGTGATGTGCGTAGCCGGATCATCCCCTTGTTTCCCTTCGAATTTAGGGATGTCAGACAGAATATTGTGCGGTATCGGAGGCCAGAGTGGGTTGTGGTTGATGGTATCATTGGTCAATTTGTAGAGGTTAGAGATTTCTAGAGTTGCCAAGAATGGAAATTGTGTGTTTGCTCGTGGATCTAGCCAAGGAAGTGTTGGCTGACCATTCAGACCGTAGGGTCCACCCATTAATGTGTTACCAATGGGACAAGTAGAAATTTGTTGATAAAATTTCCCACTGAGTGGGGATGTAGGGGCGTATGGTTTATGTCCGTAGGGTATGTTGTACTGGGGGAAAAACTGTTAGTTGCACCCAGTGTGATAGTTGCCCCCTTACCCAAATTGACTTTGGGGTTGGTTCGCCCATATGGACACGATAGAGTTAGCCAGTGGCATACTGCTATTTGCATAGTTAGGCATCATCATAAACCTTGCACTAGAAGTTTGACCACTCAAAGGAACAATGTTAACAATTGGTTGTCTTGCTTGTCCTAATGAATGTAGGGGTACCGAAGTGCCCCATGGAATATATGTATTGGTGACACTTCCCCCTGCAATGATAGCTAAGGGTTTTGAACTCAGTAAAGGGTTCCAACCGAAAAGGTTGCTAAAAGGAGCCAAAGTAGCCCCACTAGCAGGAGCGGAAACTGTGGGTACTGACACAGTCAAAATAGGAGCAGATACCAAAGGGTGTGGAGGTGTTCGCTAATAGTTGTGGTGAACAAATTACTATGACTGGGTATAGCCTAGCTACTGGGGTTGCCAATAATTGGCTTAGAACTGAAAACTAGCAAGGAAGATGGTGGTGGACTAGAGTTGGTTACCAACGGCATCGACCCCATGGGTGCCGGTTGTGAAATGGATGTAGGTGCAGCAGAAGACATAACTTGGTCTGGTGTAACCTGAGCTAAAAATGGCCCCAATGGTTCAATGAGAGGAGGATTGTAAGATGTACAACTCCTTCCGTAAAAGGATGCTCTGGAAACTACGTATGATATGGAGCTATATGGAAGTCAAGGGTTTTCACTGGAGTCTGCTCTTCCGGAGAAGGCACTGGCTCACCGAGACTCGAATCCTCCCCCAGTGTCAATGGAGGGAGACCTTACTATCATCTAGAAAGACAACGAGGGTTGAATGACACCATGGTGACCTATTTACTTTTATCAAATTTTTATTATTTATGATGTGTTATAAAGTCTTAGTGATAGTAACCACACACCTAAAAAAGAAAAAAAGAAAAAAGGACTTCTAAAATCAATCAATTAAGCAACTAGAATGGGTATGACCCTGTTTGAGTACTATCATTTGCTAGAGATGAAACCTAGTATCACAATAGCATACAGAGAGAGTTGATCAAATATACAGTTACTATTACTCTAGAGCTTTTCCCGAACATCAGAGAATAGGTGTAAGCACTCTCGTGAAGACGAGTACCCTCCCAAAGATAGAAGATAAAGTAGGTTCGCATGTTTTAGGTACGAGGGTAGCCTACCCCAGTCACCTTATGTAAGTCCCTAAAAAGTATGGCAACTAAAGATAAATCAAATCACATACACTGTCAGGGGGGTCATGGTTGTAGATGTAATATCCCAAAAGGGAGAATGCAGTAATACTGAAACACAACACAAGAACTGAAGCAGAGTAAAAAATAAATCTAAATACACATCCGAATGCACAGAAATAGCTGAGCCATTTTATTATATGGAGATGATTTAGTTACACAATGGACAAAATATGAGTAGATCTAGCCCAAGAGATGGCCTAGAATCACCCTGCAATGATGCTACAGCCAGCATTGCGTAACTGGTGAGCTTATAGGAATAAATACTGTCTTGTCCCTTCTACTACTGATATACATGAAACTGTTGCAAAAGGAAATGGAGATCTAGGAAGCTCAAGAGCTCTAATGATGCCAAGATTCAAGATTTGGTCAGTGTGATGGGAACCCAAGATAACCCAGAAAGGATTTTCCAGACCTACAACTTTAGAAAATCACCCTCCTAGGGTTTAATCCTTTGTCTGTTAGGTTATACAAATCTAAAGCTAGATTGGATCCAAATATGGTTGCAATGTGTTCTAGAAGCAAATATGAGCTTTGAGGGCTAATCCCTCCTTCAAATCTACAAGCTAGGAGCTTGAGATCTTGTCTCCTCCTCTTCCTCCTTCAAGTTACAGCAACTGAATATGCAACTGCTACAAAAAATGTGATGTACAAGAGGGAGAGACTCTATTCCTACTGAAATATGTTGCAATAGACTCCAGGCTGATGGAAATAGGGATGGAAAGGTGAGGGGATGATCCCTCACAGGATTACTAGCTGAAATGCTAGCAACTTCCTTCCTCCTTTGGATATGCAATGATTGACTATGCCATCGTTGATGGGACTACCGCTGATAGGAGGTCAATGTTTTCCTAACAAATTTGAAGCCTAGAGAGAAGGCCCTAAGCTTTGAGAGGTAAAATATCATAAGTATGAATAATTGTAGAGATCAGAAGACACTTACATGGTCATCACAGTCAAAATTCAAAGGCTACTAGTCTTAAAAGTTCTTGACATTTCACCAGGAAATTCCATCCCCATGTGGAGCCACCGTTAGGGTCCTATAATAATAGGGTTCATAATTTTTGAATTGACTTTGATAGTCTTGTAAATATGTACATACCTTGCTTTCTACAAGTTGTTTTCCCATATTTGAAAAAAAAAATGAAAAGAGGGTAAAAGTCCTAAAATAAAGATCAAATGACTTAAAAACAATAGACCCAAAAAGAAAAAATGATAAAAATAAGACCTGAAAGTGAGCAAGTCAAAATTCCACTACTATTTACTTTTACTGCAAGAATAATGATTATGTGCAGATTGTCCAAAATACCATAATTGATGATTAGTTAAACAGTTTAATCTTAACTTTTCATGCTTTGAAATTCATGTTTTAGATAGAGAATAAAGATATGTTAAACAATTTAAACTTGACAAATCATTAGATATTTAGAGAATAAATGAGGAGCTCAACAGTTTAATCTGAGCCCTTGGATGAAATAAGGTTAGACTTAGATAGATTTATGCTTTGAAAGAAAAAATGGATTTAGGGTTGCAAGCTTAAATGCACCCTTGCAAATGAAGTAAAAAATGTTAGAAAAATGATGAGTAGGTAGAAACAAATTATGCAAGACATGTAATAAAGCTTCATCGAGCAAAAAATACTAATTTCCCCTTCCCCACTATGATCCAGTATTCTAAACCTTCAGTTAAAAAGGCTCAGAGCATTTCTTTGACTTCTGTTGGGACCGAACCCAAGAATTAATGACTGTTTGGTTAAAAATATTGGATTCCCTACATAAAACCCATTTCAACAGCATACTCACCCTTTTCCAAAACTATGATCCATTTTCCTAAGCAAAACACCTTTTTTTTCTTAGTAAAATTAAAAACCCTACTTAATTAATTTCAATTTCATTCAAAAAACACTCAAAAACCCACAAAATGCATTTAATCCTAAGTTCATGTGTAAAAAAATCAAAATGGGACAAAAATATGCTTAATTGGCTATTTTACACTTTACTTGGTTTAAATGCTATGTATTTTAATTCATTTCATTCATTAATTCCCATTTCATATTAATTTCTAACCTATATTATTAAATCCCTTATATAATAACCCTCCCGTATATATGATTAAATCCATTATATGTAAATATCCCCAAGACCCACTATTTAAAGTTTAAACCTATGTTTATTTATGCCACATGTTAAATATAAACCCCCGCTCTTTTTTCCCCATAGGTTTAAAAATATTATATAATTTAACCCTGCTCCCTATGGTTTTAAAACATTTTTTAATGTTTTATATTCATATATAAATAATCCCATGCCATTGGTTATGAGACGTTGGTTAAATGTTTTATATATGCTATATAACATTACCCCGCCATATTAATAAAAAATTGATTTTTATATTTAAAAACATACGTTATTAATATAAAAATCAACCCCTCCACATAAATACAAGCCCTAGACCCCACCATTTTCACTGAGAAACTCCAAGATATGATCGTAGCCATTCGCATCAAAGCCCTTAGATCCGACGATCACCTGGCTATATTGAAAATTAAATTGTGTGGAAATAACACATTTCAAACTACGCGAAATAGGTGGTTTTACCTTTTTCTCCCTCCTCCATGCAGCTGAGCCCTATTGGATCGCATTCGATCCAAACAAAACCATTTACCACTTATTTCCTGTTCAATAACCATTTACACTTTTCGCCTTCAAAAACCCAAAATCACTATTTGTCTGACATGGCCGCCATTTCATGCAGGTTATTTTAGACCTAAAACGTTTAATAAAACTTTTCAACTATGCCATTAAGCCCTTTTCCTGTGCTATTTCACTGAATTCATCCTCCCGACTGAGAAGAACGAAGCCTGTACACTGACTCAAGCCCAGAACCAACAAATAAGCCACGCACTTGATGTCAAGACTACAAAAAGATCCCAGACTGTTGTTAAAGACCTGAAAAGTCCTAGATTGCCTTCAAAAGCAAACAGAAACTCATTCTGACACCTCAGAAACTGTTACAAAGACCAATAACTGCACAAAAAGGTATTTTCTGAGAAAAACAAGCCTGTTATCATTCTAAAAAGAAATTGCTGAAAGAATTAAGTACAAAAAAGCTTATTTTTCCTAAGAAAGCTTCTACTTGCCTAAAAAGAGCTAAAACCCTATCAAAATTTGACTAAACCATGTTTTAAATACTGCATTCAGTTTTAAAGGAAAAATCAAGTTTATTTTAGCCTTTGCCAACTTTAAAAGACTCCAATCTTGCCCAGAAATCCTCTGCAAGTAACCCCAACCTTCTCCGCCCAATTTGAATCAATTTTTAACCCAAAATGCACTGAAAAAAGTATAAGAAACCTTTGTTTCTTATTTCATAAACCTGTGAGAGTCTGAAGTACAGTTTGAAGTTGAAATTAAAGGTTGAAAAACAAGGAAATAACCAAGTTGCGCTATCCAAAAAACCTCTGTTAAAGTAAGAAACACTTATGTAAACCATTTAATCTTACACAAGAATCCAGAATGTAGAAATTTGAATAACTGATATATTATTCACCGAGATTCTCCTGATCACACACTATTTTAGCTTCATGCATAATACAGAATCTCTTCTACCATTGATCATCACATGCGGAAATAAAATCAATTGCATGCATACATTAAAACCACAAACAATCACACATATGAACACAGTATTTAATGGGAAAGCTTAAAGGTGAAAACCCCAACTATCTGTATAGTATATGTCATGGAGATCATGTAACAATCATAGTAAAAAGCTCCTCACAAGCTCTGATGCACACCCTCAATTGCTACACACTATCAATCTAGATTTAGCAAAACACATGCTCCAATATTTTGGCACTTGATAGTCAACCTCTATTGCATTGTCAATGTTATGGGATGGCTTCATTAAATAGATAAACCACCTGGCTTGTAGTGCACAATCCTCATTGGCTTCTCCACCTATCTGTGTGTTGCAAATAGCAACAGTATAGTCACAACTGATAGCTAACCCGCTCTTTCACCTATTTCTACACTAGTCTCCACTGAAACTGTCTATGCACTCAAGTTAACTGATGCATTCTTTAGTTGATTAATCAGTTTATAATTAGTGAATTAATTAATAATTAATTCACACCACTCTCACTAATTGTATCAATTAGTTAAACTGAATACAAATAGCTCAAATATGTTTAGATTAGTTAAACTGAATACAACTCCACTAACTTCCTCAATCAACTCCACCAAACTCTGTCACATGAGTTCTAACTGAAGTATCCATGAAATAGCTCCACTTAACCCTCAGGAATAGCGTAATTCCTTCTGTCAGCTCCTGTGCCACATCTGTGCACTTAACTGAAGTGCTCAAAGAGAATAAGATAATGTTTATAGTCCAAATATTATTAAGAGCTAATAATATTCGACATATCTATTTTTAGACTAGCAATCTAAAAATAGATTCTGCCCAATATGTCTAAAAATAGAAGTCCATCTATTTTTTCCAACTTGACCAACCATCCACAAATAGCATCCTGCAACTCATAGAGCATGATCCATATGTCTAAAAATAGACTTTGCGCCAAAAATAGCCTGCGGGCCCACTTAGTGAAGACAACTTCTTTCCACTAAGCTCATCATCTTGTTGCAATCTCAACACTTCCTCTCAACAAGATAAGGATTATTTGCAACCCCTATCATGCCCCTGTGGTATTCAAAATTGCTCCTGGTGAGCACCTTCGTCAAGATATCAGCATCCTGATCCTCCGTGGGAATGTCTGAAAGTAACATGACCTTCCGTTGCACACAATCTCTGATATGATGATACCGATCCGTGAAGCCATGCTGCCTCAACTCATCCTCCTGTCTATACCATAATCCATATCCCGATGCGCCTATGAGATATGTGCCTCTGAGATATCTCAATACATGCTTGCCTGCCTTCCAGAAGAGCTTGGTTGGCTTAACCATAGCTTGTGAAAGCTGGTTAACAGCATAGCATATGTCGGGTCGTGTATTGACCAGATACATAAGTGACCCCACCAACTGTCGATAAATAGTGGCATACACTACCTCCGCCAAAGTAGCATCCTCCTTCCTCCAACCACCAGGAAGAGGAGTATCAACAGGCTTGCAGCCATGCATGTTGAACTTCTCCAGTATCTCCCGGGCATACTTACCCTGAGAAACAAATAGTCCATCACTATGCTACCAAAATTCCAATCCCAGGAAATAATGAAGAAGGCCCAAGTCCTTCATCTCAAACTCCTTTGTAAGATCAGCCTTGCAAGAGTGTATCAACAGTTCATCACCTGTCAAAATCAAATCATCTACATAAAGTACAATGATCAACAACTCACCCTCCACCACAATCTGGTATAGGTTAGGATCCGCCTCACTCTTGGAGAATCCAAGTCCGGTGAAATAACTGTCTATCCGTGTGTACCAACCTGCGAGGTGTAACAACTCTCTGACTTTCTCAGCCTGCACATATGACTTCAGCTGCTGAGAATCTGTTTCAAGCCTCATCACCTCCTCCGCAGGGGCAGATAAATGCGATCTTCACATCCATGCGATGATCTTACCTTTATCTGTATTTGAGAGCAAGGATCGTCCGTATGGAAGAGTACCTTGCAACAGGTGCAAAGGTCTCCTCATAATCGATCCCCTCGATCTGTGAGAAGCCTCAAGCAACAAATCTTGCCTTGTACTTCTCCACACTCCCGTCAACCGCCTGCTTCACTTTGTAGATCCATCGCGAACCCACCACTGATTTTCCCTCCAGTCTTGGGACAATCTCCCATGCACTGTTTCTAACAATCGAATCATACTCTTCCACCATGGCATCTACCCATGCGGGGTCCTCCACAGCTTCCTCGAAAGAGGATGGCTCTGTCACAACACATTTTCTCACAAGAGCCATGTATCCGATGTACGATCAGGGTGATTGTCTCTGTGCAGCAGCATTTGTGATGTAGGTGCTCTACAACCTTCTGCATCTTGAGCGGTCGCTCGGCTTACGCTGTGCGCTTCCACCCTTTGATGGTTGGCGCTGCATGAGTGGTCTCTTCCACTCCATGAACTTCCTCTTGTGGCTGATCCACATCCTGAAGCTCATCCTTAGGAACTAATAGCTCCTCATCTGCATGCAAGTGTGGCTCCCTCTCAAGCAAACAGTTCATGGCTTTCTCCTCCTGAAATTTGATATCCCGTCGCACAACAGTCTTGCGACTGTCTAGAAAATACACATGATAGTTGTGGGGCGTGTCAGTGTACCCCAAAAATATCCCAACCTCCGTAGTCAGCTCTAGCTTCTTCCTGGCATCCTTCATCACATGAATGTAAACAGGTGAACCAAAAATCCTCAAATGGGAAATATCAAGCCTCTTACCAGAAAACGCCTCCTCGGGTGTACTCATGCCAAGTATCCTGTGAGGACAATGGTTCTGCACATATACTACATTATTGCATGCCTCAGCCCACAAGTGTATGGGTAGGCCCTGATCATGCAACATCACCCATGCAGAACCCACGATCGTTCTTTTCTTCCACTCAGCAACCCCGTTCTGCTGTGGGTTATGAGGTGTTATGAGCTCTCTTCGAATTCCTTCTGCGCTACAAAATTCCTTGAATTCGCCAGAGATGAATTCACCACCATTGTATCTCCTTAGAGCCTTCACCTGCTTCCCCGATTCTTTCTCAACCAATGCCTTGAACTCACAGAACTTTGATTATGTCTCGCTCTTCTTCTGCATGAAGAAGATCCAACACTTACGAGAAAAATCATCAAAAAATATCACATAATACCTGTGCTTTGCTGTCCAAGCTGCTGAGAAAGGTCCACACATGTCTATCTGAATTCTCTCAAGGATCTTCGTGGCATGACTATCCTTCTCGTGAAAGGTGGCTTTCAAAAATTTTCCCAAGGTACATCCCTTGCACTGATTTGACTGCGCAAGAGTACCCTTAGGAAGCCCAGTAGAAATCTGCTGCAGTATCTTCAAAGCTCCATGGTAAAGGTGGCCCAATCTCTGGTGCCACAACTTGCCATCATCCCGGCTCACCACTCCTTCTTCCTTTCCTGCCATTGCTACGCAGCCATCTACCTGCAATTGATAAAGGTTCTTAACTCGAACCCCTATCCTCCGGGTCTCACTAGTTGCCTTACTGCACAGGAAAGCCTTTCCCTCGCTAAAAACAACATCATATCCCTTGTCTTCTAACATTTCCACAGAGATAAGATTCTTCTTCAATCCTGGAACATGCATCACTTCCTTCAATACGAAGGGTTTACCAGACTCCCTCTCAAAGGAAATGGTACTGATACCGGTCACACTGTATCTACCATCATCGCCCATCTCAATGTGCACTCCAAGATCTTTCTCATCCAGTCCGCAAACAAATCTCGATCTCCCGTCATGTGGAATGACGCACCATTGTCCAAGAACCACACTGATCCCATCACACTTGATACCAAGCATGCGATCAGCGAAAATTCAAGCTCGAACTGCGAGGCCAAAGCCTCTCCATCTGCAGATCTTCCCGCTTGCTTGTTTTTCTTCTTCTCAGGATAACAGTGGTGCACATCAGAGCAGACAAGAAAGCACTTCACCCTGGACATGTCCTGCTTCTTGCCTTTCGCACCGGATTGAGAAGATTTCTTTCTCTTCCCCTTATTTGATTTTGCAGCTAAAGCGAAATTCTCTTCATCAGAGTTCTTTGATGAAGATCCGTCCTTGGTACTCCGCCTTATCTCCTCTTGCACAAGATCCGACCAAAGTCGCTCCCATCCTAGAAATTTCTCCCGACCATTGACAGAGTCTTGATAGGAATGCCAACTCTTCAGAAGCCCAAGGAGAGCCAAGCTCACCAATTCCTCATCATCAACATTCACCCCCACACTTCCCAGCTCATCCCTACATTGGAAAAACTTCATGAGGTACTTGGGCATACTGTCGCCTTTTTCCATTTTTATGTTCCTGAGTTTTTCCTTGAGCACCAATTTCCTCTGATCGCTCTTGCTTTGGAATAAATCTGTCAAAGCTTTCCACATCAAGAATGGAGAAGGCTTACCATGAAGGTTGGATACTATGTGATCCTTCACACCTTCCAACAAAATCCTTCGACACTTTGCTGTCTTCTTTTCCCATGCGTCAAGTACGGCAGCATCACTAGAAGTAGGCTTTGGAATTTCTGCATCTATGAAATCCTTCAACCCGTTGTCATCTAGCACCACCTCCATCCTGTCCTTCCATGCAATATAATTCGAGCTGCCCTCAAGGGAATACTCCAATTGCAATCCATTGAAAGACATCTCAACTTCGACACCAAGAAAACACTGCTACAAATTCGAATTCCACCAGCACAAAACTCAACCGCTTCAATGTTTTGCAATTGCTCCAATGATCAATATCGCTCTGATACCATGTAGAAATTTGAATAACTAATATATTATTCACCAAGATTCTCTTGATCAAAAACTATTTTAGCTTCATGCATAATACATAATCTCTTCTACCATTGATCATCACATGCGGAAATAAAATCAATTGCATGCATATATTAAAACCACAAACATCACACATATGAACACAGTATTTAATGGGAAAGCTTAAAGCTGAAAACCCCAACTATCTGTATATTATATTTCATGGAGATCATGTAACAATCATAGTACAAAAGCTCCTCACAAGCTCTCATGCACACCCTCAATTGCTACACACTATCAAGCTAGATCTAGCAAAACACATGCTCCAATATTTTGCTACTTGATAGCCAACCTCTATTGCGTAATCAATGCTATGGGATGGCTTCATTAAATAGATAAACCACCTGGCTTGTACTGCGCAATCCTCATGGGCTTCTCCACCTATCTGTGTGTTGCAAATAGCAACAGTATAGTCACAACTGATAGTTAACCCGCTCTTTCACCTATTTCTGCACTGGTCTCCACTGAAACTATCCATGCACTGAAGTTAACTGATGCATTCTTTAGTTGATTAATGAGTTTATAATTAGTGAATTAATTAATAATTAATTCACACCACTCTCACTAATTGTATCAATTAGTTAAACTGAATACAAATAGCTCAACTATGTTTAGATTAGTTAAACTGAATACAACTCCACCAACTTCCTCAATCAACTCCACCAAACTCTGTCACATGAGTTATAACTGAAGTATCCATGCAATAGCTCCACTTAACCCTTAGGAATAGCGTAATTCCTTCTGTCAGCTCCTGTGCCACATCTGTGCACTTAACTGAAGTGCTCCAAGAGAATAAGATAATGTTTATATTCCAAATATTATTAAGAGCTAATAATATTCGACATATCTATTTTTAGACTGGAAATCTAAAAATAGATTCCGCCCAATATGTGTAAAAATATAAGTCCATCTATTTTTCCAACTTGACCAACCATCCACAAATAGCATCCTGCAACTCATAGAATATGATCGATATGTCTAAAAATAGACATAGTCTAAAAATAGACTTTGTGCCAAAAATAGCCTACGGACCCACTTAGTGAAGGCGAATTCTTTCCACTAAGCTCATCATCTTGTTGCAATCTCAACACAGAAAGCCTAAAAACAAAGTTTCAGTTATCCAAAAAGCTTAAAAATGTCAAAATCCAATCTAGATATGTCATCCAAGACTGTAATCATTGTGAATCCTCTATAACCTCCTATTGTAGACATTGAACACACACCATTAGTAGATGTGGACTATAAAATAACAGATCCAGTTGTTGAATTTAATTTGTTAGACCTCCACTGATAGAGTTATAAAAAGTTCTTAGATCTAGTTGAAGAAGTCCAAATTTGGGAATCAAACCTAACCAAATATGTTGTTCCAGTCACTCATTAATGCCCAGAGGTTATTAGGTTATGTCAAAGTTATTATTCACCTGAACATAGAACAATGATGAATGAAAACAAAGGGGTACTGTTTACAAATACTGTTGATTCCATAAACCAGATGCTACAACTCAAACATGATCTTAAAGCAGTTCCTTTGTCAATAGAAGCACTTACAAAGTTGTACATTGGTCTTGATTTTCCCAAAAGGTTTCAGATTTTTCAAGTGTTCATGCCTTTACATGTTGAAATTCCACACATAAAACCTCCATATTCTACGTCAAAGTTTCCATAAGGGTCTAGGAATGTCATTTCCATGTTGTCATTTATCCTAGGATACTTTACAGATGAGCATACCGATGAATCATTCCTAGGTTTCCTATCTAATTTTGCACCAGGACAAACTCCTTCTGTCATTTTCAATTATTCTGAGTATATAGCTAACAATATCCATGATCAGCTGAAACTAGATCTAAAAGGAAATTGTTCATGTCTTCCTCATAAAGTTTAAACACCCCTGGAAGATGGAGCGCAACGGAAGTAGGGTTTCTGCTGTGGTAGCCGCCGCCAGGAATCTGGCTGGGTTGAACGCAACCTTCCGGCTCTGCCCTGAATGTCATGGCACCCAACTGTCACAATTGCTGGAGGAAGATTCTTTGGGGGCCTTCGATGGGACATCAGTCGAGTATTGGTGGTATTTCATGGAGATGCAGGCAACCACTGGGCACAACGAGGGAGGACTGTGTGGTTTTTCTAGACTTGAGGAAGATGGGATATTCTTCCGGGTCTGCTCTTTTTGTACGCATGGTGGGCGGACTATGGCACTTGGATGCCACAGGATCTTTCCCTTTGGTGCGTGCCCCAGGTCGATATCTGCCTTCCCCTATTTCAACGCGGATGGTTCTGGCTCCCACTGCTTGGGACATCGGCTTTGGCTAATGGGGAGCGGCGAGAAAATGGACGCAGAGGGTCTCTGGAAGATCATCGTGGAGCGCAGAAAAGATGTTACTTCTCTCAGGGTAGAGCTGCCGTCAGTGCTGGAGAGCGCTATTGATCCTGCCCGGCTGGTTTTACAGGCCCTCGAGGGTTTTTATGACAAGGGTCTCGGAAAAATGGAGAAGGAGGACTCAGGGCTCGGGGACCAGAGACGGGCCTGGTCTTTGTTGCTGGAATCGCTTCTTCCCCCCCTGACAGACCCTACAATGGGTGCCGAGCGGCTCGTTGTGTCTCCTAGCTCTAAGGAGCAAGCGAGGGTTATCGCCAATAAATGGAAGTCGAGGATTGATGTTGATGCAGATCCGACCAACGCCGCCAAACCCTTGGAGATACAGGCATTCCTGCAGCTTGTAGCTACTTTCGGAAATGCAGCTGAGTTTCCGAAAGATGATATCTGCAATTTTGTTCTTGCAGTGCCATGGCGCAGGCAGATTCCGAAGCTTTGTGGTGCTCTCCGGTTTTTAGAGAAAATTCCAAATCAGCCAGAACCCTCGCAACAGGTAACTCCAGTTGTTTTTCAGATTTTTATTAAATCTCCTGTGGGGAAAACCAGTCTTGTATGGGTACATGCAGAAAGCACGATTATGTAGCTGAAACAGCAAATCTGGACAGAGATGGGCTACCCTGTTCAGATCCAGCATCTAGTCAGTGGTAGATGGTCCCTTCAGGATAGCAGAACCCTGAACAGCTACGATATAGGTCCAGAAACAACTATTGCCTTAAATCTGAGACTGAGAGGAGGTGCTGTGCCCCAGGGACATCCGAGCACCACAGGTGGAGACAATGGGAAAAAGACAACATCACAGCAACAACCAAAGGGAGGCTTCTCATACAAAAATATCTTACAGGGTAACAGAGATCCAAGGTCCCCTTCAGATCAAGGTGGACATATACCCAGGCCATACATAGTAGATCAGCTTGGGCAAACCCCAGCACTCAACATTGATTCTACAGGACTAGACGAATATGTTAAGTCCTTTGAAACTCAGGCCTTAATCTGTCGATTCAATAGTTTTTGGCCAAAACCAATGGAACTATTTCGTTGGATCTACACCAGTTGGACCTTGGAATGTGATATACACCTATGCTCCAAGGGGTTCTTCATTGTGAAGTTCGCATCCACGGAAGCCAGAGATAAAATCATCAGTGAAGGGCCTTGGTTTTGGGGAACAACGGGTCTTTTCATGACCCCATGGTTTCCAGACTTTGATCCAAACAAAATGACTGTCTCCAGAATGCCGGTCTGGGTCCGCCTATATAACCTTCCTCTTCACTTCTGGAGTGAACGAGTCTTGGAAGGCATTGGGAACAGCATAGGGAAATATATCAAAACAGATCTGGAGAGGATTGAGGAGAGGATCTACACCTTTGCACGAATTTGTGTGGAAGTCGATCTAAGCAAAGGACTACCGGAAAGTATAAGGCTGGTATACAAGCAACAAAACTGGCTGCAAGGACTAGACTATGAAAACACTGCTTTCAGATGCAGAATCTGTAGGCTGACAGGACACTTGCAAAGTACATGCCCAGAAGCCAAGAAAGCAAACAGTAAAAAGAAGCAGAAAGGCAAGCAGAGAAAAGGGTGGCAATACCCCCCTCCCAACTCAGAGGACGACGAATCAGAAGCAGAGGAGGAAGTCATTCCCACAGAGAATACTCAGCCTACCCAAGGAACAAAGACTCAAAAGGAAATCATTTCAGCTAACAAGGGTTCACAACACCAGTCAAATCAGGCAGAGAGGACAAGCGAGGATTTGATTATGGGAGGGATCAAACGGCATCACTCCTCAGATACCTCAGACTCAGACAAGGATACAGGTCCACAGAAAGCAGAAAAACAGTTAGTCCTAGCTACGATTGAGCCCACCCAAGGAGAGTGGTGCAAGGTCGAAAAGAAGAAGGGGAGAAAAACATGAGGTGTGAGTTTCTACTCACTCCCTGGAACCAGTTTTTCTGTCCCTTCCTCCCTTCTTTTTTCTTTTTTATTCTTTCTGAATGCACGGTAGCCTTGCTACGTCGCATTGTGTGCAAAGCACACGAGCCCAATGGGCAATTTCTGAAAATGCTTCAATGCATATGCTATGTGTAACTTTTCATTTTTAGAAATAAAAGGTTACCGATTTTTTCTGTGGAAAAAAAAAAATATCCATGATCAGCTAGTCAAATTTCCAACTGAAGGAGTATTTAGATATACATACTTCCTTTTCCATATGTTCTTATAATTTAAAGTAGACAAGTTCCCTATAACCCTCCAGAAGCTTGATATAGAAGAAAATCCACTTTCAGTCATCTTTTGGAATTATTTGATCAGAAAAGAGTCATCAGAATTCACTTATGCAGAGTTTACAGATAATTTTTTCCACCCATTGATTAATATGTTGACAAATACAGAACAACCAAGAGTTAGTGATGAAATGAAGAAAATTCTACAGCTATCAGAGCACACTAGAATTGGTGATTGGTACTTATATGAGAAACATACAGAAATTAGAGTTTTTGGGTCTAATCTATTACCCTACAAACTACCAAAATATGTACCAATGAGAGTCTTTTCCTTGGAGTATATCAGGAAAATCTTAAATTTTGATTCTATCAACTTCCTAGCAACAAAGAAAAAGACCCAATTTAAGTTGAAGAATCAGGTGGGGCCATTTATTTGTAATCACAGAGATGCAAAACAAGAAGCAGCAAAACAATTACTGGAATACATATTTGAAGAAAGCTTCTCATGGAACTATGATCCACAAGGAATATCGATAAAAATGAAGGTTAAGTGAAAACTAACACCTTATATTCATGAGAAAAAACTAGAGATTGAAAAATATGTCAATGAAACTCAATGGCTAGAAAACATTTTGATAGATGCAGTTAAACAAGGTGATACTAGTCACACCTTGCAAACTGCAAATCAAGGAGAAAAATATACTAAGAGAGTTAAAGAAGAAGGTACATATACTGCTGAGACAACAACTGAGACAAGGTTTAAAATTAGATACAATAAAAGCCTAAAGTAAATTGAGTTGATAAAGGAAAAGTGACCATAGAAGTAGAAGACACAGATGTTCCAGTGAAAAATAAGGATGCTGCCAAAGTCAATAAAAATAAGCCAGTTACAGAAATTATAAATGAAGGATAACTTGATAATTCCAACAATCAGGTCATAGAGAAACAATAGAATTTGGAGGCATCTTCCTCATAGACAGAAGAAGGAAAAGATCTTGACATCAGGGAAAAATATAAGCAAATTAAGACAAAGAATGAAGAAATCAAGAATGAGATTTATTCTCAATATTTGAAGCAAACACCAGGCATTCAAAAAAGACTCTTATTAGCTTTTGATTACTCAAACAAAAATTTGATTATGTCAGTGCTACAACCAATGGTCAAGACTCTTAAGACAATTGCAGACTACAAGAAAATTGATCTTGAAGTGCCCATAGAAAGTATTCATGCACTATATCAGATTGAGTTTCATAGGAAAAGTTCAGATATGTTATATTCTACTATTACTACAAATGCTATGAGTGTCAACGAAATTCAAAATACAATCATAAACATGAGAGATCAAATGAAGGTTGACAAGGCCTCATCATATGCCAAAGATCTTAGGATTAAGTGTTTAGAAGAGTTGGTTATTCAAGTAGGAATAGCTTAATCTTCCACCAACCGAACATCCACAGGCCAAAGAAATAGTACAGGAGAAAAGTTAGAAGGATGACATTATGAATTTAATTTTTCAATTAACATGACAGATAAAAGAGATGGAGATCCAAATGGACAAGATGGTCCATGAAAGAGAAACTAAAAAAACACAGGAAACTCCTACTGTAATTTCCATGGTTACTAATGTTGTGCTTTCAACTCTGGCAGAATATTTGGCACCAAAAGCACCACTGGCTACTACAGTGCCAGTGACATTATCCACAACTTCAGCCACAGAGTCTTCTACATCAACAATGCATCCAATAGATGCGGCTAGTAAACTAGTAAAAGCCATGGAATAAATGTCACTTCAAATAAATGAGATAAATAGATTGAAGAAAATGACTAACAATCTTTAAGACACCAAAAATCTAGCTCAAATCAATGCTAAAACTCATAAACAAAGGGCTAACAGGTTAAATACTGAGTTGAAGAATCTACAAAAAGATTTGACATTGAAAGATCCAATTTCTTATGTGAAGAATCAGTTATGGAGTAAAATCATATAAGCCATCAATGATGTTTGGCCATCAATTCAGGTAATATATTAACAAAGGGATTTACCGAAAGCAGCACAAGCATAGATTCAAAAAACAAAAGACGAGCTAGGTGACAAACCTCAGCAAGCCATAGAATTGATAAAGTTTCTCAACAATAAAAATAGGCAGGAGTTGGAAGAAATACAAATCACTGACAGGACAGAGACAATCCTTGAAATAAGGAAAGTCATTTCAAAGAAGAGTCTGATAAAACAACTTGAAGAGAAATGTGAAAACATGAACATATCCATAACCAAGTTTATGGTTAAATTTGAAAATTTGAGGCAAATAAGTTTTCCTAATATTTTGGTCATTAATGATAAACTCATGCCATAGGAGGACTACAATAAGAAAATCAGAGAGTATACAAAAGAGAAAGTGGAAAAGACAGATGGACAAGGTATTCCTACAGGGAAGGTCTTACTCAGAAGTTTTGAGGACTTGTTTTATCTTCAGCATGAGTTAAAACACTTATTTGTCATAAAACCAACATTTGTTATATACAGAGGCAGACGAGAATTTTAGGAGGCTGAAAAAGATACAAATTCCTAATGATGAAGCTTGGAAATCACTCACTAACTTAGCTATAAAAAATAAAATGCAGAAAAAAGGATAAAATAGTTGGCCGAATTTTTCACAGTCAAAACATAATTTATTACAGTAGTAAGGCATTTTTTATAGAGGTTAAAGAGAATCAGAGGATAAAGAGAATCAGAGTGAAAGAGTATAAAATAAAGAAGATAATATTTCAAAACATATTTGAAATATCTTTGCCAGCAAAGAGGACACCAAGGAAATTAGTTGCACCTAATCCACAAACAATTTTCTATTTTTATTTGAATAAATAGGACAACTTACTGATTTGTTAAGAAGTTGTCACTATTTTTTTGTAGAGATATTTTACTTTTCCTTAGATAATTCCTAGAATCATTCTAGGATATTTTGTAAGCATTTTTGTATAAATAATTCACTCTTTGAAGTATTATTGTGGAATAAATTTCTGAATATTTCTATAGTGATTTTTGTTGGAATTGGAAGCTTCTGTTGGCAATATGATGCAGAGTGTTGTCCTTGATGGCAACCTACTTAATGAAGTTATTCTTGATGCTTGATGCGTTTATTAATGATGTAAATCTGATGTTCTACAAGTAGCTCAGAAGTACCAGAGAAAGAAATATCAGTAAGGGACAGAACAATGATGTAAAGTGTGTATCACAAAGCATACGCGCGTTTTTTTAGGAGAAGTAGCGTATGCACGCGGAAAAGTACGTGCCAAGTCCTGTATGCCTAATTGCGCTCTAAATTTGTAAAAGCAGGGGACTTTACCATGGTATTGACCCATTGTATTGAGCGCTGGATTGTCTATGTGATCCCGTCCATGAATACCATCGGAAGTAATGTGGTTTTGGCTCATGGTATTGACAAAGGCTAAATCTATATAAGGAGAAGAGAATCATTGTGCAAGGGGGTGCAAGGGTCTAGGCATTAATGAATACTTCACTCTGAAGTTTATCTGTATGGTTGAACTCTGTTCTTAATCGATAGATCTGAATCTATGATGCACCTATGAATGTGATGAAGATTCAAATCCTCTAGATCTAGAAATGATGAATCTCTAGGATGATCTGAAAAGAAGTAATGAAGACCTGGCGCAAATCTATTGAAGAAATTGAAGAAATCTAGGTAAGTCCATAGATCTGGTCTGTTCTGCAAAGTTTATCTTTTATAGATCTATACGCAGGTTCATTTCATGGAAATCGCATGTATACACGGATCTGTTTAAACAAAGGTGCGTATGGATTGTTAGGGTTTTTCTGAAAAGTGCACAGATGTATACACGGGTTTGCTACATTAAAAGCGCATATATACGTGGATCTGTTTAAAGAAAAGCGCGTATGGTATCTGAACTAATGGTTGCTCAAAGCTGATTGAGTTTCTGTATATCTATTCTGAAGTCTGGGCTATCTCTGATATTCTGGTTACAGCAGTTTCACTGTTCTGTTTGATGCTATGGGAAAAGGATGTTTGTTGATAAGTGAAGGATTGTGTTGAAGCTGTTTGATCCAGTTTGAAAATTGATGAAATGTGGTCTGCAGTGGTGCTGAGGGTCAAAGCCTTCAGTCAGGGGGTTGTAGCTCCCTTCCAGGAGAGGTTGGTAAATGAGAACAGGGGGTCGTAGCTCCCTTCCAGGAGAGGCTGGTAAACGAGTACAAGGGTTTGTAGCTCCCTTCCAGGAGAGGCTGGTAAACGAGAGAAGGTTGTAGCCTTCTGCAGGTGGGTGCCTACGTGCTGGTATGAGTCTGCGCCAGTACATGGTTGTAAGAAGTTTTCTTTATAATAAATATTGAAGATTGAGATGACGGCAGCAGTGGTTTTCTCCCAAATTGGGTTTCCACCTAAAATCCTGGTGTTCATGTGTGTTGCTTATGTGTGATGATTATTCTGTTCCTTCTGCACCTGTTTACTATTTTCTAAAACATCTGATGAATGAATAATGCAATGATCTAAGTTAAGAATTAAATGCATAATTAGATCTCTGGACATACGCGAGTTCTGCAAAGGATATCCACGTATATACGTGAGTTGGCTTCAGGAAAGTAGCGTATGGGTTTTTAGAAAGGAAAAAGTAAAAAGTTGTATTGTCTGCACTAAATACTGATTCACGCCCCCCTCTCAGTATTTTTCCCAACAGCTTCTTGTTGCAAATTTCGAGTAGCAAACTAAATCAAATCAACTAGCTTCATATTTCAGGATTCATGTGATGAGCCATTGAAGTGAAGTACTTTCTACTTTTCATTGTTTATCTTCTCATGTTTTCATGCATCTATTATGTATTCTACATTTGAATGATAAAACAAGAGTATTATTTCAGGATTTGTTAAAAGAAACCTATCTTTACTGTTTACCATTTCTATGTTTTCTGCTGATTTCCAGAGTAGGGAACCCTTAATTGCTCCCTCTTTCGATTGACCTCTGTCTACTCCTTCATTTTCCGGATCAAATAATCCTTCATTGCTCTTTATCCTGATCAAACCACTTCACCAAAATAGCCTTCCAAGATCTTCAAAGACTCATCTATCTTACCCTGAAAACATTTGACTTTTTGACCTTGATCCTAGTTCTATCTGCTTGACTTTTGACTCCTTAGCCCAATGGACAAAAAAATTTCCCACTATCCATATCATTAAGTGATTTTTCCCACCAAACCAAACCAAATCAAAATAAAATTGTACAATCATAGATAGCCTAATATTATACAATCAAAACAAAGTTAAATCTTACAGAGAGATCCCTTTCTAAACCCTAGGAAGGCTAGATCCTAGAGTTTAAAAGTAGGTTTGTGGTTACCTATAATTTTCTTTGACTAAAAACCAAAATATCACAACTTAAGAATTATTAGAGTGATAACACTATGTGGAAGTACCTCCTGATCCTTCAATGCTGAAGGGCAGCCTCCTTGCACTTGGATTGTGCCATTCCTTTCTCCTGAAATATCCTGCAAATTATGGGAGAAATTCATCCCATACTCTCCCAAGAGTAGCCAAAGTAACAAGAGCTATTTTTGCCTCCTCACACCTCCATCATACAAATAATGAGGTGAAAACATGACGATTGACATGAAGAATGTCATATCAACACAATGCACCAAAAATCCTTGTTGCCATATGACGAAAGTGTCATGCCAAGTCTCTTCGACCAACATACTCTTTGAAATAGAATGTGTCATATGATGACCAAACTCTTCCAAGAGTAGCCAACACGGCCTTGCCTCCTGCTGCATTGCATCATACATCTTCAAGTGGCTTTCTATCCTCTTTCTCATAAACACCACCCATCCAACAAATGGTGAGTGTCTATCATAATGCCCAAAATTGGAATTCCTCCAATGGAGAATACCGTCCTCCCAAATTAGATTTCTATCTTTGCATTTCATGGGATGATGAAATGAAATCTCTTGGATATCTCCAAATGATGACCACTCATCAATGACCATGTTGCCACCATAAGGATCCAAATAAATGGTAGGAACAAGCTTCTCATCAAAATTTTAAGTTCTCATCAAGATGTGTCTATCACAATAATGGGAGATGTCATCCATCATAAAATGTCCTTCATTAACCACCTGCCTATCCTCTGCTATACATGTATAAAGGTCATTGGAATGCACCAATAATGGTTGGGCCCCCAACTCATCACTACTTCTCAATGACAACCCCGCTGATCTCCATGATGGTGCATATGTTGTCTCAAGATTATGCTCAATGCTGAACACATAGTTCTACATTGCTTTGCTCAAGAAAATGTTCATCCCATCCTCCAAAATTCTACGCTCCAACCCCAAGATTTTTGTGAAGCTCAAAAATGATACACAAGGATGATTGTATATCTCCTCCTTAAAAAAATCAAGGGTCCTCAGTGTAGTGATAGTTTGCTGCTCCAAATCAGCAATGGAATTTGACCCTAAGTCATGCAAAGGTATATTCCCACAATCCTGCATACGATGTGCTGAAGTAACAGAAAGTGGAAACATGTGCATACCTCAGTAAAGAATGGGAACATCTTATACTTCTACAAGGGTTCCTTCTTCTGGTGTGATGGCTTACCCAACTACTATGATGATGGTTGCTCTTCTAGGGCTACATCAGCACTGGTACAAGTCTCCTCCTGCCCATATATTTCCAGAATAGTGCATGGGATTCTAAATGTCAAGATATCAAGACCACTTTAAAAAGGTGCAAGTGTTCTTTCTGCTGCTGCAAGTGCTCCTACAACAAGTGGTGGTGGAAGTTCCTTCTCCTCTGATTTCTTCTTGTCAAACTTATTGATCAACCTTTGAGTAAAATCTGCATATGCAGTCACTCTTGCATGACTCAAATTCCTGAACCACCAAATGTTTGCTTCACCCTCAAGGTGTAGTGCTACAATCTCAATAGCTTCTCTCTCTACTACTGGATGTAGTAGGAAAAATGCATCCAAATTCATTCCCCAAGATCTTGCTGTACATGTGGATGACTCATCAAATGTAGGCAATAGGAAGCTATTGTTGCAAGATCTTCTTTATTCTTTGAGCTGAATGAATTGCGGGAGAGTTAGCTTCTCCTTGAAAACTCTAGGTTGAGACTTATATTCTGCAAGGTATTCAATTAGAATCTCATGATCCAAGTGTCCTCCATCTCCATGACTTTTGTCTTCTTCCACAAAAGAAAATGGCATAGTGTATTTCTTTGGAGCTCTATGCAACACCGGTTATTTCTTCTGCTGATAGGAAGTACATGGACCTTCCTCTTCTTGAAACCCTTTAGAGGTTTCATTTAATCTCTCTTCTTTCATCTACTTGACCTCCTTGGAGAGGTTCTTCATAGATCTGAAAAGTGATGATACAAATCTCATTCCTTCCATAATTTTAGATCTCATTTTCTTCTCTTCTTCTTCTTATATCATATTGGTTGAATCTCACAGGCTAAGACAAGATTATGCTCTGATACCATTGTAATATTCCCAAATGGGAAAAGCAGGAATATAGTGCAAAACCATGGAAATAGAAGTGAAAACATTAATACACAATATGTGAGACAAATGTACAACCATATTATTAAACATATCAGAAAATAATAGGCACAAGATCTTGAGGATCAAGTCACTCAAGCAATACTAAACATGCCTCCTCTAAACAAATATGTCAATACATGAGAAAAACACTGCTATACAAATGCCACGAGCCATGAAAATGAAGTTTTAGGGGATAAATACTACATAAATTATATATCAGTATGGATCTACTGTTATATAGCTCAAACAATTCCTAGAACAAAGATCTAGGCTCCCAAGCACATTTCCAAGATAACTTAGAAAGGGTTTCCTGAAATACAAAAAAATGAAGAAATACAAATATGGCCCTAGGGCTGAATAATATCTGCAACTGGATAGATGATAGGAGGTTACTGATCTGATCTGCAAATGTATGAAAAATCCTCCTATTGATTCTCCAAATGAGAGGCTTATCCCCTCACTGAAAATCTATCTCCCCCATCTAGGGCTCCAAACCCTTCATTGCAACTACACACTAGAATAACGCAGTTTCTTCAGAAAAATGCACTGTAACTGATAGCAGTACCTTAGCCTGATGCTGGATGATGAAATAATTCTCAAGGGTTCTCTTTTCTAGTCTCCCAATGGAAGAAAACCTTCCTCCAACTGAAATTAAGCAAGGAAATGACCCAAATCAACTCCACAACTTTTTCCCTACAACACAAGCACAAATCCTCAATAGGAAATTGCATTGTAAATTAAGACTGAAGCCTTGGCCACACGCCTGATAGTGTAATGTAGTGAAAAAATCCTCCAAGAACTTCTCAATGAAAGAGGTGGGATTCCCAATCAGGAACAACCTGTGCTAAATAGCACTGCAATCTTAGCTAAACAGCTGAAGAGAGCAACAATTCTAAACAGACCATATAAAAAATAATAATCCAAAACATACCCCATATGGCTGCCATCCTCTTCCTTATATAAGTTATGAGCTTCCTCAACCTTGGCCCCACTCAATTAGGTAACTACCTTCATGCAATAAATCTCCCTCCAAAGCTGCGCTGTCCCACCATGAATGCCACTCTTCCATAACAACGTTGTTTGATTTGGTCAAGGTTGACCCAGTCTTCATGATCTAGCCCCTTTTCACACCTAAGGGTCTTCAATTCAGCTTTTAGGTGACCCCCATTCACACTAGGAGTGTCTTTTATTCCTACTAAGGAGATTGATGGGTCTCCATACCCTCTTATTCCTCTAAGTAAGAGAAAAATCAAAATTTAATATTCCAATTAGCTATGTGCTAATTTAGGAATATTACAATTTGTCATTTCTTCAAATTAATAATAGCTTAATTACAAAAACCCCACTCAATACCAAGAAATGGTGTATATGGATATGCATTTCCCATAATCTCAATGAATTCAAAGTATACCAAACTCCTTACTCTATCGATTTTTAATTCGACATCTTCTGATCATCCAATCATAAATATTTTATACTAATGGAAAAGCCATAATTGAATTAGCAACCACACGATATTTGGCTTTCCCAACATTTCTCATGTCTTCTTTGGTACTATATTTACATAAAATCCTAGATCTAATATAATATGGTCCATTTTTTGCTATGCACCCTAGGCATTCAAGCATAATTATCACTTGTTTTACTATCCATTGGGGTACCTACACAAGACAAACTTCCTTCTCCTACACAAAGTTATCAATCATCTTGTATAGTTTCTCCAAAGTTTTCTCATCCTTTATCAAATCAAAGAAACATTTAAGACATTTTTGAGTGGCACTTCCCTCGCCTAGAGTCACTTCAGGTGGAGGTTGGTCATAAAGTAGTGCTCCCTGTGGTTTCCTTGTTGAGCTTGAGACACCCCATTCAGCTTCCAAAAAATATCTTCTTACTTCCTTATAGGTTTGTTTTTCTTCAGAAGGGTAGAACCTCAGATGGGGCTATATAGCCTTCTACACACACTCATGACGTTTCTTAAGTGATTCACAACATTGAAATGGGCTCTAGTTCCTCCCTTCATCATCATAAACACTCGGGTTTGGTCTTATCGAGCTTTAGTTGCAACCAATTGTACAATAAACACTCATTTTTCCTGCCACTTTGTTAATAACTATGTGAAATCCTCTGTAGCATGGTATAGGTATTTGCAATACATAAAATTACTGTAGGGGTTTAGACAGTGCCCTTCCATATTTACCAATTTACCACAGTTTAAAAATATAACCAGTCCTCTGCAATGCCCAAAGCCTCATTGTCCTCTTGTATGTAAGCCTTGTCCTCTAATCTAAAAGGAGTTTATTTTTTTTTGTGCTAAGTTTCCTTTTAGTAATAAAAACATGTACAATTTTCCTCCATTTGTTTGCTTAAGAAATGAGTGTTTTAACCATGAAACATAGATGAATTTGTGAAATTTAAGGATGAAAATAAGCCTAAATAGCACCATACAACAGTGTATAATAGAGAAATACAATCACACATAAGTTTTACACAATATGCATGATGAAGTAGTTCACCCTTCTTGGGCTACATCTGCTGGTCTATCTCCCACTGAGATGTTCCTCTCTATCATTATGCTCAAAATTTCAAATTACATGTGTTTACATGCCTCTAATGGCTCTTTTCTATACACCAATGGCTCTAGAATGCTCAAATTAGTCTTGGTAGACTCTTATTTCACCCAAATTGGTCGAAAATTCACCTCCCAATGCATTTTTCCCAATGTCAGCTAGAAAAACTCCACCAAAAGTGGAGAACTCCACTTAACTGGAGTTAAACTAATGGAATGCCATAAAATTAGGGGTGCACTCTGACTCTACCATTACTTAACCATTTGAAATTAATATTACAGTTAGGGTGGCCACATGCGCACCCTAACCTTAACATCCACCGCAACTATCGATGGAACCAAAGCAATACACCATGGTAAGTTATGTTAACCGCGTGATTTGGATAACACTGGGGTCTGGGTCATAGCTATTGGTAATATGGTGGTTGCTATTTTTAAACAATATAATAAATCCGTAGACCTATAGTGTTAAGTAACACCTGTAGAGCAGTTGGTAATGCGTGTATGCGCTCATGCCTGAGGTTCTTTGGTTGACTCCTATGGCCTCCAACAAAATTTTACCATACACTCCTGAGGACACATGGCATCCTCTGGGCTTGCCACGTGTCTCTCATCCAATGACCTAATACAAATCTTCTAAAATCAAATCAATGGTAAGAAAAAAAATTCCATACCACAAAATCAACGGCCCAGATTAAGCCACGTGTCGAATTATGATTAGCTATCAGAAAAGGGAATATTCCCCAGAATATGTCATCTGATTACTATGCATCGCAGTCACAAAATTTTATTTGTTTGGGAAAACGAACAGAATGTGATATCTTCCTCATATGACATCAGTTTTTCGAACTGTTTGTGGCACCGGAATCGAAACACCGAGACCTTTCCAGCCGCTCAGGTTTGGTACAGTTTAGAGAACTTTAATTTTTGAGCATAACACATGATCTCCTGATCACACCTCCCCACTGGGAAGCTTTTGGACCCCAAAATATCTCTGGATTACTAAACATGAAGATGAGGAGGCTGTGTCCCCACTCTTCCAATCTTTATCCACTAAAATTTCCCTAATTTCATTAATTGAAGCTTTTCATGAAAAGACAAATTCTTCCTTGATTTCATCGACCATGCATTACTGTCTTTGACATTGTCATGTTGCACATTTTCTGAATTTGCAGAACAACAATCTAACTTTGTAGTACACATCTTGTTTCTACGTTGGTATATAGTCAAAGGAAACTTGGAATTGTTCTCACCTTGCACTCTGTTCTTATGGCGATTTTTTTCTGCTTTTGCCTTGAACTTGTGTCAATTTTGGACCAAGTTTCTTCGCAATTGTACCATGCCTTTCAGAAATCAGCAATGAAAATTTCTAAATCTTGTGCCTTATTTGTCAAGTTGCCTTGGCCTCTCTTTGACCTTCGCAACTTCTTGCATTAACACCTTGTTTTCAGCACTGTTCAACACCAATGCCAACTGCTGCAACTTTGCAACTGCTTGTCATATTATTTCAAAGACAACTTGATTTAAAACTGAAAAAAATCATTACATACATCAATATTTGTTTGAAAAGGATGATGTAAAAAATATATTTGTTTAATCATCATCAATGTCAAGTTTTGGCTTGCATTGACCAGCCTCTTCATTTGCCCTACATTAACTAAAGAAGTGTCTAGTTTCTTGCAATGAGATATCACAGTATACTCCTTGCCATCTTTGAATAAATGGTATTTTTTCTCATGGCGATGGAAGATTTCTTTCCTATCATAGAAGTAAGGACTTCCCAAAAACATACCTTTTATATCAAGCAGAACAACATCTAATTCAACTGTGTCAATGAAATGTGCAGTTATTGTAAAGCGCAACATGCACCTCTTTGAAACCTATAAATTTGCATCCTTACAAATCCAACCAAGTGGATATGGTTTCGGATTTGGAATGGTCTCAAGATTAATTTTCTTGACCAAGTCTTCAGAGATTAAATTTTCTTGTGACCCACTGCCAAACAATGTGTCAACCTTGGTATGTTTGGAAATGACCCTCACATGAAACAGTGCAATTCTCTCTTCTTCATTTGGAGGTTGTATGTGACAGTTAGATATACAAGAACTCAGTTTAGTTTCAATCTCTTTCCCCTTCATGTTCTTTAGTCCCATAGCTATAATTTTTGTTTCATCTCCTGAATCTGACCCTAAGTCTTGCTCAGCTATTCCAATAGTTTTGCCTTTCTCCTTGGATTTTTCTTTGGCTTTCAAACTTTCTGGTTTCAACTCTGGATGAAGTTTCCAACAATGGTCTTCATCATGGCTAGTTTTAGAAAGTTTTTGCAAAATATTTTTCCCTTCTCTTTTCTGATATTTTCATTTCTCTTTTCAATTCCATTTGCCTTTAAACTCATTTTCCTCATTCTCATCTATCTTTTGTTTTCCCCTTTCCTCTAAATGTGTGGCTTGTACACAAACTTCATCTAGGCTTGTAGGGCTAAAAATAAGAATAATATATCTTAGCTAGGTATGTAAGCTTCCTATATACTTGAGAAAAGTATCTTGGCTTTGAAAATGTACTCCTAATAAGAGAGCTCTTCTACTAAATTCTTAAGTATAAACTTGTACATTTTTTCCTTTCAATTGTTTAAAAATTTGCCAGTCCATTATGGCTTTCTACATGTGAGCTAATGGATAAAAATGTTGTTTTATTGCAGTAATGAAATCAATCCATGATAAAATAATGTTACCATGCTTCTTGATCTCCTCCTTTGTATTGGCTTCCCACCAAACAAGAGCTGCACCTTCCATCCTCAATGAAGCTAGTTGGATTTTGGTATCATCATCATGAAGGTTCTGAATTCTCAAATAGACTTCCAACTGCCTAATCCAATTATCAAGATTTTCTGCATTGAATTCACCATTAAAAATTGGAAATTCAAACTTAACATCCAATTTGAGAATATGACTTTTACCAGTGTTCTTTGACTTGTGTGACTAGTGTACTAAATATGAAGTAGAGGATGAGGGTGATGAGGGTAAGGATGGTGACTTTCCACTGCCTTCATTTAATCCATTGCCCCTTTTGTATTTATCTTCATCATTGTGGCCTCCTGATGATCCATGACCTCCCTTGTGAAGTTTGGATCCTTCTCCTTCTATTCTTTCATTCCTTTCTTGATTAAAAACTCTCACCATTTCAGTCATGTCAAGGAATGCTTTCGTGAGCACTCTTTATTATTCTTTTGGATCCACCTCTTCATGGGTTTCTTCTTCTCCCAGAGGCATTCTTATTAATTTTTCTGCTTCTTTTAGAGGTGAAATATGTGGTGGATAATATGGAAATCTTGCCCTCCTTTGTTGTGGCTCACTTCAACAACCTCTTGCTTCCACCAATTTGCCTTCTCCTCTCTTAAGCTTGAGCCTAGTAAGCATGAAAACCCTTTCAAACAGTTAAAAAATATTGCACACAAAAACACCAGAGAATAAACTCTAGCTCTGATACCAACCTGATCTGAAAGGAGTGTATTAGTTTTGTTGTGCTAACTGTCCTTTCAGTAATAAGAACATGTACAATTTGTCTCCATTTGTTTGCTTAAAAAATGAGTGCTTTAACAATGAAACATAGATGAATTTGTGAAATTTAAGCATGAAAATAATCCTAAATAACACCATACAATAATGTATAATAGATAAATAAAATCACACATAAGTTTTACACAGTAGACATGATGAAGCAGTTCACCCCTCCTGGGCTACATCTGCTGGTCCAGCTCCCAATGACATGTCCCTCTTTGTCATTATGCTAAAAATTGAAAATTACATGTTTTTACAGCCCTCTAATGGCTGTTTTCTCTGTACCAATGGCTCCAGAATTCTCAAATTGGTCTAGGTAGACACTTGTTTCACCCAAATTGGTTGAAAATTGACCTCCCAATGAATTTTTCCCAATGTCAGCTAGAAAAACTCCACCAAAACTGGAGAACTCCACTTAACTAGAGTTAAATTAATGGAATACCCTAAAATTAGGGGTGCTCTCCAACTCCATCACTCCTTAACTGTTGGAAATTAATATTACGGTTAGGGTGGCCACATGCGCACCCTAACCTTAATGTCCACCGCAACCATCGACGGCAGGGAAAATTTTAAGGATGGAAATTTATCTTAAAGTTTAGAAATCTTGGCGAATCTTACTAGTCCCTAACATGCAAACTATAAAATGTTTAGCGATATGTTTGTAAAAATATTCAAATTTCTAATGATTTTATATAGTCTCTATACAATTTTGGCGATTTTTAAGGTAAAATAATTTTATAATATGAAATTTGGGTGAATCATTTTTAGGGAAAAATGGAAATTAGCGAATCTTTTTTTTGTAAAAACCATATAAAATTAGCCCACGTGCGAATATTAGCCCCTAAAATTTTCCCTGATCGACGGTGTTGGGCCTTGAAATTGTCATTCACTTCCATTACATTTTTACTTATATTTCCATATTGTCACCTTCACTCCACCTCCATTTCATTAAATTTACCTTACAATTACAATTATTGGGTTACATTTATGTTTTTCCAAACTTTATTAATTCCTAGTATTTTTAAGTGAATTTGGGGTTAAAATTTAGAAAATAATATGCACATACTTATACCTAACAAGTGGAAAGAGTTTGTTGCCATGTGTAGGTAAAAAAGAAGCTTCCAGAAGGGTCTTATATGGCCTTCTAAGGCCAAATTCGAATTTGAATGGAGAAGATCATGGGATCATGAGGATATTTGTCTGATTTCCTATTTGCATTGTAACTCTAAGAGGACATGTGCCTTATCACTTCCTATTTGGATTGTAACTCTAGAGATATAGGGAGAGATTCATGGACTCTCATTAATGAGATAGCTTCTCATATTTTTGTATAAATTGGGGAAGCTTTCTCCTATCTTTTCATGTGTAAAATTCGAGTTATGATCAAGCTTTGAATACAAAATTATATTGTAGCACCTTACTCATAAATTTTCCTTCATTTTGACTTGGTTTTACTTACATATGGAGAATCTAGATTTACCATCTCTCGTACTTTTAGATCAACTACCTAAAATGTGTGAGATTCACTTGCTTTTATATATTAAAGTTTATTTTCTTTCCTAGTATTAGTTTTAGAATGACTGTGTAATCTTTGCTTTCTAAATTTTTTTCAAAAAGATAGATTTATCTATTTTCCAATTGGATTAAGTTTGAGGCAATAAAGATCAAAGTTATTTAGTTTCCTTTCATGTTATGTTATTTACTTTCTTAGATCAAACTATCATTTCATTGTATAATTGAATGTTCCTAAAATATCAAGCCAAGAAGGTGACTTGTCATACTTCCAAATTGGGTGATTGAATGTTCAACATATGAAATCATTGATCTTTAATTTTACATGCTTTTATATTTTTTTCTAGATTAAGATCCTCAGTCATTTGTATAATTGGAAAGATCGGGCCAAGAAGGTGACCTGTCATACTTCCAAATTGGGTGATTGAATGTTCAACCTATGCAATCATTGAGATTTTCTTTTTCATGATTTTACATTGTTTTCTAGATTTAGATCCTCATTCAATTGTATAATTGGGTGTTATTAAAGATAATTTCAAGAATGTTGTTTTATCATATTTCTAAATGCTCGATTATATAACCTATGCAATTATTTAGTTTTTCCCTTTGCATGATTTAGTTGCTTTCCTAGATTTAAAGACTAAAGTATAATCGGTGGCTTATACATCATCTCAAGAGGGTGATTCTATCATACTCTCATATTGGATGCTGGAGTGATTGAACCTACCTTATTTTTTTTCCTTTACATGTTTTGAAATTCTTTCTTAGATTAAAATTTGAATTCCTGTAAGTGTGATTGCGCGTGCTATATTTTCTTTTGAATTTGTTTTCTTTATTTTCATTATTTCACTTCATAGGTTAGTTGAATTTCATTTTCATTATTTGATTTCATAGAATAGATGAATTGATTTTCGTTAGTTTATTGTTAGATTGATTTAAACTGAAAGATAATTTCTAGCACATACAGTGCAGGCATGCTTCACAATATTACGAACCCCCCATGTTGACAAATTAAATGACAGGTAATCACTTTGCCCCAACATTTTGGCGTCGTTGCTGGGGAAGTGTGCATAGGAACTAGCTTTTAGTCTAGAGTGTATTTTATTTTATTTTATTTTTACTAATCATTTATGGACAAAGAATATATAATGCATCCCAAAGACTACATTGAAGAATGGTATCAAAAAGCGATTACACCACAATATTCATCAATTCTTCAAGAGATCCTTGGGAAAAATCGAAAGGAAAAGTCGATTTCACATATCTTTACAAACCATCAGGTACATTTTTCAAGTTTGGATATGAGCATTTCAAAAATTCTAATCCGTAAATGGCCTCATTGGAAGCATGAATATACTTAAAAATAAAATTAAAATAGTTTTTTTTAAGATAGATAGGAAAAGTAAAAATAAGATTTTATCATTTTTTTAGGATACATTTAATGTTTTGTGGTGCAGTAAGAACCACCCATTTACTAACCCTTGGCAGGAAATATTTGCAATAAAGAAAAATGATTGAGAACAAGGAGCACAAGCGAAGATCATAAGCAATAATTTAAGGTATGAGATCGATCCTTTTCATTTTATTTTTGCAAAATTTACATAGGAATTGATTGATAAAATGTTGACTATGCTAACAAAATAAAAAAAAATCTTGAGTATGCTCTCCTTCTGCACTTCGTGTGACCTGGAGGATGATAAAAATAATATTTTTTTTAGTATATCATAAATCTAAAAAAAAAATTAGCTACAAAATGCAATTCCGCAGCTAATTTCCGTTTTCCTCCTGTGATTTAATTTAATTTAATTTTTCAATAAATTTTAAAATAAAATAAAAATAAAATAAATTTCAAATTCCATTTTCTTTATTAATAATTTTTTTTTAATAAATAAGATTTAAAAATAAAAGTAATTTTAATAAATTGTTTTGTTTTAAAATATATATGTATATTTTAAAATTTAAAAAAATGTAACATATATAATTTCTTTTTAGCAAAACAAAACATTAAAAAAAAAACAAAAAATACAATAAAAAAAATCTAAAAATAATAATAATAAAAACATAAAAAAAATTTATACACAAAATAAAAACAAAGGGCTAAATGAAACAAGAAAACATGGATTCAAAATAGAGGCAGATCCATTAGTATCATTTGATTACTTGTTCCAACTAGTTGAATAGGAAATTGAAAAATAAGACCCCAATCCATGCTCGCTTCGGCAAAACCTGCAAATAAAAGGAATGAGTGCATGCAATAGTTATTAAAAATGGATTTTAAAAGTTGCAAAGAGGAAGAAGATAACATCTGAAAACAATTGCTCAATTAATATCCAGATTTAAATTTTCTAAAAGAACAAAGAAATTTTAGGTGGGTTTGATCAAGGAGAATAGAATTTAGCAAATTCAAAAATCTAAATTATTTGTTCTTTACTGAAGTACCCACTGCATCATTTCAATATGCATAAGTCGTTTCCAATGATTGGGACTCTATCTATGAGAACATCATGTGGTTTACTGAGGATAAGTCTCAAGATCAATTTCGATGAAATTGGAATGCAGTTGTTTGTGCACAGATCCAATAATCAAACCAAAAACATTTGAGATAAACACATTGTATATACATGAAGGTCATGTGCAGGTTGAACATACCAACGATTTTGTTTTCTCTTCCAGTGCATAGGTCTCTCCATGACTTCAACCCTCAATACAACCTACAAATAAATTTTTAGATCCTTGCATTGTATGATATTTCAACTCATAGAAGAAAAAATTCGGCAGTAAAAGAATGCTTGGCAACCTGCATCTGGAGTTCAAAAGATGTTGCAAATGATCCTCTCCACGCTAAAGTTGCGTGCTCAGTGGTGGCAGTTGCTATCACTGTGAGAGCAGTATGAAAAACTCAGACTATACTGTGCAATTTTCGAACAGGCTAAAACCCCATCAAAATTGCAGCATAGGGAGAGTTTTTTTTAGCCAAATTTTACACATGCAACACAATTAAGATTGTGTGAATGGAATTTGTAGAATTTTTGGACAAATTCATTGTATAGATCCATTTTTATAGCACAGGAGTTCGAATTGAAATCAAATACTCTGATGGAACTCATGGATTTGATGCATGTGACAATCACTAAACGTTCGACCACTAATTCATTTCATTGCTAGAGCAGAAGCTAGGAAATGCGTAACTGATAAAAAAAGTCATTTTTGAAATGCATTTTCTGAGCAAACCGGGGAAGGTATACTTATGATACAGTTAGAGCTGGTTGCAAATCGATGGAAGAAATAGATAGGGGTGCTAAATTTTCCGAGAAAAAAAAAACATGTTCGCAATCATCCTTCCAGTTTTTGGAAAATTAATTTTCGTTTAATAATGCAATGCAACATATCGATAGAAACTTCTGAATCTATTTTTTTGACTTTAATAAAAAAATATGATCTGAGGGATGATTTGAACATGTTTTTCTGATTGAGATGTTTCAAAAAGTGCTAAATGTTTGGAGGGGAGAAAATATTAGATTGACATGAGGAAGCTCAAGCAGATTCAAATATTTAATTTATATTTTTCTTTGCAACCTAGTTGTGTGAATAAATTTACGATGGCTCAAGTTGTCCAATGCATTTAGTTTGTTACCAAGTTTTTATTTCTTTGTTAAGGGAAACATATTCTATGTAAGAATCAAGTATTAACATTCACCAGCAATGGATTTTTTTGTTCAATATATATATATATATATATATATATATATATATATATATATATATATTCAAAAATATATATATATAAAATAAAATAAAAATTTTGCATCAATGAAATAAACTTATTAGGGGAATTTTGAGGTCTAAAATGGGCCTCCTAAGGAAAATGTAAAATCAAAATTAACTTTATGAGAACCAATCACATTTTAAGGGATGACATCTTCCCTAATAGTTGAGGTGGCATTGCTTGAGTTAAAAGTATTTGTCACATTCTCAATGGTGGATAAAAACTCATGGTTAACTATGGTAGTGCTCTAAGTACTTTTAAAGTCAAAGTAAAGTACTCATAGCAAATGTCATTTCACACTTTTTGAATAAAAATATATTATTGTCATTTCATATTTCTTGAAAGAAACAATGCATATCTCTATACATTTATTATATTATATTATATTATTTTTATATAGTATATTAATTACATGTTATTATACAATTTAAAAAATATAAATTTTAATTAATAGCATACAATATAATTAAGAATTTATAAATTTATATTTATATTCTATTTTAAGTTATTTAAGTACAAATGACAAATGCATTAGTTGTTCAATGATGATGACTTTTTCTTGAAAAGCTCATTCTTATTTATAGTCACATCAATACAATTTTTTTATTAATTTTATTTTGGTACAACTTTTGAATTGAATTTAACTATGGTTACATGGATTGTGGTGAAAAAAGTGAATTGAAAATTCATAAATATTATTTTATTGGTTTAGCTATTACTTTATTATTTCCTTAGGAAGCTCATTTTAGACCTCAAAATTCCGCTAATTAGTAGGGTATTTTCTCATTTTTTGGAGGAGGTACTGATTGATTTAAATGACAGTACTGATTATTTGCATAGCCGTGTATACCTAACTTTCTTTTCAGGATTTTATCTACGGAACTCTACACATTCTGCAGCTAAACATCAATTCTGTAGCTGAAAAACCTCATTTTTTCACCCAAATTTTAAATTAGGCTAACTTTCTCATTCGACATTGGATTTTGACGATTCAAGTGTTAATGGAAATATCTCAAAACGATATACATAATGATAAAACTATCATCAAATTTTGAAACAGCAAAAAATGAAGAAAATGTTGAAAATACTCAATAGGTAACTTGCGGCACTAATTTTGAAAGAGGTATAAATTGTTTTGCTTTTCCTTCGTGAAATTTTTTTATTAGTACCAATTCTCAGTTTTTTTGTGTAAATTTCATAACCAGAGAGATTGATCACCTCTCTCTTTTGATAACCTTACATTCCATTTCAGAAGAAGTACCAGTTTTATTTTGCAGGTTCCAGGAGGAAGGACATATGACTACAAGAAAATAGTGAGTCTGTCAGAGACCAAATTTCTTTTAAAAGAAGATGATCAGCAAGAAAGAAAGAAACATCAATGCATAAGCACATGCTAATGAAAATCAGATCCAACACTTGCAAGCCTTTCAGATGCCATTGTATCCATTACATCCATTCTTCCTTAGTAAAAAAACATTCACCTCATTTCCCTTTACATTTTCTATTTCATTTCTACTTAGTCATTCAATAAAATTCTCATCTCATTTTCCCTCACTGCTCATTGTTTTTTCCCAGTCATTATATTTTCCTACCCTGCTTTCACTAACCTAGCAATAAAACCATTCAACTCCTCTACAAAGCTGATTCATTTCATTTCCATTTTCATTCTGTCAAATAAACCTTGATCCACTGCAAAAATTTTCATCCATAGTCCTTAAAAAATTATTCTTTCATGCTCACTTTAGATGATGGAGGATTCCTTAAGGCCTCCCTTCTAACAAGTCTTGGCCTGTCAACATCAACACATTATCTAGGTCCAAGAATATAGTCCTTATTAGTATCTTAAGGCTTGTATGCATTAATGAAAAGTTCTCTCGCTGACAATCATTGGAATACATCAATGTCCCTTGATCGTCAGATCTTGCAAGTGGCTCGACATCAACCCATCTAGTCGCTCTTCGCAAGATGTACTTAGGTACCTTGGCACTCATTGACATTAATGGAGAGTTTGCCTCACATTGGTTAATGACATTCATCAATGGTCGGTAATCTAATGAATTCTCTTCATGCTCGGCATCAACACATTTATTCACATGACTGGAATTGTACCATCGAATTTTGTAACGATTGAAGAGTACATCATTTCAGTAGTTTGTAGCAGGAATCAATTTGTATCAGTAGCAATAAACATCCCAATCTCATCATCAGCACAAAGAGAACAAAGAAGTAGATCAAATTCCTTTGTTTTACATACTTCATTATCCAACGGCATCAACGGCCACACTCTTCAGTACACACATGCAACTCATCCATTTCCAAAGTGTGAGTTAAGGTATGTCATTTTCTAACTTTTTACCATAGAATTCCTTGAAAAGCTAGAATGATAATTTTTGGAAAAAACACTTATTTTCCTCATTTCACAAAATTTCCAATACCATTAGTTGGTTGGGGAGGGGGGGACAAGGGGGGAGCGATACATTCATATTCACATTTCACCACATTCATATCACATTCAAAATCCCACATACTTTCAAAAGATATTAACTATTATATTATTATTATGAGCATACAATGGGCTTTCAAAACTACTTAAAAGATAATTGGATGCAAACACAATCATGGTTGTCACACAAGAACCAACCATGATGCAATCCAATAAAGATATACTTTACAACAATAATCAAATTATCATTATGCAAAGTTCAAATATCAAAATTGAATGCAAAAACAAAATATGGTTGAAACACAAGAACCAACCATGTTGCAATTCAACTAAAAGACTTTGCAGAAGTATGAAGTTATCAAATGATATCATGCAAATTTAAGCCAAATCTCAAAGGATAAAAAAGAATTAATGTAATAGATTGCATGAAGACATGCAATAGCTTTAGTTGGGGGGTATGTTGGGCCTTGAAATTATCATTCACTCCCATTACATTTTCACTTATATTTCCATATTATCACCTTCACTCCACCTCCATTTCATTACATTTACCTTACCATTACCATTATTGGGTTACATTTATGTTTTTCTAAACTTTATTAATTCCTATTATTTTTAAGTGAATTTGTGGTTGAAAATTAGAAAATAATATGCACATACTTATACCTAATGATTAGGTGATCATGTCCAAGTTGAAAAAATGCTAAAAAATGGAACTGCTTAGAATTGGTTGCAGTCTGAATGACCGAAAAGGTCTCGCCACTGCAATTCTGGTGCCATGAATGAGACTCAAATCTGATGTGGTATGTGAAAGTTACTGAAGTTTTAAATCGCCTAATGACCTTCAAAACATGACTTTTTTGACCAAAAAAATTGTCATTTTCAAAAAGTTTTATATGGAAAAAAAATTAATTTTTATAATGTTTTTATAGGCATGTTGGAGGGTGCCATGTGGCCTGCCCAGAGGGTTCCACGTGGCTCCAGGCCAATGGTTCAAAAGCCATTTTGAAGGTTGGAGGTCAAGGTGGGTCGAACCCTCGACCTGACACCTCGGGCAGGGTTAGCCCAACCACTACACCACAGGCGGAGTTTGAACCAAGGGCACCTGTGAACTCATTCGGGTCATCGGATAACGGGCGGTTAAACGAGTCAAGTCTTAGTGTAAATGGACAGTCAGGTCAGGCGGAACAGTGGGTTAAGCCCTCAAGGACCAGCGCCTTGGCGATAAAACCTGGGCCCAAGACCATGGGCTAAGCCCTTTTCAAATGAGCAGAAAGTTGGTTAAGCCCCCAGGGCTAAGGGCTGCAGGCTCCGTGACGTCGCGCCAGGACTAAGGGCTAAGCCCCTTTAAACCGGCAGATTAAACAGGATAAGCCCCTTTGGGGTTAGTCCTCACCATAGGACCTCCGACCAGTGACCATGGGTGGGGGCTAAAACATTATCCACTAGCGACAATTAACCATTTGCCTTTTCAACATGTGAACGCGACTTTAACTAACAGTTAAATTTATTGTTTCCCCCAAATTTAGCATGCAGTTCCACCTTTTAAGAAATTCCGCCATTTTTTCAGAGTTAACTGGAGTTCCTCCAGATTTGGAGGAGGTTTTCTAGTGCCACTGGGCAGAAATTTGTTTTGGTCATAACTTTCACAATTTTCGACCAAAATGGACAAAAGTTTAGTCAATTTTGGGGTTCTTGAGGATTTTGGAGTGTTTTGGATAGGTTGCAGAGGGAACAGAGGTGTTATTCAACCATTTTTTCTTCGGGAAAGAGGAAAGGGCCATCGGGAAGATGAAGCTATATTAGGTTGTACTTCACTATTTGAGGTGAAACAAAAATCCATTTTTAGCTTATTTTTGTCTTTTGAAGTCAAGTTCACAACTTTTTTTGCCTGTTTAGGCATATATTTCATTGTATAACCATTTTGTGCAACTTAATAGAGCAAGGACATGCCCATTGGGAGCGTTGGACCCAACAGATGTAGCCCAGGAGGGGTGACCTGCCTCATTAGTTTGTTGTGTTATGCTATGGTGAATTTATCTTGCTGTGTATTTCTGATATAATATGTTAAACAATAAAATTAATTAAAATTTCCTCACACATAAACTTAGAAACAATTACCAAAAACATTTTGTTTAACCTGCAAGACATGGAGAATACTTTGCACACTGAATTAAACGGAAATCGATGCTTTGCAGAGCATTACAAATAGTTCCATTTTTAGATCATATGGTATTAGAGCTTCAGGATTTGAACCTTAGGAGCTAGATTTTTACTCAACATTTTTTATTGTGCAAAGATATAGTTGATTTTTTGGAAGTTTTGATGCTTACTAGGTTTAAACTAAAGAGAGGTGAAGGACACTTGGTTAGTGCACAAAGTAATCCACAACCAGGAAGGACCAGAGAGCCACCTCCAAGAGCCATTGAAGAAGCCTCAAGCATGTCTTCAAAAGAAGGAGAAGCTCCTGAAGACATTGATCCCAAAGAAGAGGAACGAGTGTTCCAAAAGGCTTTCCTAGACATGACAGAGATGGTGAGGATACTCTACCAAGAAAGGAATGATAGGCTTGTTGGAGAAGGGTCTAGAAACCAGAAAGAAGGAGAGGGTTCTTGAAGAGGGAATAAAAGTGATGACAAGTCAAAGAAAGGACACGGAGGAAATGGTGATCCACCATCCCCATCTTCATTCTCTTCCTCTACATTGTCATCCTCTACTTTGGTGAATCAATCTCACAAGTATAAAACCTCTGGTAAAAGTCCATTTTTAAAGCTTGATGTTAAATTTGAGCTACTTATGTTTAATGGTGAGGTTAATGTAGAGAAACTTGACAATTGGAAGTTTATTTAAGGATACAAAACCTTTATGAAGATGACACTAATATTCAGTTAGCCTCTTTGAGAATGGAAGGAACAACATCGGTATGGTGGGAAGCCAAGACCAAGGATGAAATTAAAAAACATGGTAAGATCACTTTATCATGGGTTGAATTTATTTCCGTAATTAAGCAAAAATTTATCCATTAGCTCATTTAAAAAAGGCTATCATGAATTGGTAAAGTTTTAGAAAACTTAAGGGAAAAGGTGTTCAAGATTACACTCAAGAGTTTAGACGAAGGGCTTTATTACCTCGAATTGATTTGCATAGTCAAGATACTTTGCTGAAATATATAGGTGGTTTTCACAATTATCTTATACATACTATCCTTATGTTTAATCCTACTAGTCTAGACAAGGTTTATGTCCAAGCCACGCATTCAGAGGCTATAGGGAAACAATCTTTTGATGGGAATGTGGATAGTGAATTTAAAGGAAAAGGTAGAAAAAGAAATGCAAATTCTAGGAAAGAAAAAGGAAAGTTCTTTTGTAAAAACTATTCCAAAACAAGCCATGATGAAGACCATTGTTGGAAAGTTCATTCGGAGTTGAAGCTAGAAAAATTTAAAACCAATGATAAGGCCAAAGAAAAGGGGAAAACGGTTGCAACTGCTGAACAAGACTCAAGGTCTGAATCAGGGGATGAAACTAAAAGCATAGCCATGGTACTAAAGAACATAAAGGGGAAAGATATTGTAAAAGAAACAAATCCCAGCTCTAGCACTTTAAACTGTCACATAGAAGCTCCAAATGAAGAGAGGTGGATAGAGATGTTTCATGTGAGGATAATAGCCAAACACGCAAAGATATACACACTATTTGACAGTGGGTAACAAGCGAATCTCATCTCAGAAGACTTAATCAAGAAGCTGAAACTTGAAACCATTCCACATCTAAAGGCATATCCACTTGGATGGATTTGCAAGGATGCTAATTTACAAGTTTCAAGGAAGTGCATGTTGCGCTTCACCATAACAGCTCATTATGTTGATTTGGTTGAACTAGATGTAGTACCTATTGAAATTATAGGTGTGGTGTTGGGTAGTCTGTATTTATATGAAAGAAAAGCGATCTTCCATCGCCATGAGAACAAGTACCATTTGTTCAAGGATGGTAAGGAGTTTATTGTGAGAGCACATCAGAAGAAGCTAGAATCATCTTTAGTGAATGCAGGGTAGTTGAAAAGGCTTGTCAATGCAAGTCTAAATTTGACTTTGTTGATGATTAAGAAAAAAAAAATTGTACATAATCCTTTTCATGTTATTGCTGATGTAAATGATGATATGTTTCAGTCTGAAAGCAAGTTGTCTTTGGAAGAAGATGAAAAGATGTTGCAGAAAGTGCCTTTGGTGTCGATTAGTGCAGAGAACAAAGTGTTGGTGCAAGGTGGTGCAAAAATCCAAGAGAGGGTAAAGCATGCAAGAAAAGAGGGCACAAAGTTCAGCAGGGGTCATTGCTGGTTTCAGAATGCCAGATTGGTATGGAGAGAAAACTTGGTCGGGAATCGACATAAGTACATAGCTCATTCGGAAAAAAATCGCTGTGAGGACAGTTGGCAAGGTGAATCTCAATTTCAGTTTTCTTTGAAGGTAGACTATTGTAGGAAAAGTATGATTTCTCCAAATTTTAGTTGTTGTTCTAAAAATTTCAAAAATTTTCATTATGACTCAGTCAAGGTTAGCAACAGTCAGTCAGCAGATTCAAGGAAGAATTTATCTTTTTCTGAGAAGCTCAATTTGTTGAATTCAGGAAGATTTAAGTGGTTCAAGGTTAGAAGAGTGGAGAATCAGTCTCCTCATCTTCAATTTCTGTAGTTCAGAGAGCTTTTGGTGTCCAAAAGCTTCCCATTTGGGAGGTGTGATCAGGTGATCATGTCCAAGTTGAAAAAATGCTCAAAAATGGAACTGCTCAGAATTGGTTGCAGTCTGAATGACCAGAAACGTATCCTCACTAAGATTATAGTGTCGTGAATGGGAATCAAATCCGATGTTGTATGTGAAATTTACTGGAGTTTGAAATCACCGAATGACCTTTAAAACATGACTTTTTTGACCAAAAAAATTGTCATTTTCAAAAAAATTTATATGGCAAAAAAATTAATTTTTATAATGTTTTTATAGGCCTATTGGAGGGTGTCACGTGGCCAGCCCAGAGGCTACCACATGGCCCCAGGCCAATGGTTCAAAAGTCATGTTGAAGGTTGGAGGTCAAGGTGGGTCGAACCCTCGACCCGACACCTCGGGCAGGGTTAACCCGACCACTATACCACAGGTGGAGTTTGAACCGAGGGCACCTGTGAACGTATTCAGGTCATCGGATAATCGACGGTTGAACAAGTCAGGTCGTGGTGTAAATATACAGTCGGGTCGGGAAGAACAGTGGGTTAAGCACTCAAGGACTAGCGCCTTAGTGATAAGACTGGGGCCCAAGACCATGGGCTAAGCCCTTTTCAAATGAGCGGAAAGTTGGTTAAGCCCCCAGGGCTAAGGGCTGTAGGCTCTGTGACCTAACGCCAAGACCAAGGGCTAAGCCCCATTGAACTGGTAGATTAAACGGGTTAAGCCCCTTTGGGGTTAGCCCTCACCACAGGACCTCTGACCTGTGACCATGGGCGAGGGCTAAAACATTATCCTCCAGTGAAGATTAACCATCCACCGTTTCAACATGTGAATGCGACTTTAACTAATAGTTAAATTTATTGTTGTCCCCAAATTTAGTGCACAGGTCCTCCTTTTAAGAAATTCCACCATTTTTTCAGAGTTAACTAGAGTTCCTCCAGTTTTGGAGGGGTTTTTCTAGTGCCACTAGGCAAAATTTTGTTTTGGTCATAAATTTCACAAATTTCGACCAAATTGGACAAAATTTTAGTAAATTTTGGGTTTCTTGAGCATTGTGGAGTGTTTGGGACAGGTTGCAGAGCGAACAGAGATGTTCTTTGGCCATTTTTTCTTCACGAAATAGCAAAGGGCCACAAGGGCCATCAGGAAGATGGAGTTGTATTGGGTTGTACTTCACTATTTGAGGTGAAACAAAAGCTATTTTTAGCTTATTTCTGTCTTCTAAAGTCAAATTCACAGCTTGTTTTTCCTTTTTAGACATATATTTCACTGTATAACCATTTTTGGCAACTTAATACAGCAAGGACGTGCCCATTGGGAGCCTTGGACTGGACAGATGTAGCCCAGGAGGGGTGAACTGCCTCATCAGTTTGTTGTGTTATGCTATGGTGAATTTCTCTTGCTATGTATTTCTGATATAATATGTTAAACAATAAAATTAATTAACATTTCCTCACACATAAACTCAGAAACAATTACCAAAAAAAATTTGTTTAACCTACAATACATGGAGAATACTTTTCACACTCAATTAAATGGAAATGGATACTTTGCATAGCATTACAAATAGTTCCATTTTCAGATCACCTAACAAGTGTAATGAGTTTCTTGCCATGTGTAGGTCAAAAAAAATCTTCTAGAAGGGTCTTATGTGGCCTCTTAAGGCCAAATTCAAATTTGAATGGAGAAGGTAATGGGATCATGATGATATGTGTCTCATTTCCTATTTTTATTGTAACTCTAAGAGGAAATGTGCCTTATCACTTCCTATTTGGATTGTAACTCTAGAGATATAGGGAGAGATTCATGGACTCTCATTAATGAGATAGCTTCTCATCTTTTTCTATAAATAGGGGAAGCTTTCTCCTATCTTTTCATGTGTAAAATTGGAGTTATGCTCAAGCTTTGAATAAAGAATTAGATTGTGGCGCCTTACTCATGAATGTTCCTTCACTTTGACTTGGTTTTTCTTACATATGGAGCATCTCAATTTACCATCTCTCATACTCTTAGATCAGCAACCTAAAATGTGTGAGATTTACTTGCTTTTATAGATTAAAGTTTATTTTATTTCCTAGAATTAGTTTTAGAATGACTGTGTAATCTTTTCTTTCTAAAAACATTTCAAAAGGATAGATTTATCTATTTTCCAATTGGATTCAGTTTGAGGCAATAAAGATCACAATTATTTAGTTTCCTTTCATGTTATGTTATTTACTTTCTTAGATCAAACCATCAATTCATTGTATAATCGAATGTTCCTAAAAGATCAAGCCAAGAAGGTGACTTGTCATACTTCCAAATTGGGTGATTAGGTTGAGATTTACTTTTACATGCTTTTACATTGTTTTCTAGATTAAGATCCTCATTCAATTGTATAATTGGAAAGATTAGGCCAAGAAGGTGACTTGTCATACTTCTAAATTGGGTGATTGAATGTTCAACCTATGCAATCATTGAGCTTTTCTTTTACATGCTTTTACATTGTTTTCTATATTTAAATCCTCATTCAAATGTATAATTGGGTGTTCTTAAAGATCATTTCAAGAAGGTGATTTTATCATATTTATAAATGCTCGAATATCTAACCTATGCAATTATTGAGTTTTTCCCTTTGCATGCTTTAATTTCTTTCTTAGATTTAAAGACAAGTATAATCAGTGGCTTATACATCATCTCAAGAGGGTGATTCTATCATACTCTCATATTGGATGCTGGAGTGATTGAACATACCTTAATATTTTTCGTTTACATGTTTTGGAATGCTTTCTTAGATTAAAATTTCAATTCCTGCAAGTGTGATTGCACACGCTATATTTTATTTTGAATATGTTTTATTTCTTTTTGTTATTTGACTTCATAGGTTAGTTGAATTTCATTTTCTTTATTTGATTTCACAGATTAGATGAATTGGTTTTCGTTATTTTGTAATTAGATTAATCTGAACTGAAAGATAATTTCTAGCACATACAATGCATGCATGCTTCACTGGCTTACGATTCCCCCAGGTTGACAAATTAAATGACAGGCAATCACTTTTCCCCAACAAGCGGAACCCAAGCAATGGACCATGGTAAGTTACATTAACCGTGCGATTTGGATAGTGCTGGGGTCTCAGTCCTAGCTTTCGGGTATATGGTGGTTGGGGCTGGCCCCTTTTTTTATCCGCCCAAAATATTGTTAAACAATATAATAAAGCTGCAGACCTATAGTGTTAAGTAGCACCTGTAGAGAAGTTGGTAATACATGTCCGCGGCCATGCCTAAGGTCTTGGGGTCGACTCCTGTGGCCTCCAACAAAATTTTACCATACCCTCCTAAGGACATGTGGCAACCTCCATGCTTGCAACATGTTTCTCATCCAACGGCCTAATACAAATCTCGTACAATCAAATCAACGGTTAGAAACCAGTTCCGTACCACAAAATTAATGGCCCAAATTAAGCCACGTGTCAAATTCTGATTGGCTGTAAAAAAAGGGAATATTCCCCAGAATATGTCATCTATTGACTATACCTATATGCTGACTAGGCATCCCAGTCAAAAAATTTTAGTTGTTTGGGAAAATGAACAGAACACGATATCTTCCTCATACAACATCAATTTTTCGAACCGTTCGTTTCGTTGTAATCAAAACGACGAGAACTTTCCGGGCGCTCAGGTTTGGTACAATTTCGAGAAATTTAATTTTTGAGCATAACACATGATCTCCTGATCATCCTCTCTTTTGTGGTCCTTCTCCTTGGGATATCGTAGGGTAGTCTTTGGCTTGATATTTTTGTGCACCATCATCACCTCCCTTTGTATCCTACATGTGGTAAGTGTCAAAGGTCCTCTCCTGCATCGGATCTAGTGTGCAACATGAATGAATGTTGTGCCCGACATACTTTAAAAAAATCACAAAATGGAGTTTGTGTTATAATTTGGTATTTCTACATCATGGGGAAATTGGTAGGCAAGTGCCCCCACACTTGACAAATATTACACCATAATACTCTTCCTTGGGGAAAGGGATTTATTTCCCCTATTTCCACATATTATGTCACTAACAAGCATTCATTTTAGTGGTTTCCTTATCTCTTACATACAATACACCACACCTAATTCTACATTTCTTTTCCCTTTCCAGGTCATATAACTACAATCCCAAAGTAGCTAGCTATGACATGACTTGCACCATTGTCTCCACCTATAGGTGTAGCCTCTAATTGCATGGCTATCTCAAATGGTAAAATCATGCCATGAACCATTTCTAATGTTATACATCATAAAGATAAATGGCATTCTATCCATAAAAAAATTAAAGTGATGGTCATGATTGAAAACAAACTCACGAGTTTTCTACTTGATTTATTTGATGTTTATTATGCACTATGATCCTAATTTTATGAAATTCTTTCAACATTTCTTAATTGATATCCTCCAACATTGTGGGGTATCCTGGGGGTGTTGTACCCCTATATTTCAGGTACCATGTCAACACACGGTCCAGAATAATCATTAATAATTCGGAAATCTTTGTCCCCTCATCCAAAATTTGCTTGATTATGTAGAATGCCTCACAGATGAACCAATGTTGTTGAAGTTTATTTCCTAGTCCCATGGAACAGTAGTAACCTTCTTGTAGAATCATCACAACCCATTGTATATTGTATAGTGTTTATTTGTTTATAATTCAATTTCTCTTTCATTATTAGGATAACTTCAATTGCTTCTCCTATCCATATTCCATGTTACCCTCCTCTAGTTTGTATGTATTTTTCTCTACTATCACTCTCTCTTTCCAACTATTTATTGTTTCTTTACTGTAATGACTAAAAAAAAATCTAGGAAACAATGAAGAATTTATCTTAGACTCTAAAGGTGTGTGTGGGGTCATTGGTTCGATTTAAGGGATGGCCACAACTTGGTCAATGGGATGCAATGAATATTTTGTGCTGAGCTATTATTATTCCTCCTCCATCCCCTGTATATTGATACTTGGATGATGTACTTCCCCACCATCTTTTCAGTTGCAATAACCTTATCTTTTATCTTGGCTTAGGGACCCTCTCTATGGCAAAAAACTCCAATCCCAGTGCAATAATTCCTCTGCATCACTCTTTGTTTTGTTTCACTCTTGATATTCCTAGTGACCTAGTTCTTCTCTACTGTACACACTGATTCCATTTGACATACCTCTTCTTGGGTCCCCTATCACATATAGGTTTTTTCATAGTTCTCTTACCTCTGTTTGAATTGTGGAAATATCTTGTCCCACTATTTAGGGTTCCAACTGTGTTGCTCAACTTTCCTACTCTTAGCAACGATGTGTAAGTCTCTACTGATTCTAGGTTGAATACACCACTCACACTCCTATGCGTCTTGTGAGATCTCTACCTATGATACATATCCTCTTCCAACATCGAATTGGTTGCATCTCCCATCACTTAACTCTTTCTTAGTATCCTTCCCTAGATTTTATCTAAACCTTCATCTCTTATACTATGTACAATTTTCTTTCTCCATCACTCTTTACATCCCTTGTCTCTTCACTGGTTGGTCCATCCTTTGATAAACTCCTTGGCTCCTTGGGTCATGTAGATGTTTAGTCACTCATATTGTTAGACACTAGTGACATGATGTAATTATCCTACAATATCATTTTTATCCAAGTGGGTATTTTTATCAAATATCATCCATAAGGTTCCCAAAATAAGTATCCTCCAGCTATGCTAGAGGACTGAGTGGAATCTACTACAAATTCAACCATGTAGCTTTTTAACATGCTAGCTAACCAAAAATCAACAGTTGTAAATATTAGGTTTCTTACTAATTTTACCCTTAATAGCATATCTAGCATGTAATAGTATTCCTCTAACATATTCCATTGTCCTCATCACTCCGCCCCAATGGAGAGAGTTTGATTATTATGGGCAGAGAAACTCTCATCAACGTATGGAGCACGACACAAGACACCAATTCTTGATAGAAAAAAATTTCAATGGAACATATAAATTTGATCAGATTATCCTTCACAAGCGAGCCTGTTTTGGTATGCAGGGATTTTGGTTTTATTCTGGGCTGGTTTTCTTCTTCAACCGACCTTGGCATTTCATCAAGCGAGTCGGATCTTCTGTTTTCAAGCGTGCATGATCCATTTCAAGCGAGCCAGTTTTACACAAGGGTTGTGGCACCACAATAGGATTTCAATCTCGTTCAAGTTTTCAAGTGGGCCTGGTTGGTGTTTGCACAAGCGAGACTGCCTCTTTTCAGCCATGGAAGACGCTATGAATTCTCCTTTTTTGTTTGTCCCCTTTCTTTTTAGTTTTCTTTTAGTCCTTATTGTCATGAAGATGATGCTGCTGTATATTCTATGGAGTTTCTTTTCTATGTATGCAGGGATGATCTCGTGGGTATGTTTTATACTACCCGTTATTGGTGGCCATGAACATCGAATCACTTCTCAACAGAAGTGTATTCTGGATGTATTCGGCATATGGGGTTTTCTCGCTGTTTTAATTAACAGTTTTGAGAATGTATGGTTGATCATGTACTGTCATATATTTCTTCTAATATATACAGCATTTTTTTTCTTCTGAAAAAAAAAATAAAGTCTGCAAATACGAAAAGGAACATTATAGTTTTTGATTGGAATCCAGGGAAATTACTTTGGTGAAATTTTGATTAATTTGATTTAAAATCGACTTTTTATCATAATTCTAAAAAATGTGAAGTATTTCCATTGTGAAAATTCACAACTCAAAATTCTTAAATAAATCTCTATCTAATTTTAGAGAAATTTAATTTAAAAATATAAAACCAATACATTAGTGTGATTAGATAACATTAAAATTTTCAATTTCTATGACGACATACGCACTAAAAAATTAAAAAATTCCATTGAAAAACGTGAAATTCAATCCATTTTAGATTTAAATTAATAAATAAAAGTACTGAAAGTTTAAAAAAAATTGTTTGACCTATTTTCATCTCATTAGTATTTCAATAAATACGTTTATGGAATCAGGTTGGGTTATTGAATGTTCACATAATTCGGCCACATTAAACATCCAAACACACTTAAAAAATTACTCAGAACGAGTAAAATTCAAAGTAATTCGACCCTCTCCAAACAAACAAGTGATCTATCTCTAATAGAAAGTTACTATCACTCATTTGAAGCACATGAATATGCTTACATGATATAAATTACAATATGAAATAAACTAAACTTTTGTTACGTGATTCTGCATAATATATATATGCTTAGAATGGAAAAATTAGTAGATAAAATCGGTAAAACCAATTATAGCAGATTCTACTTTAGTTTCTTGCTTGATGACTATTGATTTTTGGGTAGCATCAAGGTTAGGTTTCGCTTCAGAAGTAAACCCATACACCAAGTTGCTGTGTTTCCCCATCGCTAAACTGGGAACTCCTTTCTGAGCAAATTTGCATCCAAAAATGATGATGTTTGAATTAATAAATGATTCCTCATCCCCCTACCTCATACGTAGCCTCACTCGTAATGAAGTGATTCTATGTATGGATGAACTAGAAATATTATCCAAATGGGAATTATTATTCTCTTTCAATTATTCATGTCTAGAGCCCAAAGAGAGAAAAGGAATAACACTATACAACTTCCCTAGTTGAAGCTCTGAGGTGTTATCCGACGGAGGATTCCAAGACTTTCATATTGCACGTGTGGAAACTCCCACGATGGGGATAATATTCAAGCATTTCTTTCACACAAATAGGACGCTTGAATATCTTAATATTTCCCTTTGTTAGAAATAAATTTTATAGATATGTCTTCACTAGATCTCCATCGTCGCTTCTTCAACATACAACAGAGGCCATTGCCCATAAAAAAAAAAAAATTGGTTTTTCCAGACGATATAGAGTATGGCATTAAAACTGGTTGTAGGATTTTGGAATATATTAGTAGTAGTTGTGAATGATTAGCTGTAAAATTTCAGGCGGAGATACCAATACTACTTTTACATCGACGAACTTGATGGAAATTTCCAAATGAATGTTAGAATGTTTGATGTGTCTGTGACAAATATCAGGCCAGATACCAGTGTGAAAGTAATCCAAGCCACACATTTCGAATTTTTGAAAAAAAATATGAATAGATATCCTGCATATTTTCAAACTTTCCATGTTGCGCTTTTTCTGATATTTCATTTCAATTTTTGAAATTTCCTACACACCCTTTAATCTGGATTTTATGCAGGAACGCAACAAAACAAACATATAACCATAAGCATAGAGATGCAGCGGAAATAATGCATCATTTCATTAATAAAAGAATTATTGAAATAAGGTTACAAACATAATAGAAACAAGTTAGGGCACTGGCAGCGTATCTTTGAGAAGAGATGTGGTGTACGTAGGCCTCTGAACTGTGTTACATTGAGGCTCGAAGGCCTATTATAGACATAATGAAAATAAATTAGCTAGGGTATTGGCAGTGTATCCCTGAGAAGAGATGTGACGGTACCAGCCCCTGAACTGTGTTACAATCAGGCTCGAGGGCCTATTTATTATTGAGAAACAATATAAAATCTGAAACGTCCAAAAAAATAACCCTAGGAGATGAAGCGCCAAAATTATGGGCCCCGTTTGGGTAAATTGGTGTTTCAAATTCCTGGGGATGTAACTTTGGCATTCAATCTCCAATTTGATGTGCTCAATAGCTCATTAGAAGGATATGCATGTCGATCTCGATTTTCCCAAAAAAACGTCGTTTAGGGCCTCAAAACGGCTCCGGAAGTTCAGGACCTGAAAAACTGCTAAAAATACTAAGTTGCGGTGAAACTTAAAAATGGAAAGAACTGAAGGTAGGGTTCAAATGGAATAGGTGGGTGGCCACCAATATCCGCCTGGATCATTAATGCCCAAAAATGGCTTCAGGCGTGCAGGACCCGAAAACCTGCTAAAAATAGTAAGCTTCTCGAAGTGAAAATCTGCAAGAATTGATGTTGCAGGTCCAAATGGAATAGGTGGGCAGCCACCACTATCCACCTAGATCACCCTGCTGAGTTTGAAATATGGTGGGAATGTGGTCAAGTTTGAAATAAGGTGGAAAGATGGAATTCAATGGATGTATAATTTCCTACACTACCAACAGAGGGTTTCTCAGAAATATAGAGTGACCAAGGGTTGCTCGGAAATATGGAGCAATTAGAAAACTAGTGGAAAAGAACTAAGATGCATGTTGTATGCTCATGGTAGCCATAGAGTAATATCGCCTTGTTTTTTTACAGTGTATAAATAGGATTATGGCATTATAGCTTGGAAAAAATAATTCCTACTTATATTTGGTGTGCTCATCCATTCTAGAATGACTCTGTTATTAATTGTTAGGAGTTTTTTTAGGTTTAGTTGGTTGAGAGATTATCTCCAACTAAGTTAGCTTCATAGATTGGTGTGTGCCTGAGATATTCACTCAATCAAGAGATTTTATGTCCAAGGGATATTATCTATCTCGATACATAACTAATGTATTTATATTTTATTATTATTTTCATGTGAGGATAATTATGAGTGCATTTAGAAAATCTTTGTTGGTATCATATCCCATTTTAGCCTAGGGCCATGGCCCATTCTAGGTCGACGGAAATAAGGAGTTTGGTTAATGTTTTCCTGTCCATTCATTCAGTTTGATCTTGGTGATGTGTGGATGAGTGTTTCCACTATGTGTTTTGCAGAAGATCAGAATTGTTGCCTTGACTCATGAGGTGATATCTGACTCTGGCGAGACCGAGAAAAAGTCTACCATTGTCGCGTTGGAATTTTTTGTTTTCTTCCCATTGTGGATTTGTGTGGTTCTTGCATTAACTGTTGGTGCCTATTCTCACATATGAATCTACTAATTATTATATCCATTGAAGAAGGGAGATGTGGGTATAGAGTCCATCACTAAGCGGTAGGGTGTAATTGTCATGCAAATGATCAACATGTTGAGGAATATGTTCTTAACAAATATTAATTTGTTGTCACAGGTTTTGATGTTAAAGATGATTTCAGTAATGGACAAGATTACCAGGAAGATGAGGAATGATATGATGAAGATGAATCTTCATGGGCGAGCCTTCTTGTGGGTCTAGGAAATTGCTCTGTTTCGAAATTTGCAACAAGAAATAGTAAATTGACATCCAGAAACAACACACACATTGGTGTGTGATCACAGGTCGCATAGTGATGGGTCCTAGTGATACATTAGTCCGCAACGAATTTATTAAATAAATTGGAAAATTAATTGTAATATTATGTCATAATAACTTCTAATAGTTAACTAAGCGTGATAGACTTAGTTAGCTCAAGAATTTCGAGTTGAGAGTCTAAGGATAGGCAAGTGGAGTGAATATATTATTTACAGGGTCTAGTTAAAGTTGTAGCACTAGTGTACTGTGGGTGGGATCAGTTAACACACAATAATTGAGTTAAAATCAGTTTAACTAGTTCTAACTGTTTGATGAGCTAGTGGAAGATCAAGTGAATTAAAATAGATTTAATTCACTAGTAGTGATCTACAAAGTAACTGATGATTCACTATTTATAGTTGCACACATGCTAATTATGGTGGATACCCAGTTGAGACAAAGGTTCAAGGCTAGTAAAATGTCAATTATATTTTAGGCAAATTGTCTAGGTGTAGTTATAAAACCATGGGAAGCCCATGATGAATTACACAATCAAGGAATTTTGAATTTCATGTTTAATAGGGGTTTAATTCTCTAGGGATTGCTTAAGCAGGGTAGGCTGATAATTCACTATGTGTTTGTCCAATTTTGCCTAGATCAGTGTGAAGACATTGATAGATTATATGAGGTTGTGGTGATAAAAAATACATTGTATTGTTTCATGATTCCTTGATTGATTATACAATAGATATGGAGGGGTTTTGAGTAGTTTATTTCCACAAGAATATCTGGTGTTGTGTATTGATTTACTTCTTTCTCTTACTTGCATGTGATTGAGCAATCAAAATTTATATTCCACAAATATTGTAGAAGGATTGTGTATCTTGTTTTAGTACATTACATGATCAGATTGAGTCCATTGATATAATTTCTAAATGGTATTATAGTAGTGTTAGAGATTTTCTACATGGCATCAAAGCGCCAGGAATCATAATAGTGGAGAAGAAATGGATTTTGTGTTGCACAATATTTAAATTTCTAAGTACTTTCTTTGGAGATATAAGCTGATCAAGATGTCTTTCAATGGCTTGAGACTCAAATATGCACTCGAGGGAATTTCGAATTATATTTCATGGAAGGAAAATATGGAGGCAGTGTTGGAGGACAATGGGTTGAAGGAATTCATAGGTAATGATATTCCCAAGCCTGCAGCAGCAGATGCCCAACTTCTTGATGCATGGAAGAAGAAGGTAGCAAAGGTGAGGAGGATCTTGTTAGAGGGGGTTTAAGATCATATTGTCTCAAGTCTCCATGGAATGGAAACTCCATATGCTATGTGGAAGGCCTTGACATATATGTTTCAAAGCAACAATGACCATAGAAAATTGCACTCAAGGACAAGCTCAGGAAAATCAAAATGGAGAAGGTTGACACAATGCATAAATACTTGACCAAGTTCACTCAATGTCATGATGAGCTTGGAAGTGTTGGGATTATTTTTTCTCATGATGACTTGGTGAGCCTAGCACTTCTAGGCCTGCCCAAGGGTTGGCATAGTTACCAGGACTTTGTGAATGGGAGGGAGAAGTTACTGGATTTGCAGCGCCTATGGTTAGATTTGGTACAAGAACAATTTCGGTGGAATATGAGGGATGGATCCTCATCCAAGACTTATGATGAAGAAAATAGTATCTTGGATGGTAAGGAAAATAAGGGGAAGGGGAAGAAGTCCTATTCCAAATTTGAGAATAACAAATAAGGCAAGAAGAGTGACATGTCAAAGGTGATATGTTTTCAATGTCATGATCATGGACACTATGCAAAACATTGTCCACAAAATAAGAAGAACAAAAAGAAGGCTCTAGGAGTTGCAGCGGGTGAAGCTTTGGCCTCACAATTTGAGTTGGAATTCTCTCTCATCACATGCATGGCATCAAATATGATGGGATCTATTTGGTACTTGGACAGTGGAGCATATTTCCACATGACGGGAAACAAAGAACTCTTTAGTAGCTTGGAGGAGAAGGATATTTAGATGCACATTGAGATGGGTGATGACGGGAGGTATAACACTACTAGGATTGGTATAGTTAATTTCCAGAGATATTCAAGTAAACCTTTCATATTAAAATATGCCATGCATGTACCAGGCTTGAAAAATAATTTAGTTTCAGTTGCTATGTTGAAGGATCTTGGATATTATGTGGTTTTCAGTGAAGGAAAGGCATTCCTTTTTCACAAAGCCACAACACAGGTAAAGAAGATTGGGGTTCATGTGAAGAAACTCTACAAACTTGATGTAGATGGATGTGCAACATTGAGCAGTAAAGTAGGGAAGTTGGTGAGTCGGGATATATGTGAGTTATGCCACAAGATTTTGGGCCATCTACATCACAGTGCTTTGAGGATCATGCATCGGATTTATATAGGTGTTCCAAAGGGTACTCTTGCGTAGATAGACACATGCAAGTAATGTACCATGGGGAAGTATGAGAAAGCCATGCGATTGTCCCTTGAGAGGGAGCTTGACTTGCATGCAGATGATAAAATCATAGTTCCAAAGGATGAACATCGAGATGTGGAGTAACCACAAGTAGAGGATCATGGAGTGGAAGAAACCACTCATGCAGAGCCATCCAGTAGATATGGTAGGAAGTGCACCAGAGAGGATAAGAAATTTATGCTAGATGCCAAAGAGCATGCAGGAGCACCTACATCTCAGTGTAGGAAAAGAAGGTCCCCAAATAGGTATACTGGATACATGGCTCTTATGAGTGAGTGTATTGTGACAGAACCATCCTGTTTTGAGGAAGAAGTGCAACATCCAACATGGGTTGATGCCATGGTTGAGGAGTATGACTCAATTATCAGAAATATTACATGAGAAGTGGTCCCAAGACTAGTGGGGAAGTCAGTGGTTGGATCTAGTTGGATCTACAAGGTGAAGCAAACAGAGACCTCCAAGAGGGGGGAATTTTGAGCCAGATGGGCAGAGGGAGTACATGCAGCTATACCTCCAAGTGTGAGGTGCAGCAATGTGAAGAGTTAATCCCAAGTAGAAATTTGGGCAGGGTCCTTTGAGATTGTGTGTCTCATGTGTTAGCCCCCTATAAATCTTTTTACAAGCAAAGTAAGGGGCTAAATTGTTTTTGAGCCTTCAAGGAATGCATCTCCCCTGAAGACACATCATCCTTGAAGCCTCCTTGTGAATTTTGTCCTTTGATAAAACCCCTTTGCTGTTTCCCATTATAAAGCCTCTCTGATTGCAAAAAATTGCGCTCCCAAAGGCCTATATTTGCCCCTTGTATCCCTGCAAATATCCCATTTTACCCCTTTTCCCTTTTGTCAAAGTCCCCCTTTTACCCTCTGAATCCCCCCGATATCCCCTTAAATCCTACATTCACCCCTTGTTTGGTCTAATTCCCTTTTTTCTTCTATCGTTACCCTTGCCCGACCCTGAAAATGCTCTAAAAATGTGCCAAAAACCATATTTTCCATAGGTATGGGTCTTAGCCCCTTTCGTCCAGCCCCCTTTACTTCTTTCACCACGTGACCTCGGTACTGGAACCAGGCGGAAGGTGCTTATCTCAATTGGTTATCGAGTGATTTTTCCGCCGTCGATCTGTTCAGATCTAAAGGTTGTCGAAAAGCCTCTTCGCACCCGGTTTTCCCGTCCGCCGCCTGATCATATATCGACCATCCGTTTAAACCACAGATCAACGACCCACGTTGCATCTCACCTAGTGGTCCCCGCATGTGCACTATTCATAAACCACCAGTTTCCATCGCACCGCATTTGGAGGTCGGGCAGTATTTTAAATTTCGGAGTGATTCCACTCATCAGACGATGCATGGCAACGACACTGTTTGAAAGCCGCCTCCCCATCGCATGTTATCGTTCGGCGGAAAACCCGGCGTGATATGCATGTACGCCGTCCAATCCAGAGCCCTCCATCCAACGGTCATCGCACCCCGAGGATGTGCGGAAATTAATTAGAGGAAATCGTACCCATCGCCCACTGTCCATCGCCCTCCGCCGCGTTTTCCACCGTCGATCTCTGCCGAAAATAGAACAGTCTAAATTTAATGTGTGCCTGCCATTAACCCCATCCTGCCACGTCATCTCTCCACGTGTTTTTGTCACATTGTCGCCCGTCCCCTTATATATTCCATTCAAAGGTCAATTTCAAAGGTTTTGCATTAAAAATTGGCTGCGCTCCGCCCACGTTCACCATGGCCATTCTTCCACTGTTACGCTGTATTTTCCGCCATCACCCTACACTATTCTGCTGCCTCATTAGTCTACATGGCCATTCTCATCGTCCTCATTGCATCCACCACCCCCATGCATGGTTTTCTTAACAGGTTTTCATGTTTTGTAGGGTTATCAGATGGTGAAAGCCGCCATGATTTCACAGTCTTTATTACGACAGCAAAAAACGCAGAAAGGACCAGTTTTTCAGAGGATGAAATCATGAAGAAAGCCTGGGAAGGAACCATGACAGGACTTGCATTAAAATAACAGGGTTTGAACTCTGTAAAACCTCCCCAGAGCCATTAAAAGCGCAGAGTTCACCGACAGAGACAAAAATGGAGCAACAGAGAGTTTAAGGCACGAAAATGAAGATCTTTGATCCTTAACTCAGTGGTTTAGAGGAGAAGTACCAGATTGAAGACATCATGGATCACACAGAGGGTACAGAGCACATAAATGGATGTATATCAGGTTTTATACATCAACAGAATGTTTTTCTCCATGAAAGGATGCAGTACACATTATCGTTTTAGTCTACATTGTGTCGAAGCAAATGTTTTCACCCTGACGGAGCAGTCCTATGCTATCAAAACATTTGATTCACAGTATGGCAGACCCTAGCATCATTTATTTATTTTTTGTTTATTCACCAGAAGTACTACAGAGTACTGCAGCCAAAGTACATCAGAGACATACCGGAGTAAATAGAAGCCTGGAGAAGACCACTCTTTCACCCAAAGAGCACCATGGATAAATGCACAGAATTTAAATAGAATGGACCTCAGACCTCTTCCTTTCCTGAGTTTTAATGCTATATTTAGTTTTCACCTACCTGCTCTGCTCCACTGGAGCTATAAATTCATGAAGAAACTCATTGTAAAGGTTGTTAATCAGTTATCAGAGAATTACAAGCTGTTTCTTTTGAGACAAAGTCTCTGTGTAAAGTTGTGAGATAAGCTAAGGAAGATGTTTTCTAACTGAGTATCCAGCTATTGGCAATGTTGTACTTGACTGGTGTTGCTTTTTAATATGACAAGCACATTTCTTTGGATCCTGATCTAAAGCAGCGGTGATGTTTTTCTATCTCTATATTTGTGTTTAATTTACATTTTGTTTCATTTCATTTCTATTGGCTTGCATCAGAAATATGGCATAGGATTTACCCTTGTTAGGTACCCTATGTTTCTGCTCTCCTTGCCTTTGATTTTTTATACTAAATGTGTTGTCTAAGACTTGAATTTAGTTAATTTAACCAGTGTAGTGGATGTTATTGCCTGCTAGCTGATGTATGAATTAAATGAATCTGTTCTTAGATGTTCTTGTTAGGATTTAGCTGGAAGATTTGGGAACACTGGGGATTGGAATTAGCCCTGTCCACTAGGATCCTTGTGTGACCAACTGACCTTTCTAAGATCCCTCAAGCTGGAGGCCGAAGCATTGAGAGTTCAAAGTCTCTCTCTGATCTCAGGTCTTTAACTTTGTGTTCTAAACCTTTATTGTTTCCTCCTCCCTTACCATTCCATACCACACTATCATCTTTAAGATCCAATGGTTTAGATGACTAGCCCAATTGAAAGCCTGCACATTGAATAGAAAGTAAACCCTTTCTTGACTCCATTACCCAATGGTTTTGAATGCTCCCTAGAATACTTCACCTCTGCCTAAATCCTCTTTGCTCATCCTTGTCTTATATTGAACCCTTCTTTCCTGATAATTAGCAACCAAACAAACAATCAAACAAACAAACCCTGTGCCTACAACTAGCCTAACATCTGAACTTTGAGCTTCAAATTCATATACCCTTGACATATCATAGAGAGATCCCTCTCTGGACCTAGGAGGGTTAGATCCTGGGGTCTGAAAGTGGTTCTGATGTTGTCTCATCTTTTGGTCTTGCCAATCTGGCCAAAACATGGGAACCCCAACATAATGGCGACTCCGCTGGGGAAATTCTGAGTATTTCTCACCTTACTACATCATAAGAGCCTCAAAAACCTACAATATCTGGTTAGGTTGGTAGTTGAACACTCCTATTCACAGATCAAACTCTATACCATTTGTTGTGTTTTCTCCCACACTCTTAGACAAATTCTAGAAAGGGCCAGGTAGCCTCCATATCTCACACTCTTTCAGAGGTGACATATATGGTAAAATCCCTCCCAGTCAATCTCTGGTTAGATTTTGCTGTGTTTGGAAGTTGCCCTTGAAAAGGGGCATCTCATAAGCACTGTGGTGGACAGTGTACCCTCCAGAAGCACCCTAAACCCTCCACCTGGTGACTCCATAACTCCTTAAAGATCAAAGACTCCACTGGTGGTCAGTAGGCCTGCTGATTTTCTTGGTTCACATAAGACTCCACTGGGAGACCAGATCCCATTACAACATCAACCATAATAAAAGTAACAAGTAGGGTTAAGCTGCTTGGTTAGAAAACAACATTTTGGCTTCAAGAACCATTCATACAAGAGCTTATCCTAACCTAGACCCACCTGAAATAGTTGAAAACCCTGAGAGCATCCTCAAGGGATCTCCTACACCTAGAATACCAACTATTTCCTGCCACATCCATATAGCTAACTCTACACCAGAAGACTTTACAGCTCTATCAGACCCATTTTTTAACCTAGGCGCTCAAAACAGTTTACCAAGAACTAGGTCATTCAGTGTCCTAGACCAGTCAGACCTTGAGCTTCCTGTTTCACCACCTCAAAGTGGTAAACACCCTGGGGATAAACAGACCCCTCCATCTACACCTCCTAATCTTCACTTCATTCAAAACTTGGGGCTCTGCCACCCTAAATATGCTCATCAGTCTTCTACTGGTCATAATATCCCTGTCATCCATATACCAGCTGCTCAAGTCAACCCTTTGCCTCATCAGAACATCATCATGGCAGCCTGGTATGCACCTCTGGTTTTACCTCAACCTCTAGTACCCTTACCCAATGATTATCAATCAAAGATCCCACACTTCACTGCAAAAGAGTCCACCACAACTTAGCACCATGTAGATGGGATGGAAGATTCTTTTGACTACATGGAAATAGATGATGATACAGTCAAAATGAGAATCTTTACCCAGAGCTTAGGAGGTGATGTGAAGAAATGTTTCAAAAGCCTACCTCCTAATAGTATCCAAGACCTTCCCGCTTTATATCAGACCTTCATAAAAAAATGGGAAGTTAAGGAAAATCCTCTCCAAATCCTAGCAGAATACAAGAACCTGAAAGTAAATGTAGGAGAGAGTGTCCAGGCCTACTCCACAAGGTTTAACAACGTTTATAATGCTCTTCCTCCACACATGAAACCTCCCCTAGGTATGGTCCTAGTGAAATACCCTGAAGGTTTAGATGCTGACATGGCCTACCAGCTTAGGGAGAGGGATTACAACACATTGGAAGACATGAAAAAGGGAGCAATGAGTGTAGAGGTAAATCTGATTGAGAAAAAAGCAAGATTGATAGTTTAGAAAAGGGTAACATATAGAGATGACAATGTAGCTTCCACATTTGACCCTAATAATGACTGCATATCCAAAAACATGGAGAAGCTATAAAAAATGGTGGAAAAAATGGTTGTCACAGTTAGTAACCTAAACAGAAATCAACACCATAACCAGAACCAGAACTTTAGAAGAAATAATGCCACCCCCAACTGACAAAGAGAATCAGATCAGCAAGTTATTCCCCCATTCCAAGAGAACTTTTTAGATGAAGATGAGGGAATCGTAGAAGAGTCTGAGGGGAACACAATAAACATGTTTAAAACAAAAGATTCAATCCATAATTGTTACACAAAAGAAGATCAGCCCTCACCCTCATATTGGGATGAGGAAAGATCAGAATCTGAGGATTACAGACTTGGATTTGAAGATGCCATCATGCAGGTCAGACAATATGAAATTAGAAGAAAAAAGAGCCTATACACTTCCAAACCAAAAGCTTCTGAGGTTACCATAAAAAAAAGGCCTGAGAAATCTTCTAAAGCAACTGCTGAAAGTAACAAATCAGCAGCTGAGAGCTCTGGGAAGAACAAAGAAAAAGACAACCAAAACATTGATAAACAAAACCAACCAACTAGCAGCACTAGCATTGCAGTTAGTTCTCTTGATAAAACTGTCACAAATACTGTACATAGCGAAAATCAGCACACTGATTCAACCACTAAGGTAGTGGTTAGCAAAACAGAGTTGAGCGTTCCAAAGAGTCAGTCCACTTTCAATCTGGAAAGTTAGATTGCAAAAATTAAAATATCTCTACCACTCTTGGAGCTGGCCACTTAGGATGTATATAAAGGCCAAATTTTGAAAGCATTAAATTTAGGTGAGAACAGTGACACTGTAAATCTGAGTGATGATCAACCTACCCTTCTGTTTGGTCCAAAGATAGAAGGAAAGTTTCAGGAAGGGGTAGTGCCCCCTTTTTATATCAGTCTTAATATCCATGATAAGATCCTCCACAATGCAATGCATGATTCTGGAGCATCACACAACCTATTGCCTAAAGTAGTGATGGAAAGATTAGGCCTAGAGATAACTCGCCCCTATAAAGACCTATATTCATTTGACTCTAGCAGGTTAAAGTTTCTTGGCGTGATCAAAGATATATGTGTGAGCCTTACCCAGATTCCAGCCAAGTGTATGGTCATGGATGTTGTTGTGGCAGATGTGCCACCCAAGTATGGCATGTTATTATCAAGATCATGGGGGGCCAAGCTGCAAGGAAAAATGTAGATGGATGGGGCTTATGCCACAATCCCAATCTTTGGCCAACTTAGAAGACTGTATAGAGAGGCACAAATGAAATTCCTGGTTAGTAGCCCCGAAAAGCCTGAAAATTCACCTTTATACTCTATACATACAGACCTTGACTCCTTTATCCTTTGTAATGATGAATCCTTAGAGGTGTCAGAGTCCAAAAACATAGATACAAATGAGGAAACAGAGCCCATGGAATTTAACATAATGGCTACCATAGACTCGGAGGAGAATGATTTAGAAAACTTGGAACAGTGCACTGAAACAAAAACTCAAAGTGAACCAGAAACAGAATGCAGTCAGCTGATTAGTCACCCTTCACAAACACATACACCACACCAAGAACGAAACGATGATAAACCCGAGAATGAAACCTTATGGGAAATGAATTTTGATGGGTCATGCACCAAAAGAACTGTTGGGGCAGGAGTGTGGATACATAACACAGAGAGTGGTTACGCAGAGAGCCATGCATGTAACCTGCACTTCAAATGTACAAACAACATTGCATAGTACGAGGCTCTTATCCTAGGCTTAAACCCGTTGAGAAAATTAGGAGCCCATAGGATAACTGTGCATGGGGACTCTGAGCTGATCATTAAATAGGTGAATGGTGAATACACAGCGAAACATCCTAGACTGTGAGCATATAGGAATGACACTATGGATTTATTGAAAACCCTTGTAGAATACGAGTTGGTGTTTGACCCTAGGAGCCAGAACACAATTACAAATGGATTAGCCTGCATGGCTAGTTCATATTATAAGCCTCTCAGTGACCAACAAATCATCATTCAGATGAAATTTAGACCTACAGTGCCGGACAATGAAAAATATTGGCAGGTTTTTGAAGGAGATAAACAGATTAAAGATTTCCTGATAGGCAGAGATGAGTTTGAATTTTCTGATTCAAGTTCTAAATATAACAGTAGCTGCCTAAGTGAAGAGTCCTCAGATGAGGAAGAAACACCCTGTAACATAGAAATAAACACTTTAAACTAACTAATTGGAAATCCAAACAAAAAATGTGAAAACACAGATTGTGAAGAAGTAGAGGTGCTGCAGACCAAAGATAAGAACATACCCCGAGGTCTAGCACCTTTAGAGGACCTTTTTGACTTTGATGATGTAGCTAAAAAGCCCACTATAGAACACTCAGATTCTGAGGTGGAGGAATGCAACATAGGCACTGAAGAGAAACCCAATATGATCAAATTGGCTAAGTCTCTGCCTGCAAACATGAAAATGAAATACATTGACCTATTCAAGGGATTCAATGATGTGTTTGCTTGGAGTTATGAGGACTTAAGGGCCTATGACACAAACAGCATACATCATAAAATACCCTTGAAAGAAAATTAGAAACCCTTCAGACAAAAACTTCGCAGAATAAACCCAAAAAAATTGCCTGCTATGGAGAAAGAGATTAAGAAGATGTATGAGGTAGGTATAATTGTGCTTGTGAGGTTCTCTAATTGGGTATCAAATCTAGTGGTTGTGAGAAAGAAAATAGGGGAGATCAGGCTATGTATTGATTTCAGGAATCTTAATAGAGCCTCACTCAAAGACAATTACCCTTTGCCAAAAATGGAACACATCCTTCAGAGGGTAGTAGGCTCAAAAAGGATCTCCCTACTGGATGGTTTTTCAAGTTACAACCAAGTCTTAGTAATCCCAGAAGACCAACTCAAAATAACCTTTACCACTCCATCGGGCACTTTTATGTATGTAAAGATGCATTTTGGACTGATGAACGCTGGTGCAACCTTCCAAAGAGCAATGGACGTAGCTTTTTTAGATAAAATAGGACACTTCATTTTCATCTACCTAGATGACATAACAGTCTACTCCAAGACTGAGGAAGAACACCTAGAACACCTGAGAAGAGTGTTTGAAAAATGTAGAAGTTTTGGTCTGTCACTAAATCCTAAAAAGACTATATTTGGGCTGCAAGAAGGTAAGCTTCTTGGCCACATAATATCTAAGAAAGGGATTAGGATAGATCCACAAAGGGTTGAGGGAATATTACAAATCACACACCCGAGAAACATCAAGGAGTTACAGTCCTTTATTGGGAAAATAAACTTCCTCAGGAGGTTTATTCACAACTTAGCTGAACACCTTAGAAATATGACTAACATGTTAAGGAAAGGTGTAGGAGTTAAATGGACTGTCGAAACTGAGAAATCTTTTGAATCAGTTAAACTTGCACTCACCCGGGCTCCTGTCCTAATCAACCCATATTTCTCAAAGGATTTCCTGATCTTTTCATTTGCCTCTGAGCATACGATAGCTGCAGTTCTACTGCAAAAAAATCCAGAGGGAATGGAACAACCCATTTATTTCTTCAGCAAAGCACTAAAAGATGCACCCTTGAAATACAACATAATGGAAAAACAGGCCTATGCTTTGGTTAAGGCCTTGAAAGACTTTAGGGTGTACATACTGCATTCCCACACCATAGCCTATGTGCCAAATATAGTGGTTAAAGACATCTTGTCCCAAGACCCAGATGGGAAGAGGGGCAAATGGATTGCTGTGATTTTAGAATACGACCTTGAGATAAAACCCACCAAACTGATCAAAGGTCAGGGCTTAGCTCAACTAATGGCTGAAAAAAATATTCAAGCCCTTGACATTAACATGATAGATATCTTGGATGAGTAGCAGGGATTGCCTGATCCCACTGTTGAGGAAAAGTTTTGGAGCTCTCCTTGGTATTCTGACATTCTGCATGTGCTTACACACCTCAATGCCCCTCTTGAACTATCAAATACCAAGGCCAGATTCTTAAAACTGAAGCCCAAAAGCTATTGTATTATGAATGGATGTTTATACTGGAAAAATCCAAATGGCCTATTTCTTAAATGTTTGCCTGAGTCTTAAGCAAAAAGGATTAAACAAGAATTCCATGCAGGAGAGTGTGGAGGCCACCTGAACTGGAAAGCCACTGCAAACAAAATACTCAGAGCTGGCTACTACTGGCCTACACTCTTCAATGATATCCATCAGATGATAATTGCCTGCCACAAATGCCAGATTTTTTAAGGCAAAATAAAACTCCTCCCCTTACCTCTACAACCCATCACTGTTGAAGGTCCCTTTATGCAATGGGGCCTAGATTTCATAGGAGAAATTCACCCTACTTCTTCTGCACAACACAAATGGATCCTAACAACCACAGACTACTTCACTAAGTGGACAGAGGCCGTACCTACTAGGAATGCCACAGATTCAGTCATCATTAGGTTCCTAGAAGGTCATATCCTCTCTCGGTTTGGCTGCCCAAGGAAAATAATCACTGATAATGCTGCTGCTTTCGGATCCAAGAAAATGGTTGATTTTTGTCACAGGTATCAAATAGCACTTGGTCATTCAACTGCTATTACCCTCAAGGTAATGGATTAGCTGAATCATCAAATAAGAGCCTGGTGACCATCATCAAAAAGCTGCTGGAAGAGAACAAAAAGTCATGGCATAACAATTTAGTACATGCCTTGTGGGCTGAAAGGCTTAAAACAAAGAATTCCATTGGCATGTCACCATATTAGCTTGTCTATGGAGCAGAAGCAGTGTTCCCTACCAGCCTTGGGGTACCAGTGATTAAGCTGGTTCAAGAGATTCAAACAGAATAAGACAGTATGGTGAGAAGGATAAACCAGACAATTCATCTCCAACAAACAAGGGAAGAGGTCTATAACAGAGCTATCAAGGTCCAGGAAAATATAAAGAAGTTATTTGACAAAAGAACTAAGGCCTCTGACTTCAAAATTGGAGATAAAGTTCTGAAGTGGAACTCAAGGAGAGAGGACAAAGGAAAGCACGACAAGTTTGATAGTTTGTGGCAAGGTCCCTACATCATCCAGGCCACTGTGGGTCCAAATGCGTTATTTATACAAGAAATAGATGGTACAGAGCTATTTGGGGGTCCTGTCAATGTTAGGATGCTCAAACACTAATTCTGCTAATTTCCAATTTCCAGTTTCCATTTCCATTGTACATACCATTGCAATGTTTTGTTTTCAAGAAAAAGAGAAAACGTTTCAAAAAAAAAAACAGAAAGAAAGGAGAGGTTCAGACATGCTTAAAACACGAACCTCTGAAGTGTAAAGGTTGGCTCTAATATAATCAAAACCTGAGCCAAAGAAAGCAAAGATAGCTGGTTCAAAGATGCTCAAAACCTGGACCAGCGAAGAAGAAAAGAGTCAGCTCTAACAAACCCAAAACCAGAGCTGAAATTAAAAAAAAAGGAAAGTGACTCTAACAAGCTCAAAACTTGAGTCACAAAGGAAAGAAGGATGCTTCAAACTTCAGATTTCAAGCCTTCAAGATTTTATTTTCAGGTTCCTGCAAAATTCTGTCCATGTGCAACTGTCTTTATGCCTTGGATCCACAACAAACTAGACTGTCTAATCCTAGTTTGCCTATTTTTAAATTTCTGTTGTAGAATATAGAGAAGAAATATTCTGGACAGTTGAATCCCAACAGATGTTAGATTAGGTAGAGAAACATATGAGACCAACAGCTTAATCTAGTCTCATGGAGTAATAAGGGTAGAAATAGAATAGGTTTATTTTCTTGTTTGTAAAAAATAAAAAGATGTAAAGGGTCTGCTAGCTCAAATGCACCCTGGAAGAGAAAATGCTAGGATTGTAGGATGGGTAGGTAGATTGGTGGGGTAATGTTTCTGCTAAATTGATGTCTTCATAATTGTGGTAGCTGAAAATCAAAGAAGAAGGGTGGCTCAAGTAGCAGGCATATGGCCTACACCAAAGATCATTTTCTGAATTCTTGACTCCTTCAAGAAGAAGCCATCCCCATGTGGAGCCACTGTTAGCCCCCTATAAATCTTTTGACAAGCAAAGTAAGGGGCTAAATTGTTTTTGAGCCTTCAAGGAATGCATCTCCCCTGAGGAAACATCATCCTTGAAGCCTCCTTGTGCCTTTTGTCCTTTGATAAAACCCCTCTGTTGTTTCCCATTATAAAGCCTCTCTGATTGCAAAAAATTGCGCTCCCAAAGGCCTATATTTGCCCCTTGTATCCCTGCAAATATCCCATTTTACCCCTTTCCCCTTTTGTCAAAGTCCCCCTTTTACCCTCTAAATCCCTCCAAGATCCCCTTAAATCCTACATTCACCCCTTGTTTGGTCTAATTCCCCTTTTTTCTTCTATCGTGACCCTTGCCCGGCCCTAAAAATGCTCTAAAAATGGGCCAAAAACCATATTTTCCATAGGTATGGGTCTTAGCCCCTTTCGGCCAGCCCCCTTTACTTCTTTCACCACATGACCTCAACGCTAGAACGAGGCGCCAGGGTGGAAGGCACTTATCTCAGTTGGTTATCGGGTGATTTTTCCGCCGTCGATCTGTTCAGATCTGAAGGTTGTCGCAAAGCCTCTTCACACCCGGTTTTTCCCGTCTGCTGCCCGATCATATACTGATCGTCCGTTTAAAACATAGATCAATGGCCCACAGTGCATCTCACTTGGTGGTCCCCGCATGCGCACTATTCATAAACCACCGGTTTCCATGACACCGCGTTTGGAGGTCAGGCGATATTTTAAATTTCGGAGTGATTCCACTCATCAGATGACGCGTGGCAGTGGCACTGTTTGAAAACTGCCTCCCCATCGCGTGTTATCGTTTGGCGGAAAACCCGATGCGATACGCACGTACGCCGTCCGATCTAGAGCCCTCCATCCAACGATCATCGCACCCCGAATATGCGCGGAAATTAATCAGAGGTAATGGTACCCCTGGCCCACTGTCCATAGCCCTCCGCCGCATTTTCCACCGTCGATCTCCGTCGGAAATCGGACGGTCTAAATTTAATGCATGCCTGCCATTAACCTCGTCTCGCCACGTCATCTATCCACGTGTCTTTGTCGCATTTTCGCCCATTCCCTTATATATTCCATTCAAAGGTCAATTTCAAAGGCTCTGAATTAAAAATTGGCTGCGCTCCACCCACGTTCACCTTAGCCATTCTTCCACTGTTACTCTATATTTTCCGCCATCACCCTACACTATTCTGCCACCTCACCAGTCTACATGGCCATTCTCGTTGTCCCCGTTGCATCCACCACCCCCATGCATGGTTTTCTTAACAGGTTTTCGTGTTTTGCAGGGTTATCAGATATTGAAAGCCGCCACAATTTCACAATCTTTATTACAACAGAAAAAAATGCAGAAAGGACCAGTTTTCAGAGGCCGAAATAATGAAGAAAGCCTGGGAAGGAACCATGACAGGACTTGCATTAAAAGAACAGGGTTTGAACTCTGTAAAACCTCCCCAGAGCCATTAAAAGCGCAGAGTTCACCGACAGAGATAGAAATGGAGCAGCAGAGAGTTTAATGCACGAAAATGAAGATCTTTGAGCCTTAACTTAGTGGTTTAGAGACAAAGTACCAGATTGAAGACATCATGGATCACACAGAGGGTACATAGCACATAAATGGATGTATATCAGGTTTTCTACATCAGCAGAATGATTTTCTCCATGAAAGGACAGAGTACACATTATCGTTTCAGTCCACATTGTGTCCATGCAAAGATTTTCACCCTGACAGAGCATTCCTATGCTATCAAAGCATTTGATTCACAGTATGGCAGACCCTAGCATCATTTATTTACTTTTTGTTTATTCACCAGAAGTACTACAGAGTACTACAGCCAAAGTACATCAGAGACATACCAGAGTAAATAGAAGCCTGGAGAAGACCACTCTTTCACCCAAAGAGCGCCATGGATAAATGCATAGAATTTAAATAGAATGGGCCTCGGCCCTCTTCCTTTCCTGAGTTTTACTGCTGCATTTAGTTTTCACCTACCTTCTCTGCTCCACTGAAGCTATAAATTCATGAAGAAACTCATTGTAAAGGTTGTTGATCAGTTATCAGAGAATTGCAAGTTGTTTCTTTTGAGACAAAGTCTCTGTGTAAAGTTGTAAGATAGGCTGGGGAAGATTTTTTCTAACTAAGTATCCAGCTATTGGAAATGTTGTACTTGACTGGTGTTTCTTTTTAATATGACAAGCATATTTCTTTGGATCCTCATCTAAAGCAGCGGTGATGTTTTTCTATCTCTGTATTTGTGTTTAATTTACATTCCGTTTCATTTCATTTCTACTGGCTTGCATCAGAAATCTGGCATAGGATTTACCCTTGTTAGGTACCCTATGTTTCTGCTCTCCTTGCCTTTGATGTTTTCTACTAAATTTGTTGTCTAAGAGTTGAATTCAGTTAATTTAACCAGTGTACTGGATGTTATTGCCTGCTAGCTGATGTATGAATTAAATGAATCTGTTCTTAGATGTTCTTTTTAGGATTTAGTTGGAATATTTGGGAACACTGGGGATTGGAATTAGCCCTATCCACTAGGATCCTTGTGCGACCAGCTGACCTTTCTAAGATCCCTAAAGCTGGAGGCCGAAGCATTGAGAGTTCAAAGTCTCTCTCTGATCTCGAGTCTTTAACTTTGTGTTCTAAATCTTTATTTTTTCCTCCTCCCTTACCATTCCATACCACACTATCATCTTTAAGATCCAATGTTTTAGATGACTAGCCCAACTGAAAGCCTGCACATTGAATAGCAAGTAAACCCTTTCCTGACTCCATTACCCAATGGTTTTGAGTGCTCCCTGGAATACTTCACCTCTGCCTAAATCCTCTTTGCTCATCCTTGTCTTATATTGAACCCTTCTTTCCTGATAACCAACAACCAAACAAACAAACCTTGTGCCTACAACTAGCCTAACATCTGAACTTTGAGATTCAAAGTCATATACCCTTGACATATCATAGAGAGATCCCTCTCTGGACGCAGGAGGGCTAGATCCTGAGGTCTGAAAGTGGTTCTGATGTTGTATCATCTTTTGGTCTTGCCAATCTGGCCAAAACATGGGAACCCCAACATCATGGATCGAACCTGGCTATAAGGAGCCCACTGTACAACAGTAGCAAGAAGTATCATTTAGACTGATGCAGTCAGATATGAAGAGGACATAAATCAGAGTGATAGGTGTCATATACTTGAGTGCATATCAGAGTTGGTAGCAGTGCAAAGTGTATGGATGTAGATGTTAGCAATGAAAAGAGTCCAATAGACATGTGCAGGAGCTAGCTGCAGTCCTAAGACTATGATGAAATATGCATTATACTAATTCAGTTGTTTTGAGGCTATTCAGTTTCAGGAGAGTTGCATGTGCGAACAACACTAGAGAAGTGTTTCATGCAAAACATTCCAAAGCTACCAGATTAGGATAGATTGATTTCTTTCTTGTTGAGAGGGAGTGTTGAAATTTGCAACAATAAATAGTGAAATTGGCATCTAGAAACAACACACACATTGGTTTCGGATCACAGATCACACAGTGATGGGTCCTGGCGATACATTAGTGTGAAACCAATTTATTAAATAAATTGGAAAATTAATTGTAATCTTATCTCATAACAACTTGTAATAGTTAAATAAGCGTGATAGACTTACCTAGCTCAATAATTTCAAGTTGAGGGTCTAATGATAGGAATGTGGAGTGATTTTATTATTTACAGGGTTTAGTTGCAGTTGTATCACTAGTGTAGTGTGGGTGGGATGAGTTAACTAAAAATAATTGAGTTAAAATTAGTTTAACTAGCTCTAACTATTTGATGAGCTAGTTGAAGATGAAGTGAATTAAAATAGATTTAATTCACCAGTAGTGATATACCAAATAATTGATGATTCACAATTTATAGTTGCATGCATGCTAATTCTGGTGGATACCCAGTTGATACAAAGGTTCAAGGCTAGTAAACTATCAGTTGTATTTTAGGAAAACTGCCCAGGTGCAGTTATAAAACCATGGGAAGCCCATGATGAATTTCACAATAAAGGAATGTTTATTTTCCTATTTAATAGGGGTTTAATTATCTAGGGATTGCATAAGCAGGGTAGGATGAGGGTAGGCTAATAATTGTCTATGTGTTTGTCCAAGTTTGCCTAGATCGGTGTGAAGCAATTGGTAGATTCTATGAGGTTGTGGTGATCACAAATACATTTTATTGTTTCATGATTCCTTGGTTAATTATACAATAAATATGGAGGGGTTTTGAGAAGTTTCTTTCCCCAGGAATATTTGGTGTTGTGTATTGATTTACTTATTTCTCTTACTTGCATGTGATTGAGTGAACGAAATTTATGTTCCGAAAATATTGTAGAAGGATTCAGTATCTTGTTTTAGTACATTACATGATGTGATTGAGTCCATTGATATAATTTCTGCATGGTATTATAGTTGTGCTAGAAATTTTATACACTCTTAACAGTGTGATGAAAATCACAAATATGACAAAAGGGATTATGTGTGTGCAAACCTTCAAGGAGGTGAGGCTTGTTTTATTGATCCGCATGGAAAAGAAGATGAGAAAGATGAAGAATATGGCAAAGATTTTGCTAAGAAGGGAAATGAAGAGGGCTCTCATTGTATCATCACTCATGAGATCGAAAATGATTCCAATGAAGAATGCAGGGATGATGATGATGCATATGACAATGATGAAGACAAAATGGAAGGTGAATTTCTTCTTCCTACACATGATGACTTTAAGCATGATGGAAAAGATTACCAAGAAGAGGATAGATGAAGATGTCATGCTTCTCTCACCTGTCTAGTCCCCATTTATAGGGAAAGTATATCCAAATTTCAATCGATAGTCACTGTGTAGGGAGCCCCAACGCATGTTGTCACACTCCCTAGTGCTCTATATAAATTATCAAAAAATAATAAAATATTATTATTGCATATAGATAGTATTACGAAGGCTTACCATATTGTAAAAATGCATCATATGATTAAGAGATGAGATTAATGGGGTACACCATGAATCCAAACTTATTTTCACTATTGTGTATGGTAAGTTTAAATTATATATATCTCATATTAAGTTTAGAATAATCATGAATACCATTATAAACCTTACTTTTGTTCTTATATGGTGTCACTTATTATATAACATATCAACCCCTGGTGATTGTTCATAGGTGTTTGATTAATATCACACTTTTCATTTATTTGAAAGGAATGTTTGGTACGTTATGTTTTTCATTGTCCACATTGGGACTGGGTTCATTTATTTGGATCAGACTAATATTTCATCCTATACTTTTGCTCATTAACGCCACATCCATGCATTTTCTTACAACTGGAATCATAATTCTCCAAAACTTGTTGCTACACTAGTACAAAATAAATAATTAGTTACTAAAAAAATGAGTAAAATTTGCATATAAATGACTATTTTTCGGTCGGTGACCAATAGTAGCTAATTTACAGTATATTGTAATGTGACGATTTTTTAGTCCTTTTTAGCTTAGTCATTAATTTTTTATCTCAATTTTTTTGTCTAGTAGTATATTTGGTCATTAATTTAATTACTGATTTGGTCATTAATTTAGTCATTGATTTGGTCATTGATTTAATTATTGATTTGGTCATTAATTGTCACAATTAATGACCAAATATACCACAAAATATATTACTATATAATCACCCAAAAAAACCAATTAATGACCAAATAAATATGACCAAAACGTTGGTTGTGTTATAAGATATTGTAAATTGGCTACTAATAGTCATATATAAGCAAAGTTTAGTCATCGTTTAAAACTAATTAATGACCAAAGAAATATGACTAAATTTTTGGTCGTGTTATAAGATACTGTAAATTAGCTACTAATAGTCCTATATATGCAAAATTTAGTCATTATTGGTAATCAAAATTTTATCATTTGTAGTGGTCATTTATCTTTTTTGGTAGTTTCATATTCATTATATAAACGACTAATTTAGTAGTTTATATTCATTTCATTTACTTTCATTAATAAGCATTATAAATGACTAATTTAGTCATATATTTCTTTTATTTGTGTTCATCATTAATCAATATAAACTACTAATTTAGTAGTTTTAAATTGATTTTATGTGTTCATTATTAATCAACATAAATTAATTTGTATATGTTAAAAAATATCATACAATGTGCATGCTCATCTAATATGAAAACGTAAAGTTGCATATGTTAATTACAATACTAAACAATATCAAGTGCAAGTATAAATAATTTCAACCACATAAATTATATTATATGAAATGTTAAAGTATTACAATAAGTTTCCAACTTAATATTGGTTGGACTACAATTTACACATGAAATGATTTTTCATCACTTCAAAACATTATCATTGTGTTTCCAAGGCATTAAAGGTGAATTCACTAACTCTGAAGACCTGAACATCAATATATATGTGTGTGTCTTATGTAGGATATTGGGTCTAAGGGTATCACCAGTTCTCTTCTCTCTCTTTTTTTTCATTTGTCACTACAATGTTATTGCTCTCCTCTTTCTTCAATTCCTGCTTCTTACCATCAATACTGAGTTCATTTTCTGAAAACAAAAGAAGATACAATGTAGAGTGTAAGACATAAACAACAATAAACACTAGAATATAAATAGTTTATACGACATATACCTCAACATCAGCAATGTCAAATCCATTTTTCCCTGTTGTGAAACCAGCTCCAGAAATAGAAGAAAAGAATGTCAATGCCCAGCAAAATAAGCCACTTGGGGCAACCTCCCGATACATTACATAAATGAACAATTCTTGGACAGTACAAATTAAAAAAACCTCCTTTCTATATGTAGGGTCATGGGCCCACAATGTAATCCTAGTAGGGCCACAATGTAATCCTAGCCGACCTAAAAATAATAATTTAAGGGCACAATACTAACAATATGGGGGTTCCATGGGTACAATAATAACAATAAGGGGGTTACACTAACAACAATAAGGGACTATACTAGTAATATAGGGACTAACATGCCCCTCTCCTTCAAAAAAGTGTTGTCCTCAATGCTTGAGTAGCTCTGGGTGCTTCTGTATAAAATTCTCATCCTCCCATGTAGAATCTTTAGTGGGTAAGTTCTTCCACTTGATGAGATACTCTGAAATTGATCGATTCCGTAGTTGTCGAGTTCTTGTTTCCGTGACTGCTTTCGGTTCCAATATGATTTTTCCTTCCTCATCAAGTTCTGGCAATATTGTTTGAACTGGAATATTTTCACCTATAACCTTCTTTAAGCATGAAACATGGAAAACTGGATGTACTCGCGAAGAAGCAGGAAGCTCCAATTTGTATACCATAGTACCAATCTTTTGCAACACCTTGTAAGGACCATAGTACTTTGGCGATAATTTATTATCCTTCTTAGCTTGCTTGAGGGACATTTTTTTGTATGGTTGTAGCCGTAAAAATACCCAATCTCCTACATCAAAAATTCTCTCGCTACGATGTTGATCTGCCTGTTGTTTCATTCGATTTTGTGCCAAATTCAGGTTATCCTTTAAGAGTTGGAGAACTTCTTGCTGATGCTCGATGTGATCTTCCATTGCTTGAACCTTCGAATTTTCTCTTAAAGACGATGTGATGGATGGTGGATGATATCCATAAAGTGCCATAAATGGGGTCATTTTTGCTGCAGTATGGAAGGAAGTGTTATACCACCATTCAGCAAGAGGTAACCACTTGACCCATTGTGTTTGTTTATCATATACAAAACAACGAAGATATCCTTCCAAACATTTATTTACTGTCTCAGTTTGACCATCAGATTGAGGATGATAAGATGAGCTATGAGCTAATTGAGTACCCAAACAAGAAAATAACTTCGTCCAAAAATTTCCAGTAAAAATGGGATCTCTGTCGCTCACAATAACCCTTGGGCTTCCATGTAGCTTTTGAATTGTGTTCATAAATGTAGTAGCAACTGTACTTGCTTTAAATGGATGAGATAATGCACAAAAGTGTGCATACTTGGTAAGTCTATCAACTACCACCATGATGACATTCTTGCCTTCGGACTTCAGTAAACCTATGATAAAATCATTGAAATCTCCTCCCAACGTTGACTTGGAATGGATAAAGGTTGTAGAAGTCTCGGGGTCTTAATTGTCTCCACTTTATTCTGCTGGCAAACCAAACATTCCGCCACAAAATTTTGAATATCAGATTTAAGGCCATCCCAAAAAAATTCTTTCTTCACCCTGTGGTAAGTTTTTAAAAATCCTGAGTGTCCACCTAAAGGAGAAGTGTGCAATTCCAGAAGAATATTTTGTTTTAGTTGGGAATTCTTACAAAGATATAAGCGATCTTTGTACCATAAGGAATCATTTTTCCAACTAAATGTATCAGATGTACTAGGATCTTGCTGCAACTTTTGAATGAGTGTCCATACATCTTTGTCCTTCTTCCATTCATATCTTGCTTCGATTATCCAATCTGGTTGGATAATAGAAATGGCACAAAGAAATGCTTCCACCTCTTCATTCTTTCTTGAGAGTGCATCTGCAACAACATTTAGCTTCCCTTTTTTGTAGATTATTTCAAATTCATAACCCAACATCTTTGTGACCCATTTTTGCTGCTCTTCTGAAGATAGTCTTTGTTCCAAAAAGTGTTTAAGACTATCATGGTCATTTTTTACCTTGAAGTGTCTTCCCATTAGGTAAGTTCTCCATTTCTTTAGTGCATGCAGTATTGCTAACATTTCCTTCTCATAAATAAGTTTTTGTAAATACTTTCCTTTGATTGGACGACTTTCAAAAGCAATGGGTCTTCCTTCTTGCATTAAAACAACACCAATTCCATTTCCTGAGGCATCACATTCCACAATAAAGGTTTTTGTGAAGTCTGGCATAGCTAATACCAGTGCTAGGCACATTTCCTCTTTAAGATGTTCAAAGGCCTTAGTTGCTTCAGGAGTCCATGAAAATGCATCTTTCTTCAATAATGTTGTTAGAGGTGCTGCTATTCTCCCATAATTATTAACAAAATTGCGATAATACCCTGTTAACCCGAGAAATCCTCGCAACTACTTTATGGTTGTGGGGACTTTCCATTCCTTAATGGCTTTAATTTTGTTAGTGTCTACCTTAACACCCTCGTGAGATACAATATGACCCAGATATTCCACCTCTTGTACTCCAAAGAAACATTTGGATGTTTTTGCATATAATTGTTTCTCCTGCAATAGTTTGAGCACCCTGTCAACATGTTCAACATGATCCTTCCAAGACCTGCTGTAGATTAGTATATCATCGAAAAATACTAGCACAATTTTTCTAAGGAAGGGTTTGAAAATGGAATTCATCAACCCTTGAAATGTAGAAGGTGCATTGGTAAGGCCAAAAGGCATGACCAAAAATTCATAATGACCCTCATGGGTTCGAAATGATGTTTTCGGAATATCTTCAGTCTTCATTCTAATTTGATGATAACTTGAATGAAGATGCAATTTGGTAAAATAAATTGCTCCATGTAATTCATCCAATAATTCATCAATCACAGGAATGGGAAATTTATCTTTAATGGTGAGCTTATTGAGCTCCCTATAATCGGAACACATGCGCCATGATCCATCCTTCTTGTGTACCAATACAACAAGAGCCGAAAAAGAACTTTGACTAGGTTGAATTATACTAGCCTCTAACATTTCTACAGTCATACGTTCAATTTCACTCTTTTGGACATAAGGATATCTGTAAGGTCGGATGTTTGGAGGAACACTTCCTGGAATCAAATGAATAGCATGATCATGATCACAAATAGGTGGGAGTCCTTTGGGAGTATCAAACACATTGGAATGATTGTCCAAGAATCTTTGGAGATCTGGAGAAATAGATGGTTTTGATGTTGGACTTCTAGTGAGCATAATTGTGAAATTACACCTCGTTGTTCTTTCTTTAGAAGCTTTGTCATGACATTAGAGCTTATTTTATTTCATGGATTCCCTATGATACCCTGTAATTCGATTTCCTTTCCTTCCGAAAAAAATTTCAAGAAAAGTTCTTGAAAATTAAAAGCTACCGTCCCCAAAGATTGTAACCATTGTACTCCTAGTATGACATCAACACCTCCCATTGGGATGGAAAGCATTGGACTATTCAATACATATTCCCCAATGGATAGCTTGATATTATGGCATTTTCCAGAGAAATTTATAGTTCCTCCATTTGCAACCATCACTTGACATTCTGGTGCTGGGTATAGGAAACAATTTAATTCCTTGGCTACCTTACAGTGAATAAAATTATGGGTGCTACCTGAATCAATCAACACTATTACCTTTCTCTTCTTGATTTGTCCTTTTATCTTGAGAGTTTGAGGAGTGGTAATTCCTGCCAGTGCATTACACGATATGGTTGGATTCATTTCTTCCTCTTATGGGGTTGGTTCCTGGTGTATATCCTCTTCTTGTTCATTTTCTTCTTCCTCTTCATAATCTATGTAAAATAATTTCTTCTCAGCACACTTATGACCTTTAGTGTATTTTCTATCACAACTGTTGCAAAGCCCTTTTGCTCTTTTTTCTTCCAATTTTTGTGGTGTCAACCTTGTAGGTTGTTGAAATCTAGGAGTAGCAACTCTTCCCTCTTTATAGAAGTAACTGGTAGGCTTTCTTATCCCCATAATTTTACATTCAATTTTTCTTGCCAACCTGAATGCCTTCTCTAATGAATCAAGTTCCAAAACGCGAACTTCATGTTGGATGTTATCCTTTAAAGTACCTATGAAGAAACCAATCCTGTGTTCCTTTGTAATATCATTTACCCTTATATTCAATTATTGGAAGTCCTCAATGTGCTCCCCTACTAAACCCTTTTTTTTGAGACTTATCAATTGGCTAAAGAAGGTGTTGCTCTTTGTATCCTCATAATGTGCTATCATTTCCTCTGTAAAAATTGACCAAGTGACATTTTTTTACAGGAGAAAAGCCATCAATACCATACAAATGTATTTTGTTCTAGATGTAAAGTTGCAATGCATACCTTTTGTGTGTTTTGCACATTATTGAGATCAAAATATTGCTCCATCTATAGTATCCATGTTACAGTATCCTTGCCATCAAACTTCCTCATATCCATCTTTTGAATATGGTGGGTCTTCCTGCCAACATTAGAGTTTATAAAATCACGATTATCATTTATTTAGTTCTCATCATGACTTTCCTCTATTATCTTTTCACCATTAGGAAACATTTGTTGTATCAACTTTGTCAAACCTTCCATGTCTACTTTTAGATCATTCTTCATGTTTTCCATTTTTTCATCGATCTTAGCTTCCATGTCATCCAGCTTAGCTTCTTGCCAACTCCCATGCCATCCATCTTAGCTTCCAAACCATTCATATTATCTTCCACACCTTTCTTCAAACCATCTATCTTATTTTCCATGCCTTTCTTCACAACTTCCATTTCATTTTTGTTGCTCTTTGCGATAGCGAAATTTGGTGCACTTGCTCATGGAATTTTGATATCTCATTTTGCATTTCTTTGTCTTCATGAGTCATAGTAGAGCCTTATGAAGGCTTAATGGATGTTTAATTCTATTTAGGAGGCATTTTAGAACCCAATACTGATAGCTATGCTCAATAGGCCTTTGGAATCAACTAGAACTGAATTTTCAAACAAGACTTACGCAATTTGAGAAACAATACACACCTTTTTCTTGATTTTGAGGAGCTCCACATTGAAACTAAATTATCTCTATGATTTCGGATCTTCAATATCTGAAATTTGGCCTTGAAGTCACCCTCTAAATCTTATTTCAAATGCCACATGTCTGACCTAATTTGGATTCTTCAAGGCAAAGTTATGTCCAATCTCCCACAATGACCCAATTATGGACTAGTTCAGTATAGCAAACTTGTATAACTTGCCATGTGTCACTGTTTCCTCCTTTGGCTCTGAAATTTATAGAAAAGAAACTATTTTCCATGTACTTGTGGTCACATTTTGCAGAATTCCAATCTAATGCTCAGAGAGATATTTATGAAGTTTTTCCCATGATAACCTCTTTGCGATGAAATTCGGGAACCTGAAAAAGACCTAACTTCCACAGATACTATCTCCGAAAATGTTGTGAACCAAGCTCTGAACGTTTGCGATGATGTTCCTCAGGATTTCGGCTTCGCTCTCTAAAAATTGCAGCTTCTGAAAATTCTTAGAAAACAAGTTATAGCGCAAATGCCGTGATGACCTGTTTAGGTTAAATTCAGGAGCCTGCAGAAAGCCCTAACTTCCATAGATCATATCTCCAAAAATATTGTGAACCAAGCTCAAAAATTTTAAGATGATGTTCCTCAGGATTTTGGCTTCGCACTCTAAAAATTTCAGCTTCTGAACCTTCGTAGAAAAAACGTTATAGTGAAAATTCCACGATGACCTGTTTAGGGTAGTGAAACCATAGAATCCAAAGCTCTGATACCAAATGTTATGAAACCAGCTCTAAAAATAGAAGAAAAGAGATATGAACGCCTTATAAATAAGCCACTTCGAGGGGGAAACCTTCAATACATTACATGAATGAAAAATTATTCGATGATACAAATTAAAAATCCTCCTTTCTAAATATAGGAGTCCATAGGGCCACAATGTAATCCTAGTGGGGCCACAATGTAATCCTAGCCGACCTAACAATAATAATTTAAGGGCACAATCATAAAAATATTGTGGTGACAAGGGTACAATAATAACAATAAGGGGGTTACATTAACAACAATAAGGGACTATACTAGTAATATAGGGACCTAACATTCCCCATACAAGTAAGAAACTAAAAAAAAAATTCTTCAATTGGCCGATAGTGGAAACTATAATGTGGCCAGATGACCTGTATAAACAAAGCAAATAAAATGTCACCATATATAGAAAATAACACCTTAGTAACTTAGTATTCAAACTTCAGGGAAAGCTTAGGAACAATCATGTCAACTAAGTTATATGCTAAAAATCTAAAGTTGTAGATAACTTGTGAAAACAAATAATATGAGGTGTGATGTTTAATCCTTGTCGTTTTATTCGCAAAAAAATTTCATTTTCTAACGCTTGAACTTGGTCAAGTATATAAACAACATGTGTTAAAATAACAACATGAAAGTAAACTTTTCTGATATTCATGAAAATATTTTAAGATAAAATAGCTATAAGGATTCCAATAAATATCATGTAATACTAATTTCATATTCAAGTTTTGGTTGTTGTTTAAATGGACATGTACCAAGTATTTTCAATTTCACAGTTAAACGACAAAACACAATCAAAAGAAGCATAAAAAATACAATCAAACAATAAAGAGAGGATATCATGGAATGGAAATTGCAATTATAAAAAAAATTGTTTACTTGTCCACCGATGTTGTGTCTGACATTCCTAAAACATTTGCTTTCCCAAAATAACCCTGAGGTGAAATAATTAGAACATTAAAAGACATGAATTCCTACTAGAAACATTTACAAAGTTGATGGCACATGTGCCTAAAGGATCTCTAACAACAAATGAATCATATCCAAGATGTGTTGTGCATTGTCTCCCCATCCTGTTTCCAATCACAGTTCCTGTAACCTGTCCACAACATAGTCAAGTAACAATCAAATGAAGACATTGACATTTGTTTTTATCTTTTATATCTATAAAATTAGAATCTAATTTGTTTCATGAACATATTAATTCATATTTATGTAGAAATTTGCTGAATAATGAAGATTTATCCACTGAGATTATCCTGATCACATACTAATTCGAATTCATATGCAACACATAATCTCTTCTTCAATCAATCATCAATTTGCGGAAATAGAAACAGTCGCATTCGCACATAAACACAATATGTAATGGGGAAATCTTACAATGAAAACCCCCGCCTATTTGTATATTATAATAGAAGAGAAACATGTAACAATATCAAGACAATACTCCTCACAAGTACTCAAGACTGCCCAAAAGTTACACACAAACTAGCTCGTCAAACAAGTCAAGGGTTCAAAACTCATCCACTAATTGCCCCGCCTATTGCGCAATCAAGGCCGGTGTAATGAGAGATCCAAGTTCGAATCTCACCGGCTCCAACTCGCAATCCTCATGGGCAATCTCCTCCAATGCTTGTGAAAATCTCATGCACAACTGCTGTTGCAACTAATAGCAAACTCACCCTTTCATCTACCTCTTCCACTGGTCTCCACTGAACTATCCATGCACTGTAGTGAACTGATTTGTTCTTGAGTTGAATAATGAGTTAATAATTAGTGAATTAAATAATATTTAATTCACTCCACTCATTACTAGTGTATTAGCCAGTTAAACTAAACACAACTAGTTCAACTAAGTTAAACCGAACACAACTCCACGAACTGTCTCATCAACTCCCCCAAACTCTGCCACTGAAGTCCTAACTAAATTCAACCATGCATGAGATCACCAAACCCCAAGGAATAGCGTAATTCCTTCTGTTAGATGCATGAGCCACATCCGTAGCTCCAACTGAAGTGCTGTAAGAGAATAAACTAAAGTTTAGAGTCCAAATATTATTAAGGGCTAATAATAGCTGACTGACCTATTTTTAGACAGGCAGTCTAAAAATATACTTCGACCTGTATGTCTAAAAATAGAGGTCCATATATTTTTACCAACTCGACCAATCATCCAAGAATAGCATACCGTAACTCCCGCACCATGCTCCATATGTCTAAAAATAGACATAGTCTAAAAATAGACTTTGCGCCAAAATAGCCTACATGCCCACTCAAAGGAAGGCGACTTCATTTCACTAAGCTCATCATATTGTTGAATCTCACCACTCCCTCTCAAAAAGATATGGATTATCTGCCACTCTGATCCTGTCTCTATGGTATTTGAATTTGCTCCTGGTGAGCGCCTTCGTCAGAATATCTACATCCTGATCCTCCGTATGAATGTAAGAAAGCAACATGATCTTTTGCTCCACACAATCTTTGATATGATGGTACTGAATGTCAATATGTTTAGATCTATCATGAAATACTGGATTAACTGAGAGTTTAATGTAGCTCTGATTATCATAATATATCACAGTAGGATCTAAGTGAGAACCAAACAAACCGACCAGGATCTTCCTCATCCATATAGCCTCGCATGCAGCCAAACTTGATGCCATATACTCGGCCTCTGCTGAACTGAGTGCCACGGATCTCTGCTTCCTGCTGTACCAAGAAATTGTTGTCGACCTGATACTGAAAATACCTCCAGATGTGCTCTTTCTGTCTGTTGGGCTCCCTGCCCAATCTACATCCGTGAAGCCACACAGCTTCACCTCATCCCACTGTCTGTACCACAATCCATATCCCGATGTGCCTCTAAGATAACGCAATACATGCTTGCCCGCCTTCCAGAAGAGCTTGGTAGGCTTAACCATAGCTTGCAAAAGTTGGTTAACAAGATAGCATATACTTCCAAGCTGTGTATCGACTCGTATACATAAGCGACCCCACCAACTATCGACAGACAGCGCGGGCATCCACTACCTCCGCCGAAGTAGCATCCTCTTTCCTCCAACCACCAGGAAGAGGAGTGTCAACAGGCTTGCAGCCATGCATGTTGAACCTCTCCAGAATCTTCTGGGCATACTTACCCTGAGAAACAAACAGTCCTCCACTGCGCTGCCAAATCTCCAATCCCAGGAATAATGAAGGAGGCCCAAGTCCTTCATCTTAAACTCTCTGGCAAGATCCTCCTTGCATGAGAGTATCAACAGCTCATCACCCATCAAAATCAGATCATCTACATACAGTACAATGATCAGCAGCTTCCCCTCCACCGCAATCTGGTACAGGTTAGGACCCGCCTCACTCTTGGAAAATCCAAGCCCGGTGAAATAACTATCTATCCGTGTGTACCAAGCACGAGGTGCTTGCTTCAGCCCGTACATTGCTCTCTTGAGTTGGAAAACATGCGACTCACTGCTGAAGATCTCAAAATCTTCAGGCTGCTCTATGTACACCTCCTCCTCAATGACTCCGTTGAGGAATGCAGTCTTCACATCCATCTGATGGATGTGCCATCCCATCTGTGCTGAGAGAGCTAGGATCGTCCGTATGGAAGAGTACCTTGCGCAAAAAAAAGGTCTCCTTAATCAATCCCCTCGATCTGTGAAAAGCCACGGGCGACAAATCTCGCCTTGTACTTCTCCACACTCCCGTTAGCTGTCTGCTTCACTTTGTAGATCCATCGTGAACCCACCACTGATTTCCCCACCGGTCTTCGGACAATCTCCCATGCACTGTTCCTGACGATCGAATCATATTCTTCGATCATGGCATCTACCCATGCGGGTTCCTCCACAGCTTCCTCAAAAGAGGATGGCTCTGTCACAACACATTGACTCACAAGAGCCATGTATCCAGTGTACCGATCCGGTGACTGCCTCTATCTGCGCTATGTTGTAGGTGGTCCTACAACCTTCTCTGCATCTCGAGCCAGTCACTTAGCTTCTGTAGTGCACTTGCACCCTCTGATGGTTGGCGCTGCATGGGTGGTCTCTTCCACCTCCTCAACTTCCTCTTGTGGCTGATCCACATCCGGAAGCTCCTCCTTAGAAACTAACAGCTCCTCATCTGCATGCAAGTGTGGCTCCCTCTCAAGCAAACACTGCATGACTTTCTCCTCCTGAAATTTGATATCCCGTCGCACAACAGTCTTGCAACTGTCTGGAAAATACACCCGATAGTTGTGAGGTGTATCAATGTACCCCAAAAATATTCCAACCTCTGCGGTCAGATCCAGCTTCTTTCTTGCGTCCTTAGTCACATGCATGTAGACAGGTGAGCCAAAAATTCTCAGATGAGAAATATCAGGCCTCTTGCCAGAAAACACCTCCTCCGGTGTACTCATGCCAAGAATCTTGTGAGGACAACGGTTCTGCACATATACTGTTGTATTGCATGCCTCAGCCCACAAGTGAGGGGGTAGGCCCTGATCATGCAACATCGCCCATGCAGCACCCATGATTGTTCTGTTCTTCCACTCAGCCACCCCGTTCTGCTGTGGGTTATGGGGTGCGATGAGCTCTCTCTGAATCCCTTCTGCGCTGCAAAAGTATTTTAATTCAATAGAGATGAATTCACCACCATTGTTGCTCCTAAGAGCCTTCACATGCTTCCCCGATTCCTTCTCAACCAGCGCCTTGAATTCACAGAACTTTGAAAATGTCTCGCTCTTCTTCTGCATGAAGAAGATCTAGCACTTCCGAGAGAAATCATCAACAAAGATCACATAGTACTTGTGCTTTGCTGTCGAAGCTACAGAGAAAGGACCACACATGTCTGTGTGAAATATCTCAAGGATCGTCGTGGCGCGACTATCCTTCTCGTGAAAGGTGGCTTTCACATACTCTCCCAAGGTACACCTCTTGCACTGATCTGACTGTGCAAGAGTGCCCTTAGGAAGCCTAGTAGAAATATGCTGCAGTATTTTCAAAGCTCCATGGTGAAGGTGGCCCAATCTCCTGTGCCACAGTTTTCCCTCATCATCCCGGCTCACCACTTCTCCTGCCTTGCATGCCATTGCTGCGCAGCCATCTACTTGCAACTGATAAAGGTTCTTGACTCAAACTCCTATCTTCTAGGTCTCTCCAGTTGTATTATTGCGCAGGAAAGATTTTCCTTCGCTGAAGACCACATCATACCCCTTGTCTTCCAACATCGCCACAGAGATCAGGTTCTTCATCAATCCTGGAACATGCAAAACTTCCTTCAATATGAAAGGTTTACCAGACTCCCTCTCAAAGGAAATGGTACTGATACCAGTCGCATTGTATCTACCATCATCGCCCATCTCGATGTGCACTCCAAGATCTTTTTCCTCCAGATCTGAAAATAGATCTCGATCTCCGGTCATGTGAAATGACGCACCACTGTCCAAGAACCATACTGATCCCATCACACTTGAAACCAAGCATGCGATCAGTGAAAAATCTAGTTTGAATTGAGAAGCCAATGCCTCTCCCACTGCAGATCCAGCAGCCTTCTTATTTTTCTTCTTCTGCGGACAATTTGTGGCATAGTGTCCGTGCTGGTGACAGTGAAAACACTTCACCTTGGACATGTCTTTCTTCTTGCCTTTCGCACCAGACTGAGAAGCCTTCTTTCTCTTCCCCTTCTTTGCTTTGGCAGCCAAAGCACAATTTTCTTCATCAGATACCTTTGATGAAGATCCGTCCCTGGTAGTCCTCCTTATCTCCTCCTGCATGAGATCCGCCCAAAGGCGCTCCCATCCCGGCAACTTCTCCCGACCATTGACACTATCTTGATATGCATGCCAACTTTTCGGAAGACCAAGGAGAGCCAGGTCTAGCATATCCTCTTCTTCGACAGTCACCCCCACACTTCCCAGCTCATCTCTGCATTGAGTGAACTTCGTGAGGTACTTGGCGATACTGTCGCCTTTCTCCATCTTAATGTTTCTGAGCTTATTCTTGAGCGCCAGCTTCCTTTGGTCGCTCTTACTCTGGAATAGATCTGTCAACACTTTCCACATCAAATATGGAGAAGCTTTTCCATGCAGGCTGGATACAATGTGATCCTTCACGCCCTCCAACAGAATCCTTCGACATATCGCCATCTTCTTTTGCCAAGCCTCGACTTCAGCAGGATCAGTGGGCTTTTGGACATCTGTATCTACGAACTCCTTCAGTCCATTATCTTCTAATACTGCCTCCATCCGATCTTTCCATGCAACATAATTCGAACTGCCTTCAAGAGCATATTCGAGTTGCAAACCGTTGAAAGACATTTCAACTCCGGCACCAAGAAAACAAACTGCTGCAAAATTCGAATTCCAAACTCAAAAACTCAACTGCTTCTGGATCTGTGAGAACAAATTATTTCTAGCACAGAGATCGACTGTAAGGGCATTTACTAGATATATCACCTTTCAGAGAAAGGATGGATCCAGAGGCTACCTGGCCCGTTACAGACTCTGTCTATCGAAATAATATTGTAATCAATGCAATAGATCCCGATGATTAATTCGCTCTGATACCATGTAGAAATTTTTTGAATAATGAAGATTTATCCACCGAGATTATCCTGATCACATACTAATTCGAATTCATATGCAACACATAATCTCTTCTACAATCAATCATCAATTTGCGAAAATAGAAACAGTCGCATGCACACATAAACACAATATGTAATGGGGAAAGCTTATAGCTGAAAACCCCTAGCTATTTGTATATTATAATATAAGAGAAACATGTAACAATCTCAGTACAATACTCCTCACAAGTACTCAGTACTGTCTCCAAAAGTTACACACAAACTAGCTTGGTTTTGAACAAGTCACAGGTTCAAAACTCATCCACTAATTGCCTGCCTCTATTGCGCAATCAAGGCCGGTCTAATGAGAGATCCAAGTTCGAATCTCACTGGCTCCAACTGCGCAATCATCATTGGCAATCTCCTCCAATGCTTGTGCAAATCTCATGCACAACTGCTGTCACAACTAATAGCAAACTCACCCTTTCATCTACCTCTTCCACTGGTCTCCACTGCACTGTCCATGCACTGTAGTGAACTGATGTGTTCTTGAGTTGAATAATGAGTTAATAATTAGTGAATTAAATAATATTTAATTCACTCCACTCATTACTAGTTGATTAGCTAGTTAAACTAATCACAACTAGTTCAACTAAGTTAAACCGAACACAACTCCACCAACTGTCTCATCAACTCCACCAAACTCTGCCACTGAAGTCCTAACTGAAGTCAACCATGCATGATCTCACCAAACCCCAAGGAATAGCATAATTCCTTCTGTCAGATGCATGATCCACATCCGTAGCTCCAACTGAAGTGCTGTAAAAGAATAAACTGAAGTTTAGAGTCCAAATATTATTAAGGGCTAATAATATTTGACTGACCTATTTTTAGACAGGAAGTCTAAAAATAGACTTCGACCTGTATGTCTAAAAATAGAGGTCCATCTATTTTTACCAACATGACCAATCCTCCAAGAATAGCATACTGTAACTCCCAGACCATGCTCCATATGTCTAAAAGTAGACATAGTCTAAAAATAGACTTTGTGCCAAAAATAGCCTGCGGGCCCACTTAGTGAAGGCGACTTCATTTCACTAAGCTCCATCATCTTGTTGCATTTTAAACAATTTAAATCCTTCCTGACATATGAGAAGGTATCAATCATGTAGGATATCAAAAAAATCTACCTCAATGAGGTCCTCAAACAATTTCTACAATATAAATATTTTTCTTGTTGTGATACCTTGGGTAAAAAAAAGAACATATCTGCAAAAAAAAATGCATATATTACTTATTTTCAAACATTGTATATGGTGTATTCTTAGGCAGCTTTTTAAGATGTTCCATTGTCTTTACCAAAGTGAACTATAGCTTGGCTAATCTATGTATCATTTGATTCAACATCAATTTCTGGAAGATAAATGTCACACAATATTCTTTCCCATTTCTTAACATGCTACATATGATAAATTGAAAGACACATAAAACCAAGAGCAACCCATTTTCTAACCAAAACAAACAAACAAATAGTGCCTCTAATAAAACTTCATTATAATATTAGAAAATGAAAAGAGAGTGGATTTTTTTGTTGTTTGAATTTTCCTATTGTTTTTATGAAAGTGATCAAGCTTCAAGAACCAACAAATGTGAGGGAAGTTGTAAATGTGAAAAAAATTATGTCGACCTAATTCGTAGACTTCTTCAAAATTATGTGAATGATGCCATTTTTGGATGTGGTAAATCTCATAATAAGAAATGGCTACATTGGATGCAGATATTGAATATAAAAACTTATGGACATGACATGTATTCTAATCAATTACATTGCAATGACGACCATCGGCCTCCACGGGTTATAGGTCCTCAGTATGTTAGTATTGATGATGAAAGAGAGATGGCAACGATAAGTATGGGTGGTACTAGTTTGTATGGTGGATGTCTTCGAACTAAGGTCGTCATCTCGATGAAGTTCTGACATGGTAAACCTGGATCTGGTTTTCACCCAATTTCATTCCATCATACTTTGACAAGACTCAAGAGAACATAATGGTCCTTCAACTTATAATAGGGTTTCTTTTGAGGTTATAGATAAAGCTTATCCAAAGCAAATGGATTTTTGGGCTCCAAGAGATATGGATATTTTAAATGATAACAATTATATGTTTATTTCCCAAGATTCAAATGCAGGGATACATTTTGTGGATTTTACTAATAGATAGAATGAAAGAAATAATCCATGAGGAGAATCTATTGGTCATTGTGATTAATGAAATACTTGGATATAATAAGACTGTTTAGTTTCAAATCAAATATGGTGTTTATTCTTGTAGCTTCTCAGTTGATGGTAGTATTTAAGGTAGGAATTTCAGTTCTTCAAGGGTAGGGTCCTTCAGCTTAATTTCATCTGCGTTGGTCCTATCACCCTTGGTATATACTGCATCTGCGCATCCCAGGCTGGTGCAACACATTATGTAATATTCCTTTTTCAAGAATTACTGCAATAGGGTCCAGAGGGACATTGTATAAGGAAGAAAATGAAAAAATAAGCTGAAAGGGGACTTGGTTCCCTTTTCTTACCCTTCATACATTACAATTCCAGAATATTAGCTCAAATAAATAACCCTAGGTGGTTATTCAGATCTCCTACCCCTCAGTATCTTAGAAAAAGTGCTCAAAGAGTGAGCTACAACAATATATGAGCATAATCATTAAACTCTAAAAATATGAATATGTCAATGAAGGGGATATAATGCAGCCATCATATTCATTAAGATATTATCAAAAATATATATAAATATCTTGAGGGACAAGCCACGCAAGCAATGGGAATCAATCTCCAATGATTAGAACATGAAATACATGAGATGCTACAACTGCACAAAATGCCAGAGAGTAGTGAATGTGCAGTCTATGTTAGAGTAGCTACTTCTGTAATGCATAAACATGAAATATGGCTGAAATATACAAATAAATTCCCAAGAATAGAAGAATGGGCTCCAATACAAGATTTCTAGCCAATCTAGGAGAGATTGCTAGAAATGCCCGAGAATGTACAATGTGACAATTAACTTGTCACTAAAATTGAATCAAAATATGAAATGAGGCTGTAGCAGATATGATATGATGATTCCCTCCTCTGATAGTGAATCTAAGTAAGAGGATAATCCCCTTACTTAGAAACAACTCCTCCTAATGAGCTCAAATGACCCTCTTAGCAACTGCCTGCAAGATAACACAGATCTAGCTAGAGACTGTGTTGTGAGGGAAGAAGGATGGTTGGCCTGATGCCAATGATAGGAAAATAAGCCCAGGAGTCCTCCCCACTGATCCTTCAATGAATAGCTAAGCTCTCCACTGGAAAACAAGCCAAGGAACAACTCAAGAGATCCTCTGTTGCAGCACCTTGCAGCATAAAGTTATTTTGCTCCAGGAATAACACTGTGACTGAAGGAGGTAGCTTTGCCAAAATTCCAAAATGAGGAAATGCATCTCTAGAGCCTCTCCTTCCCTAAGGATGAGGTAGGGATTCCTGACCAGGAACACCCTAGTTCTATGCAACACTGCACTCTTGCTAAACAGCAAGAGGAGCGTAGTCTCAACAGACCAAGCAAATAATAATCAAGAATAAATCACAATGGCTCTCCTCCTCTCCATATATAGCAAGTGCTTCTCTCCACCATGGGTCCCATCCACATGTGCGTTCCCACTCATGCAAGTGATCCTCCTCTAAAACTGCACTGTCCATTAAGGAGATACATTGTATCTAGACAATGCATGTGGACTTGGTCAAATATGACTAGATCAACATGATCCAATCCTTTTCACACCATGTGGTGCTCAAATCAGCTTCTTTATTCTTCCTCATTTCACATGAGGAGTGTTTATTCTTCCTCCTTGAGGATTATGGGGCCTCCTTACCCATTTTATTTAACTAAATAAAATACTACTAACTATAATGTTCCTTTTAGCTTGAGGCTAAAAATTGGGAACATTACAGTCCTCCCCCTTCAAAATGTTGCTTGTCCTCAAGCAACTGCAAGGTAGAGAAAAATTCCTCCTCCTCTTCTTGTAGCCTCCTCATCAATAGACCCCACCATAGCTCATCAAAGTATACAATAAATCTGTCCTCCATGTATCCCTCCAAGTGTGTAAAACCAAAGTATACATCATGAGATAATAGAAGATGCAAGTGGAAATCTCCTTGTTGTTCAATGGCCTCCTCAAGGTAGGAGTGATGAAAAACATGGGAAGTCTTATTACCAATGAGTGAACCCTTCGCCCATGCAATCATCCAAATGAAATGAGCCATCCAAGGTAGCTCAACAAAGAAGTCCTCAACCCCGGATTTGTGCAACATGTTGGGGCTGAATGGAGAGTTTAGGTTTTTCCATCCAAGTAGTTTCTCCCTCCATTTATGATAAGTATGAGGGGTTTGCTAATATTGGGCTGAAATTTCATGGCCTCCACAATTGGCCCAAACCTCCCCACAAAATAAATCAACCATGAAGTGCCTCCAACAACACATTTTCTCCCAATAGCTCCTCCTACATGAAGAGAAAAGTACTGACATGGAAATCATGGTGTGCCCATTTTTTCTCCAGAAACATACAACATGTGAAAAGGGGAGAATCATACTCCCAATGGGCATCTCCAAGCCCACTCTCCAAACCAAGCCTCCCATGAGTATACAAACATAGGCAAGATATGGAAGCAAAATACAATGAAAACAAGCTGCCACATGGCAACCGAAGAGTGAATCATAGTTCCACGTCAGGAACCAGTGTAATGCATTCCATGCCTGCCTCAAAACAAAATATAACAAGTGATTTACTAGCCACTTGTTTTCTACCATAGTTATCTCATAAGATGTGAAAATGAATGTACAATGTGGCGTTAATAGTGCACACCAAGAGTCATGTGGCTTCCCCCACAAACCACCATTAAGGTAATGCTACAAGTAGCTGCAAGTACATTATACAAAATGAAAGAATGGATGATCCTTCCTGATACAATATGCTACTCATACAAAGTAAAGAAGTACCAAACATAATGTGAAATTATACCTTCTCTACCATGTACTTCAAACCTTGAGCTGAAATGGCTCAACTGAAAAAGCTCCCTCACTCCTAATGAGTAGGAAGGTGGCTGTGACATCCTCTCTATTACCATCTGGGCTATGCATCTCTCCATATGCTGATATATGTCCTGCTAGATGCCCTCCCAAGTGAACTCCTCTAACAAAACACGATATGCATCAAGGTGCATAGCTAGGAAGTCCTCATGTGCTGCATGTAATAGTTTCTCCTTGAGACTAGATGCCCTAGTCAAGAAGATTTTTCCATAACAATAGATGACCATCTCATGCACCATGTATCTGTCATCTCCCTCTGGGTCATCAAGAACCATGCATGCACCAAGATCCTTGGAGTACTCTACCAAAAGTTGAGACCTCCAATACGGATCAATCCTCCTCATAGACAACACCGGTGATCTAGCATGTGGAGCTCCCCTCACGCTATTGCCTACTACTTTGACATCCCCCATGCCAAAGTCATCCTCCAAAATGCTTCCATGCCCATCATGCAACTGCTCATGCTCAAATAGTGATGGTGTCCTTTGGAAGTTGACCTCCCATGATAGGCTGTCATCCAAAAGGAATCTCCCAAGCTGGGCCAAAGTAAGCATGAGTGGCCTCCATCCACTCCCATGTGTGAAAGATTCCTTCCTCAAAGCAAGTGTCCTCTCCAAATTTGTTGAGCAGTCATTCTGCATCATGCAGATGCCATCCTCCGTCCCTGCAGCAAACTCTGTTAGCGAAATATAACTGATGAGAGTGGGTGATACTGAAAATGAGAGAATGTCTCCCTCCTCCTTGGGTTTACCCCAAACTCTCTACACTGTGCTGGACTCCTCCAATTTATTCACCTCTCCAAAATCCAAGAGTGGTGAACCTGATGACAGGATGCCCATCATCAACTCTAGATCAGGTGGCCTCCCAGGTGGAATGCCTCCATATAGTGAGACATTAAGTTCAGAAGTGGACTGTATGTATGAGTGGACTGATTTGTCCCTCTCTTCACTGTGTTGTATTGTCTCCTTCTCTTGTACAAAAAAATTCTGGCATAGATAAGGGTGTATCATCCCTTGATGCTGATCCTTATCTTCCTCCTCCATCTCACAATCCCCAATAACTACTACATATGACTCCAGAATTGTGCCATGATTCCCATATTCTAAAACATTTGGAACTTCTTGCAAAGGTACAAGGGCTCCTCTAATGGAAGAAAAGGCTCCCTTTTCACCTCCATGTGGTAATGGATCTCCTCCCAGTATGACAACGTCGTGGGTTCTCTTATGCTCATCCCCTCTATCAATAAATGAGAATACCTCATCATCAAGGAGAGACCCTAGATCTTGGTCATATCTTGAAGGAAGCACCTCCATGTCTTCACAAACGGAAGAGGGCCCTTCACATAAGAGGGATCTTTCCCTTGGCAAGCCATCATACATGTTTTCATCCTCTCTGGAAATAAGGAATGGAGTTTTTTTAACGGTTCCATCCAATGCATGCAAAGTGTTTGAAGTTATGATACATGATGATTCACATTTACTTCCATCAAATTTGGTCACCAAACCCTTAGTGAATTCATCATATGTTTTTTCATTTGCATGATAATATGAAACAGAATTTTTAAACCAACAATCATGAGCCATACCTTTGAGTTGCAGTGCTGCTCCTCCAATGGCCTCATCTTCTTCCTCCATTAGTCTTGCAGTGCAAGTGGGAAATGAACTGTGCTGTGGGTATGCATGGGTGGCTGAATTTCCACACCCATCATGATAGTATCTAGGGCTCTCTTCATCTTCAAACTCTCTCAGAAATTTTCTGCAATTCTCCCTTTCTATCTCCTTGAGATCTTTTATGATAGCTTCCATAGTTTGAAAAAGGAGCAGCGAGATCTCATCTTCTGTCATTTCTCTTTTCTTGTTTTCTCTGTACATATCCTCCTCTAAGTGAGGGGCTTCTCCTTCTAATGGCATATTATCTTGGGCTGCACATTTTGAGCAAATATTGATGCTCAGATACCACTGTAATATTCCTTTTTCAGGAATTACTGCAATAGGGTCCAGAAGGACGTTGTATAAGGAAGCCAATGAAAAAATAAGCTGAAAGGGGACTTGTTTCCCATTTTTTACCCTTCATACATTACACTTCCATAATATTAGCTCAAATAACTAACCCTAGGTGGTTATTCAAATCTCCCACCCCTCGGTATCTTAGAAAAAGTGCTCAAAGAGTGAGCTGCAGCAATATATGAGCATAATCATTAAACTATGCAAATCTGAATATGTAAATAAAGGGGATATAATTCAGCCATAATATTCATTAATATATCAGCAACAATATATAGAAATATCTTGAGGGACAAGCCACTCAAGAAATGGGAATCAATCTCCAATGATTAGAACGTGAAATACATGAGATGATGCAACTACAAAAAATGCCGGAGAGAAGTGACTGCGCAGTCTATGTTAGAGTAGCTGCTGTTGTAGATGCATAAACATGAAATATGGATGAAATATACAAATAAATGCCCAATAATAGAATACTGGGCTCCAATACAATATTTCTAGCCAATGTAGGAGAGATTGCTATAAATGTCAGAGAATGTACAGTGTGACAATTAACTTGTCACTGCAACTGAATTAAAATATGAAATTAGGCTGTAGCAGATCTGATATGATGATTCCCTCCTCAGAAAATTAATCTAAGAAAGAGGCTAATCCCCTTACTTAGAAACAACTCCCCCTGATGAGCTCAAATGACCCTCCCAGTAACTGCCTGCAAAATAACACAGATCTCGTTGGAGACTGCACTGTGAGGGAAGAAGGATGGTTGGCCTAATGCCAATGATAGGAAAATAAGCCCGGGAGTCCTCCCCACTGATCCTTAAATGAATAGCTAAGCCCTCCACTGAAAAAAAATCCAAGGAAAAACTCAAGAGATCCTCTGTTGCTGCACCCTGCAGCACAAAGTTATCCTGCTCCAGGAATAACGTTGTGACTGAAGGAGGTATCTTTGGCCAAATGCTAGAATGAGGAAATGCAGCTCTAGAACCTCTCCTTCCATGAGGAGGAGGTAGGGATTCTTGACCGGGAACACCCTAGTGCTATGCAACACTGCACTCTTGCTAAACAACAAGAGGAGCGTAGTCTCAACAGACTAAGAAAATAATAATCAAGCATGAATCACAATGGCTCTCCTCCTCTCCATATATAGAAAGTTATCCTCTCCACCATGGGTCCCATCCACATGTTCCTTCCAACTCATGCAAGTGATCCTCCTCTAAAACTGCACTGACCATTAAGGAGATACATTGTATCTAGACAATGCATGTGGACTTGGTCAAATATGACTAGATCAACATGTTCCAATCCTGTTCACACCATGTGATGCTCAAATCAACTGCTTTATTCTTCCTCCTTTCACATGGGGAGTGTTTATTATTCCTCCTCGAGGATTATGGGGCCTTCTCACCCATTTTATTTAACTAAATAAAATACTGCTAACTATAATGTTCCTTTTAGCTTGAGGCTAAAAATTGGGAACATTACACATTATCGCCTAGATAAGGACTCATCAAAGACCAAAGCATCTATATCTTGCAGGGCTTAATCGAGTTTCTCAGTTCCTCATACCAAACCAAATTTCATCATGAAATCTTCAGCCATTGTACCCCAGTGACGAATGCGCTGGTGTAGCTCTACATCCAAATACTAGGTGATGGGGATTGGTCCTAAGGCATGAATAAACATATGGACCCATTCATTCCATGTTTTTTCATTCCATACTTCCATCTAGATAGGCAAGTTCTTACACGGATCCCCTCAACCCGAGAAGAGTTCCATGGGTGGGCTAACTGGAGGATCGCATCATAGGATCATAATTTTTTGGCATTCCTCCCAGTGCTGAAAAAGCTTCCTTATGAGTTTCCCACCACCACGCAGGGGTCATGCACATAACCAATTCAAGGGCCCAAAACATCCGTTCTTCAGGACATCCACTTCAAATGCTTTAAGAAATTACTTAATACTACTAGAACCATCAAAGTAGGGTAGTTCTCTTACCTCTGAGGAGATGGATCAGAAGCTCTTTGTGATCTGAAAGCACCACAACACATATACATCATGCAACTGGTTCTGCCAATTTTCTGTCTCTCCATATGAGTCTGAGAGGAATTCACTGTCATTTTGCCAACATAGCATGTCATCATTCATGAGGTTGATCCAATTATCGTCTTGGCCAGTAAGTTTCTAAATGTGATCAACATCCTCCTTCTCACACACTGGTTCGGTATATTGTTCACCTTCTGATGGATCCAAGGAGACTATTACCCACGTACCCACGTATTCAAAGATCATACTTCTCCTTTTCAAATTGATGATACCTCCCATGCAAATAGCCCAGTCAAGGCCTAAGAGCACAAGGTAAGGGTCCGCATCATCCACAATCTATATTACTTCAAAATCCACAGACTTTAACTCCTACAATTTCCACCACAACCTTCAGCAATCGTCCTAGTGGAATGATATTTTTCTAATTAGTCATCCACAAATGAATAGTGGACCATTCTAGCTTAGGTTCTCCCATCCTTTTTCGATCGACTACAGTGCCCCCTAGGCACCATTTTTATTCACTATTGTCAAGCGTCTGCACCCCCACCAAAGTCGACGAAGTTTATGCATTTCATCTCCTGGCGCCTGCGAACCAAAAAGAAAAGTGATTTTGATTTCACCACAGTAATTTTCTGTTAGAAAGCTCAAAATAATAATATCGGGTGGCTCCGAGCCAGTGCAGAAATGGGAAGGTCCAAGGTTCGATTCTTCAGACTTCCATGGTATTCCGCTGAAAGAGGGAGGGGGATCTCGAAATCCGGAAAATTTTGAAAGTGTTGAGTTTGATTCTTGGGGCCATAAATAAGTGCTACAAATGTGTGGCTATGTTTTTTAGGAGGTTGTTGTCAACATCACTCTTTTGGACAGCTGGCAGGCATTTCATATGTGATACTGTCATGTTGTATGACTGCATAGTGTCGAAGGGTTTGGTGCTGCTAAATTCTTTAGGGTGGAGAGCTTGACTCGAATATATTTAATTTCAATGTCATCTATTGAGGAAAATAAATTTGAAACTTGGATCCTCAAGTTTCACTGTTATAATATTTCATTTTTTAGAACACCCAAACATTCCTTTTTGGCATGGCTTGGAAGGAGAGAGTTGAAAAGTAGAATTTAATGAAATGAATGATAAAAAGGTTCTTGGAATATCTTCTGAGTTGGACTGATATGGTGATTGTGTTATAATGTCAGTACCAACCATGAGGAGATAAAAAAGAGAGCATGTGGCTAGGAACCGTTCTCCTAGTATTACATATTCAGGGAATTGGAAGACAGGGATCTCTAAAAAACTTGCAAGGTTCCTCCAATAGAAGAAGTTGAAAAAGTAAATATTACTAAGAAAACAGACGTTGTGGTGGATGGTGGCCAAAATAATTTCTCTGCATCAAAAACATTAGATGCGTGTAGGTACAGAAAATCTATGTCAGCAAATTTTTAAGGTTATCATAAGGAAACCACAAGAACAAGAAAGCACAAAGAATCATGTAAGTGATGCTTCCACTGTGATTGATAGAAGTGCAATAAGCAATAATAATAGGGAAATGGGGGAGCATGTGACACTGCAGCTAGATTCACTGGACAATGATGGAAGATTGCAAGATTTGGAATAAAACACGGAAAGTGGGCTAGGTGTTTTAGGATGATGGTTCAGATAATAGTTTGATTTTGTTTTAGAAAACTAGTGAACGGAGGGAATTTAATAAATAGAAAGAGAAAGCATCAATTTGAATTGCAGCGGGATTATGTTCCTACTCCAACAGCTTTCAAATTTGCAGCTAAAGTTTTTGGTGCTCACAATCAAACTTCAGGGCTTAACGTCACTGAATTAGAAGTTTTGGAGGACCAAGAAGAGGTTGAGAATGGTCATCATAAAAAAGAGCAAGTTCGCAGAAGCAATAGGATTCATAGCAAGAAAGATGTACAACAAGATTTAGTTAAAGAGAGTTACTCAACGTCTAAGAGAAGATCTGGGAAAATGTACAAGTTTAAAGTTCTGGAGGACACAAATGGCACTAGTACAGATGATGATGTTCAAACAGGAGGTTTCACAAATGCTGTTAGATACCATGAAATAAATTTGATAGGTCTAAAGGTTTCAAGAAAAGGACAAAATGATGTTGTACAGAATCAAGTTAAAGGATGTATCCAATATATAACTAGCACTCAAGAAGGTGGTTCATGTCAATTTCTTGAAGAAAAATATGGAGAAAAGAGTTATAAAATAAGAGAAAAAGGAGCATATGCAAGAAAGGAGATGTCGTCAGGGACAAGAAAGAAGGAAATCTACTTGATGATTCTGGCATGGATCTTGTTTTTTCTGTTCCTATTGGGGACAAAGGTGAAATGCAGCAGCATGGGATGAGTGAGGATCAACATACCAGGGAATGGGTGCAATGTATCAACTGCAAAAAGTGGAAAAGGATAGAGAATATTCAAGTATGTAGGCAGTCTTGGTGTTGTGATGACAATGCATGTCATGCTTTGAATGCTACTTGTGTTGCTTCATACGAGGAAACTAAACAGGGTCTTTCTGATTCTTACGCGCACATTGAACCAAATACAAATGTTGATAACCATGTGGAATCATGTGCTTGTTTTCAAAGAAAATAATCTTCTGCTAATATATGTGGAAATGTAGGAGTGGGGCAAGAATTTGCTAATGGAGATTCTGAGTCAGATGAGAATAACATAAGCAACGATTCTGAGCCAAAGACGATTGTTTGGGCTGAGATAGAAAAGGGAAAATGATGGTTTGATTTCATTGTGCTAAAGTCTGATAACATGCAGAAAAAATATCATCTACACATGATGGGTTGGCATTAACTCAGCTCATTTACTCTGTGGATTCAAGGGAGGAACCCGAATTTATTGAGCCAAGGTATTTTCATCCATTTTGGGAGAATTATGAAGAAATAAAAAATATGTGTAAAGAAATAAATTTTTAGATGTTGTTACCAAAGCTCATTGGTTGTATCATAATTTTTTGCCAAAGTACCCACCTATTCATTCATTCGGCTTGGAAAGAGGCTATTTGGAGTCATCGGGACAAGTTGGGGAACCATTTAGTTCTCTGCAGGAGGACAAAGATATTGTGAATTCAGATAAATATGGAGGAGATGACTCTGATGTAACTCAAAAGGGGACAAAAAGGTTGCATAAGAATGTTCCAGGGTTTGACAGTTGTCAGATCTGTTTAGAGGATTATGAAGATGAGGACACTTTGGACCTTAAGAGCATGGTTGGTGGAACAGAGGTAAGCAGAGAAGATGCTAACATTGAGGAACCATCTGTTGTGCATATAAGTGGTTCTATTGTAATGTCTTCTACATATTATTTATAATAATGTGTGCTAAGTATGTAAAGAAGGTAGGGAGCTGCTATGTTGTGATGGAAAAGACTGCCTCATTATAACTTACCATATAGGTTTCCTTGACCCACCCTTGGTTCAAGTTCCTCCTGGTGACTGGTACTACCCAACTTATACTTACATGAGAATATCATGTGGTGTACACTCTTTCTGCAAAGAAGTCGAATCGATATGGGACATCAAGCATGTTGAACCTGAACAATTTGTTGAATTGGATGTCTTTGTGGAAAAAAAAGAGAAAGTGAACAACATTTTTGAGAGTGAATATGGTGTTCATCTTGTTATAGGTTGCTCAATGTCAACTTCAACTCAGAGAGATCACGATGGGCTAAAATAAAAATCATTTTTAAAATCTAATAATGTTGGAGATCGTGAAATTAATGTGAATACTGCATACCAAGTGAAATCAAATAAAGTAGTAGAACGATTCAAGAAAACACAAAGGATATATTTTGTTAAGTATAGAGGAATCTCTCATCTTCATAATTGTTGGGTCAGTGAAATTCTGCTTGTCAAGGAAGCTCCCAAGAATCTGGCTAATTTCAAGAAAAAACTACAGCAAGGAAAGGCTCTTAAATGGAACTCTAAATGGGCTGAACCGTAATGGCTTATTCAGAAGAGAGCACTGATATTTCCTAAGCATCCTGATAAAGAGTGCACTGATGCAGTCAGTGAATTGGGCTGGCAAGAATGGTTCGTCAAATGGAAAGGGTTAGGCTATGATCAATGTACATGGGAGTTAGAAGATAGAATTTTTCTTAACCTAAATTCAACTAAGGAACTAATGAAAGCATACGAACTTTGCTATGATGAGGCACACCATCGAGCTAGTCCTACTCAAGAAGTTAAGGAAAAAGAGTTGTAGAAAAATCATTTTTCAAGGTTGAAAATACCTACAGACTGGATGAAATGGCTATTCTTCTCTTCTTAGATTTGTCAATAAACTTTGAGAGTTCTTGCAAAACCACAAGAATTCTCTTGTCATTGATGAAGTTAATCAGGAATGCATTGCAATAATGATTGCCTTTATCCTATCCTTAATTAAGGATTTTCACATAAACAGACCTATTCTCATTATCACATCAACTACTAGAATATATATCTAGGAGTCGGAATTTTTGAGGTGGGCTTCTTCTATAAATATGGTGGCTTATTATGGTAATAGAGAGTAAAGAGATATTATCCAGAAGCTTGAATTTTTAGAAGAAAGTGGATTTTTGCTTGTTCAAATTATCTTATCAACCTCTAATGTTGTCACCAAGGATCTAGACTGTTTAATATGCCTTTATTGGGAATGAGTGATTGTAGATGAAGGGAAATGCCTTAAACTTTCAAACGTTTTCCAGCATCTGGAGCAACTACCTTCTAATTTTTGACTTTTTCTTTTCCATGATCAGTTGAAGGATAATTCCTCTGATGTTTCGTGTCTTCTTGCCTTCCTTGATAATAAAAAAGAGAGTCAACATGTTGATGAGTTTGAAAAGCAACAACATAACGATAGTGAACATCTTGGTTTATTGAAGAGAAATTTGTCATAATACATTGTATATGAGTGAAAATTAGACCCTTTGATGAGTGCCAATTTCAAAGAGTATTGGGTTAATGTAGACTTGGCATATGTAAAGGTGGAGTAGTACTGCAACATGGTTATGACAAATATAGATTGTTTGTGCTCATTGGTGAAGAAAAATGATTCTAAAGCTCTCAGGGACATCCTTCTTTCATTAAGGAAGTGTTACAATAATCCTTATCTTGTGGATGTCTCATTGCAAAGTTTTCATCAAAAGGGCCTTTCAGAAGTTGAATTCCTTGATGCTGATATAAATACCAACAAAAAGTTGCAACTGTTGGAAAATATACTATCAGAGCTAAGGCTAGAAGGCCAAAGGGTGTTGATTCTTTTCCAGATGATTGGACGATCTGGGCCAATTTCCATTGCTGATATTCTGGATGATCATATCAGGCAACGTTTTGGGATTGAATCCTATGAGTGTATTGATGGTTTCTTACCTACTACCAAGAAACATGCAGCCTTGCAGAAGTTTAATAGTAAGGATTTAGGGATGTTTGTATTTTTACTCAAAAAATGTGCTTGTGGAAAAAGCATAAATATTTTTTCAATCGACACTATAATAATATTTGACAGTGACTGGAACCTAATCAGTGACTTATGGGCCTTACAGAAGATACATATCAATAACCAAGTTGAGTACTTGAATTTTTTTTAGTTCTATTTCCCATACACAGTGGAGGAGAGAGTCCTGATTTATGCCAAACAAGACTATTTACTAGATAATAGTTTGGAAAATTTCAGTGCAATAGTTTTTCATTTTCTCCTTAGGTGGGGTGTTGCACATCTTTTTGAGAAGTATGAGAAGCTTCATGATGTGAATGACCTTGATTTCAAATTGACATCTGTTTCTAGAAATGAAAACTTGAAGTCTTTATCTCAAGACATGTTAAGTCGTGCATCTGACATATCTAAGATTGATAATACACCAGAGAATGTTATTATTTCAAAAGTACCACGGAAAGGAAAGTATGGAAAAGGTGTCCCGATGCTTGGTGATTCAAACAACCAATTGACAGAAGAGAAGATACTTACTAATATTTTCTGGAAAAATTTACTAAAAGGAAGGTGTATAAAAAAACATGGTACTACTAGACAAATCACGAGAGACCAAGAAGAAAGGTGCAGTAGTATGAAGGATCACCCACTAAATTTTTGTTTGATTCTGATGATGTAGAATCAAAGAAGAAGTGAAGACGTGTATATGGAACACTTGATCCAATATCAATATCCTCCTGGCTTAAGAATGCAAAAAATTCATTGGCTAGTGAAAAGGAAATAACTGAAAACAAAATTCAGTTGCATGTAGATGGTGCCAAACAAACATCCAATGAATCTGTAAGAGATGATTGTGGAAATTTTTCCCATCCCAGAAGTACAACGATCTGAGGCACAAATAAGACCGTGAATTGAAACAAAACATTTTGGAAAAAACTTTTGACCAATGAATCATAAATTTCTGATTTCCAAACCTGTTCTTTTCAAGTAGTGCACTTTACTATTATGGAGAATCTAAGCTGCCAAAGCAATAACAAAACTACAAAACCTAAAAGAGTGAGGCTCATATCTAGGCCATATGTATGTGTAGCAAAAATTATTTCTTCATACAAACTCAACAAAGTGATATAACTTGCAAAATTATTTCTTCATGCACTATTCTTGGGCATTTCCATCTAAAACTGATTCCTAATAAAGAAAATTTCTGATTCAAAAACAAATGATGCAATCATTATAGCTCATTAAAATGTTTGTATCCATATATTTGATTCACTTGACCACTGCATATCATAAAGATGTCTCTTGATAATATGAAGGGATTTCTCTTATAAACTTATCCTCAAGAAATCATCAAAGCCTCACTCTTCATTTTTGAAATGTGTGAAAAATCTATTCCCCAAACAAACTCAAATAAAGGACAAACCTTTGACTTTGGCATCAATGCATGGGGTACTAGTCTAATTGTAGCTAATTGAGAATTTTTGGAGAGACTTTAGTCTATCATGCTATAACATATGAACCATTATAAACAAGTCATTCCACATACCAATTTCCAAAACAAGTGTTGAGTCTCAAATCTGCATCTTTCCTATACACCTTTCTAGAACTTTTTCATTCACCTGAACCTTCTAAGTCGTCAATATCATTGCATATTAATTGTAAAAGAGCATCTAAAATGGTTTTTAACTATGTTTTGTGTCTGCTGTTTGATTTATATTTTTGCTCATTTAGATGCAGAATCTTGCCACTTTCCGCAGCTGCTGCAACTTTCCGCAGCCATTTTGTGAAAGTCTATGTTGCAGGTGTCTTCAGGAAATTCGAGCCACATGGGTAAGTCAGAAATGATGTGGACATGGATCATGTCCTATTGGCTCGGGAAAATTCACCTAAGGAGGCTGTGGTCAAAGGTGGCCAAGTGGAAGTCAACCGTAGAGTCCCACGGTGACATGACTCTGTTTCTCATCACGTGAATATTTGTATGACCGTTTCTAATTTACGGGAGACACATCAACACCTGTACACGGCTCCATAAGCCGAATTCAACATCCACTCTTCATAGATTTACTAATCATCACGGCCATGATGCTGGATCTCTGGACGTGATGGTTCACGTGTCTCTATCAGCACAAACTTTAGGGAATTAGTTCTATCACTTTTGTTATAAATAACGCGTTTTTATACGCATAATAGTTAGCCTCCATATAGCTCTGTAATGTAATTGCGTTGCCACAGTGCTGTAATATCATTTCTCTATTATGACTGCATTTTAATATATAAGATGACTCTGTTTCCAAGCGTAATTAGTATTTGAAGGCTGTTGCCCGAGGCTGGTGCAGAGGGCCCCTGCACACGCTAAGGTTTTGTGCATTACTGTATAGTTTCTTGTTTTATTTCTTTAAGTTCATTGTGCCATAAGTCATTAACGTGTTTAGACATTGCATCTTTCATGTTTTATGTTGTTGTTAGTTGATCAGTGTTCTTGTTTGATTACAATAAGTGACCGGGTAACGCACATATTTTTTATAATGACTAATGACATGGAATCAATATTGTCATGCAACTAATTTACTTTTATTGGTTTTGTTTAATTCCAGTGCTGTTTTGTTTATTTCAGTCTTGCACATTTGCTTCAGTAGTTATATTTAGATATATTAAATTACTCATGTCATTTTCAGTTACCTCCGAAAACCATAGCTGGTCTAATGGTGAGGGATTGAAGTATGAGTGTGTAGTTTGATATTAGTTTACTTTCTACAAGTTAGATATATTAAATTGCTCATGTCATTTTCAGTTACCTCCGAAAACCATAGCTGGACTAATGGTGAGGGATTGAAGTATGAGTGTGTAGTTTGATATTAGTTTACTTTTTGCAAGTTAGAAATATTAAATTTCTCATGTCATTTTCAGTTACCTCCGAAAACCATAGCTGGACTAATGGTGAGGGATTGAAGTATGAGTGTGTAGTTTGATATTAGTTTCTTTTTTCTGCAAATTAGATATCAGATTGCTCAAGTTGTTTATGGTTACCTCCGAAAGCCATAGCTGGACTAATGGCGAGGGATCAGAATATAAGTTGATGTAATTTGATTTAGATTTACTTTGTTGCAATTCTTGGATTTGTTTAAGCATAGTTTCTTTTGTATTTGGACAACAGCAAGGATAATGAGTTTCATGATCAGTAGTTCACTTTTGTTTGACTAGAATAGTGATGCAATTTCATTTTCTTTGAAGAATTAATTTTTTCATTGTGTGTTTTAAAATTCTTTTGAAGTTTGGAAAATCATTAGAAGGACATCATTGTCTTGAATATTTGTCTCCATGCTTGTCTTTTAGAATTTCATAAAAATCCAAAAACGACAAAAAGTAAGAGATAGGTTATCTTGCACATATAGTGCGCCACACTTCATCAGCTTACGAATCCCGGATTGATAAATTAATGTAGCAATTTAGGACACACTAAATTGACCAAACATTTTGGTGCCGTTACCGAGGAAGTGTAACTAGGTAGCCAATTTCTTAAAAAAAAAAAACAAAATAATAAAAGAAAGGGAAAAATTGATAACTTCTTCACGTATGCTCTCCTCTTGCACCTAGTGTGACCTGGAGGATCAGAAAAGAGAGTTATTGGTTCAGTAATTTCTTAAGTATGCTCTCTTCTTGCACCTAGTGTGACCTGGAAGATCAGAAAGAGAATTATTAGCCCAAATTTAAAAAAAATAAAATAAAAAATGACACGCATAGAGCAAGAGATTCTAGGGGAAGGTTTATAGCTAAAGCCAAGAGTTCGATTTTTACAACTCCATCTTCTTCAAGGCATAGACAAGATTCACCACCATCTACCCCTAGCCTTAATATTTTTGGAATTCAAGGAGCAGCTGAATTAGAGGATTCTCCTACACCACCTACTAAATCTCATTTAGAAAAGGAAGAGACTCCCTCTCATCCTCCCTTGATAGAAGAACCAAAGGACTTTAAGGACTCTAAAGAAACTATCATGGCAGAGAAAATAATTGATGGATTTGGAGGTAGAGGTAGAGGTAGAGGAGGAGGAAACAATGGAGACAACAATGGTGAAGGTAATAATGGAAGAAATAGGGAAGGAGACAACTTGTTTGGATTCCCTATAGTTGATGAGGAAACTCATACAACAATGAAAAATATCTCACCATCTGTCCTCCCCAACTTTTATGGATTGCAAAGTGAGGATCCTGAAACATTTCTGTTTGAGTTTGAAGTTGTGTGCCGAACCTATGACTATATGGAAGACTCTCAAAAACTCAAATTGTTTCCTTCAACATTGAAGGGAGCTGCTTTGAAATGGTTCATGGGATTAGCCACTCAATCTATTAGTACTTGGAATGATATGAAACAAACATTTTTGGATAGATACTTGGACTATTGTATGCCCACCAATCACAAGGATGAGGTATTCAAAATGATGCAAAAAGAAGATGAAAACTTGGAAGATTTACTTGAAAGATTTAAATACAACTTAAAAAGAGCAAAGATGAGAAACTTAGATGATGAAACCTTGAAAGCCCTCATATTAAAAGCCATTAGAGATGAATGGATAGATATTTTAAACATGATGGGGAAAGGAGACATTTCTCAACTCCCACTTCGTGACATAACAGAACTATGTGTCCATCTCTCGAGAGGAAAATCTAAAACAGGAAAAGGGCCTAGGGATCCTTCTCTTATTAGGGCTAACAAATCTGCAACTAGATCAGTAAGTAGGGCAGAGATTGGTAATATGCTTGATGAGTTCAAAACTGATATCTTAGGGAGCCTTAGTGAACAACTAGACACCCTTAAAATCCAAAACAAACAGAAAGCAGAAACAGATGCTTTAGCCATCTTTTGTCCGAAATGTAGGAAGAAACATGCTTTAAGGGAATGTCCCTTGGATGCAAAAGTTGTAGAAACATGTATAATTTTCTCAGAGAATCATGAGATCAAGGATTGTCCTTCAATTCCTGGACTCAAAGCTGTCTTTCAAGAAGACCCAAATTCAGTAGAATCTCTCTGTTTTGTTGCAAGAAGACCTTGGCAGGGACAACAAACTCAAGATTTTAACAACCCTATGAATCTTCAAACCCCACCAAATTGGAATCCTTGGCAACAACCTTGGCCCCAACATCAAAATCCATATCAGCCATGGGTACAAGGGATGCAAAATCCTTATGGGAGATTTGCTCAATTTTATCAATATCCTCCATCTTTTCAAAATCAACAAGCTCCCAAATCCACAACTTTCATTTCCATTTCCACAACAACAACCTTCTCAACAAAATCCAAATCCTCAACTCATGCTCCCATACCAACAAAAGACAAATCAACTTCCAGCTCAGCCATTGCCAAATCCTAACAATAAAAATCCTCAAAATACTTACATGGTAGAAGGACAACAATTTCCTACCTATATGATTGTTCCTCTTAATGATGTACAACTCAGATCTGATAGAGTTTTAGAAAAACCTTCTATAGATATTCAAGAGCAAGATACCTCTGAGGAGGACTCTCTTAAAGTCAATGAGGGTTCTGAGGAAGCATCTCTTCAAAATTCAAACATTCAAAAAGAAAAAGAAAATTTAACACCCACAACTCCTATAGTTGAGAAACCTGCATCTTCATCTACACCTCCTTTTCCTGAAAGACTACAAATTGACAAGGGGGTGGAAAAAAAAATCTTGTTGCCTAACTATGATTTTCTAGATGAATTAAAGAATGTTTGTATCAAGATTCCCTTGCTACAAGCCATTCGAGAGATTCCTATTCTAGAAAAAACAATAAAGGAGTTGAGTTTCAAAAGACCGGGAAGGAAACTAAAAGACACAAGAAGAATCCACCTGGTAGGAAAGATTGCAGATATTATGATGGGAAAAATTACCATGCAGAAGTATGTAGATCCAGGAAGTTCAATTGTCAAGAAACATATAAATGGGATAGAAATTCCAAACACATTGATTGACTTAGGGGCTGCTATCAACATTATGAGTAGACAGACTATGGACCAGCTAAAACTCCCTAACCTTCTTTTTACACCTACTTTACTGCAACTTGCAGATCGATCAATTATTAAACCAGATGGTGTATTAGAAGATATTTCAGTCTCCTTAGATTCTTGGGAATATCCGGTAGATTTTATGATTTTGACTCCCAAGAGTAATCTAGGAGGGCACCCACTTATCTTAGGAAGACCTTCGCTAGCCACAGCTGATGCTTTCATTAGTTGTAGATCTGGGGATATGTACATTTCTAATGGTAATTCGACAAAGAAATTCAATTTGTATCCTCCAACAAAAGCAATCACAGGAGTAGGAGACAATGAATGGGTTGATGATGAGGACACTATACAATCTGTCTTTACCATTTCTGAAATCAATGAGGATAGTCAAATTCTAAACACATTAGAAAATTTTGAGATATCTTCAGAATATGACCCTACACAATTTCAATTGGAATCTGACATAGAATATTTATCATCAAGGCAAATGTCTCTTTACTCTATGGAAGAGTTTGGTAGTTCTACTATTGATATTTTTCCAGGAAAAACATTGAATATCAACAAACATTTGGAAAAGTCACAACAAGAAGAACTAACCAAAATTTTGCAAAAACATTCTACTGCATTTGCATGGGAGTATACTGACATGAAAGGTATTGATCCTAAGACTTGCATCCATCATATATATATTGAGGAAAACAGTAGACCAATCAGACAACCTCAAAGAAGGATGAATCCAAATCTTAGGGAGATAGTGAAAGAAGAGCTCCAAAACTACTCAATGTAAACTTCATTTATCCAATTTCAGATAGCCGATGGGTTTCTCCTTTGGTTATAGTACCTAAAAAGAATGGTAAATGGAGGGTATGCATTGATTACAGGGAATTGAACAAAGCAAATTTGAAGGATCACTTTCCTTTGCCTTTTATCGATCAAGTATTAGATACATTAGAAGGTAAAAAGTACTTTTCATTTTTGGATGGTTTTAGTGGCTATAATCAAATTCAGGTAGCACCTGAAGATCAAGATAAGACCACATTTACTTGTCCATGGGGAACTTTTGCCTACCGAGTGCTTCCTTTTGGGTTATGTAATGCACCTGCAACATTCCAAAGAGCAGTACTAGGAATTTTTTCTGATCTAATCCATGATTGTGTAGAGGATTATATGGATGATTTTACAGTTTATGGTAATTCATTTGAAGAGGCATTAGAAAACTTGGAAAAAGTTCTTATAAGATGTAAAGAAACAAACCTTTCATTAAGCCATGAAAAATGCTTTATGATGTTTACTGAAGGTATTGTTTTAGGACATCATATTTAAGGAGATGGGATTAAGGTTGATAGATCAAAAGTTGAAGTCATCTCCAAGTTACCTATTCCAAATTGTCAAAGAGATGTTAGAAGTTTTCTGGGATTTACTGGTTACTATAGAAGATTTATAGAAAACTTTACTAAAATAGCATCTCCACTCTTCAAATTGCTTACAAAAGACTGTGAATTTAAATGGGATCCTGATTGTCAATCAGCCTTTGAAACTTTGAAAACAAGAATATCTGAAGCACCTATCTTGAGAGGACCAAATTGGAAACTCCCTTTCCATATTTCTATGGATGCTTCAGATACAACTCTGGGAGCTGTGTTGGGTCAAAAATATTTAGTTCCTTGTGCCATTTATTATACCAGTAAAAATTTGACTCCCATGGAGTTAAACTATACTGTGACTGAAAAAGAGTTTTTAGCTGTTGTTCATGCAATCAATAAGTTTAGACATTATATAATAGGCTATTAAACTTTTATTCATACTGACCATTCTGCAATTAGATATTTAATGAACAAACCTGTTACTAATGGCAGAGTGACAAGATGGCTCTTACTTTTACAAGAATTCAATATTATTGTGTTGGATAGACCAAGGAAACAAAATACAGTAGCTGATTTCTTGTCTAGGATTTAGAATACTAAAGAAGATTCTCCTGTAGAGGATAATTTTCCCGATGAATACTTGTTTGCAGTAACTATTAAGACTCCTTGGTATGCAGATATTGCTAACTATTTGGTTATAGGGAAACTGCCTTCACATTTATTTCCAAGTGAAAAACGAAAAATTATTCAGGAGAGTTCAAAATATTCATGGATTTCTAAAGAATTGTTTAAAATAGGGCTAGATCTTGTGATCAGAAGATGTGTCAGGGAAGATGAAATGTCTGATATTCTTAAGGCATGTCATGATGAACCATGCAGCGGACACTTTGCAAACAAAATGACGGCCTATAAAATCCTCTCTTTAGGATATTATTGGCCTTCCCTCTTCAAAGATGCAAAACAATATGTCAAAAGGTGTGGCAGCTACCAAAGAGTAGGGAAACCTACCCTTTCAAATGAAATGCCATTGCAAACACAGGTACTCATTGAACCCTTTGAAAAATGGGCTTTAGATTTCATTGGACCTCTTAATCCACCATCTAAGCAAAATAAGTATATATTGGTTTGTACTGATTATGTTACTAAATGGGTAGAAGCCAAAGCATTAGTATCTGCTACTGAAAATTCAGTTGTTCATTTTCTTTATGAGGATATTTTTACTCACTTTGGTGTTCCAAGAAAAATTGTGACAGATCAAGGAAGCCAATTCACATCCAACCTGGTGGAGAAGCTAATGGAAGAATACAAAATCAAGCATAGAAGATCTACTCCTTACCATCCACAAGCAAATGGTCAAGTGGAGTCTACCAACAAAGTTCTCGAAAGTATCATCACCAAAACTGTTCATCTACATAGAAGAGATTGGGCAGAAAGGCTTCCTGAAGCCTTGTGGGCCTATAGAACTACATGGAGAAATACAACAGGACATTCTCCCTATGAACTTGTTTATGGGAAGGAAGTCTTGCTCCCCATTGAGTTCCAAGTCAAGACCTTCAAGATAGCAGTTCAGTTGGGGATGGACTTATCAGAAGCCCAAAAGCATAGAATGGAGCAATTGAATGAGCTAGATGAGATCAGACAAGAGGCAATTCTAAGAACTGATCTAGTTCAATATCAAAGAGCTAAATGGCATGACAATTACATCAAAGAGAAGAAGTTTCAAGAAGGAGATTGGGCATTGTTATTTGATTCCAAGTTTAAATATTTTAAAGGAAAATTTCAGACTCATTGGCTTGGGCCATATGAGATTGACAAGATATTTAGCAATGGAGCGGTAAGAATCAAGACCATTGATGAGTTTCAAACTCCTCTTATTGTGAATGGCCACAGATTGAAAGTTTATCATAAGCCACTCTCAAAAGAGGAATTTGTCAAAATGTTTCAAGAAAATTCTGCAATCAGGCTAGTACAGAAGAATTATTCTTCTCCACCAGCCTAGCTTTTGTTCTTTTCAGTTAAAAATAAATAAATAAATTTGTATAAGCCTGAAAACCAATCACTGATTGGCAGTCTTATACAGAAAATATAGGGTGAAAATCAGGAACACCTGACACCCTATATTTTCGAAGAAAAAAAAAACTCTCTTTCATTTCACAAGTTTTGTGACCACCCACTCCATTCCATTCCACTTCATTCCACTTCATTTCACTCCACTTCATTCCATTTCACTTCATTTTATCTATTTCATTCCATTTTACCAATAAAATTCTCTTTCATGAGCATTTCTATTTAGTCAATTGTCATCCGTTCATTTCCATTCACCCAAATAATAGCTATGTTAGTTTCCGCAGCTGACATCTGTTTCCGCAGCTGACACCAGTTTCTGCAGCCAGAAGCAGATTCTGCAGCTACCACTCTATTTTTCAAAAGAATGTACAGCCAGATGTTATTTCCATAATCATGAAATCAAATGCAGGTATGAGGACCAATTATGAAGACATGGGGGCATTCAAGATATCAATGAGGAGCAACTAATTGAAGACCAAGGAAAAATGGCAAGAATTCCAAGGTATGAGTAAAAATTTATTTCAAATGGCATTTAAAACACATTTTTATATAGTTATAAACCATAAGATCCATTATGTGCAATGATTGTATTGAAAAACTCCGTAACCACTCCATGATCTCTGTACAATCCTCCCACAATCCTTGCATTCATTCTCAAACGGTCCCATAATTAAACCTCTGATCTTCACTCATACTCCGATATTCCACCTGTGACAATGAAACGTAGTTGATTTGACTACGGCTTCTTTCAGCCGCATAAAATCCGTAGCCATTGTATAAACGTGCTTACATTTATTCTGCAGCCACCAAATTTTAAAACACTGCCGGATGTGTTATACTCCTCCTATTGTTCTATTAATCTCACAGCCGCATTTCCGTCGTGCTCACGTAACCCTTCTCTGTTCCGCTTCACCCCATTTCATTCTCTGTTACGCTACAGTCTGTATACCCACTCTCTGATATCTACCTAGAGTCATCGTGCTCATTTCCATTCATTCAGCCGTCCTACTTCCATTGAACCCTCCTCACGCAGGCAAGTTTTTAAAGAGCAGAAAGAAGGATGGGTAAATTGTTGAGAGCAGAACCAGAGGGACCTAAATTCATGGAAGGATACCCACAATTTAGGGATATATTGAAGAAGGCAAAGTGGTTGCGGTTTATCCAAAAGTTTAGAGGCTACCATAAAGAGGTGACAAAAGCTTTTGCAAGGTCTTTCAATGGCCTAGAGGTAGAGATTGGAGACCTTAAGTTTACGGTGAATGAGGCATCTATAGCATCTGCCACAGAACTTCTTCAAGAGGGTGAACGTTGGTTTAAGAACAAAAGCATTAGTGATGAAGCCTGGAGAGTGATTCTACATAACCTAGGTATGGACATAACTATTTTTAAAAGAGGAATTCCTGTTCATGCTTTGAAAGAGGAATGGGCTACTTTGCTGCTAGTTGTTCAAAAATTTATCACCTGTGAGGGCCATTTTGGGTCAATGTATATGTACCATACCCGATTGCTGATGAGTTTTATAGATAACCAGACCCTCAATCTGCCATAATTTTTATTAAATAGTTTGAAGAAGATGTCTGTGACTGTTCAGAAGCATTTAGGGGATGTAGAACCACATCTATATCACCATGGTCTTGTGAAATTTTTGATTGAAAAACAGTTAAAAGAGAAGAAGGACACATGGGAACAATTTTTTATTAGAAATTTATTTGAGGAACCTCAAGAAATTCTTGAAAGTAGTACATCAAGAAGGAGTAGGAGAAAGAGAACAAATGATGAAATTCAAAGTACTCCTACTACTACAGTTGAAAGAACTAGTAGGGAAGAGAGACTGTCAAAAAGGAAGAAGAAAGAAACCAAGGGTAAAAAGCCAATAACATCAAAAGAGAGAAAAAGTATTAAGGCTATGCATCAAACACCTTCTTCCGAAGAAGATCATCAAGTGTTATCTGAGAGACTAGTTCACCTTCAAGAATATTCATCTATGGCCAAGAAGAGAGGGAAAGGAAAACAAAAGCAAAAAGACAGTGGTCCACAGCGTATAAGAAGAAGTTCCATGCTTAAGGGGAAGTTGAGGAAAACGCAAACGAAAGGACCCCATTTTATTGATTTGGGAGAAGAAACATCTGAACAATCCCCAGCTGGCCATAGTCCATCTCACTCTCAGTCAGATAGTGAACCTAGTTCATTTCATTCTCAGTCAGACATTGAACATAGTCCATCCCATTCCCAGCCAGACGTTGATATGAGCCCTTCTCAACCAGATTTTGAAGACAACTCTCCTCCATGGCATTTTGGGGATAGCCCAATAAAAAAGACACCTGAGATAGACCCAAAGCAACAAGAAGTATATCATTATATAGAATCTTTAGAAAGAGCAGCTACGGGTCCCAGTACTTCGTCCACTCAGCCTCACACAGCACAAGATGATCTAGTCCAATCACTGAAACAAGAAGTCTTTGAGCTAGAGCTTTTAAATAGACACATTAAAAATGAAAATGAAACATTGAAGGAACAAGGGAAATTGGACAAGATCATTCATGATAATACCATGCTACATCTGGGACTATGGCAGAAGAAGAACAGGAAATTGAAGAAGAAATTTCAGAAGTTAAGCAGAGCACTGATTAATATCAAATTCAGATGCTTGATGAAAAAGCCCAGGATGTTAGCAGCACCAAGGAAGAGGAGGAGAGGACTGGATGTACTGGCTGAAGTGTCAAGGCATATGAATTGAAAAAGGATTATCAAAATTTTGGGTGCATGAGGACATGCAACACCTTCACAGTGGGGGTATGTTGAGTCTCAAATCTGCATCTTTCCTATACACCTTTCTAGACCTTTTTCATTCACCTGAACCTTCTAAGTCGTCAATATCATTACATATTAATTGTAAAAGAGCATCTAAAATGGTTTTTAACTATGTTTTGTGTCTTCTGTTTGATTTAGATTTTTGCTCATTTAGCTGCGGAATCTTGCCACTTTCCGCAGCTGCTGCAACTTTCCGCAGCCATTTTGTGAAAGTCTATGTTGCAGGTGTCTTCAGGAAATTCGAGCCACATGGGCAAGTCAGAAATGATGTGGACATGGATCGTGTCCTATTGGCTGGGGAAAATTCACCTAAGGACGATGTGGTCAAAGGTGGCCAAGTGGAAGTCAACCGTAGAGTCCCATGGTGACAGGACTCTGTTTCTCATCACGTGAAGATTTGTATGACCGTTTCTAATTTACGGGAGACACATCAACACCTGTACACAGCTCCATAAGCCGAATCCAACATCCACTCTTCATATATTTACTCCTCACCACGGCCATGATGCTGGATCTCTGGATGTGATGGTTCACGTGTCTCTATCAGCACAAACTTTAGGGAATTAGTTATATCACCTTTGTTATAAATAACGCGTTTTCATACGCATAATAGTTAGCCTCCATATAGCTTTGTAATGTAATTGCGTTGCCACTGTGCTGTAATATCATTTCTCTGTTATGACTGCATTTTAATATATAAGAAGACTCTGTTTCAAAGCGTAATTCGTATTTGAAGGCTGTTGCCCGAGGTTGGTGCAGAGGGCCCCTGCACATGCTGAGGTTTTGTGCATTACTGTATAGTTTCTTGTTTTATTTCTTTAAGTTCATTGTGCCATAAGTCATTCACGTGTTTATACATTGCATCTTTCATGGTATTTATGCTTCATCTCTGTTCATAATATTTCATGCTTTACATTTTACTTCTGTCCATAATCTTTCATGTTTTATGTTGTGGTTAACTGATTAGTGTTCTTGTTTCAGATTACAATAGGCAGCCCGGGCACTTGCACATATTTTTATAATGACTAATGACATGGAATCAATATTTTCCTTCTGCTAATTCACTTTTCTTAGTTTTTGTTTAATTCCAGCACTGTTTGTTTATTTCAGTCTTGCACATTTGCTTCAGTAGTTAGATTTAGATATATTAAATTGCTCATGTCATTTTCAGTTACCTCCGAAAACCATAGCTGGACTAATGGTGAGGGATTGATGTATGAGTGTGTAGTTTGATATTAGTTTACTTTCTGCAAGTTAGAAATATTAAATTGCTCATGTCATTTTTAGTGACCTCCGAAAGCCATAGCTGGACTAATGGTGAGGGATTGAAGTATGAGTGTGTATTTTGATATTAGTTTACTTTCTGCAAGTTAGAAATATTAAATTTCTCATGTCATTTTCAGTTACCTCCGAAAGCCATAGTTGGACTAATGGTGAGGGATTGAAGTATGAGTGTGTAGTTTGATATTAGTTTCTTTTTTTGCAAACTAGATATCAGGTTGCTCAAGTTGTTTATGGTTACCTCCGAAAGCCATAGCTGGACTAATGGCGAGGGATCAGAATATAAGTTGATGTAATTTGATTTAGATTTACTTTGTTGCAATTCTTGGATTTCTTTAAGCATAGTTTCTTTTATATTTGGACAGCAGCAAGGATAATGAGTTTCATGATCAGTAGTTCACTTTTGTTTGACTAGAATAGTGATGCAATTTCATTTTCTTTGAAGAATTAATTTTTTCATTGTGTGTTTTAAAATTATTTTGAAGTTTGGAAATCATTAGAAGGACATCATTGTCTTGAATATTTGTCTCCATACTTGTCTTTTAGAATTTCATAAAAATCCAAAAATGACAAAAAGTAAGAGATAGGTTATCTTGCACATATAGTGCGCCACACTTCATCAGCTTACGAATCCCGGATTGATAAATTAATGTAGCAATTTAGGACACACTAAATTGACCAAACAACAAGTTTGGTGCCCATCCTTTAAGAGCATTTCCAGGCTTGTTTTTTTCCTTCACAAGATTTGCACCCCAAAGAAGTGCATTACTTGGCATCATTGATACACTTATTTATCCCTTTGATTCTCAAAGGGGATTTCTTCTCTAGGCTTGAATAGACATAGAGACTATTTGTTTTGGAGGCATTATTACTACTTCAATACATCGACATTTGTATTGAGCATGTCTCTTCCTTCAATTACCTTTTATATGCCCTTGGTCACCTCTGCCACCTGAATTAGGAGATGAAAAATCCAATTAGGGATGGCATATACATGATTTAAGTTCAGCACACTTGGAATCCTCCCCTAAATTTTTTTTTCCCAAGATGGCATGTTATGAGCATTTTATGTAGCTATGCAACAATCTCATTTTTCAAATTGCCTCAAGACTCTTCTCAAGTAGCTCAAGATTTTTTCCCACCACTTCCACATTAAGAAAATCAACACATACCACCTGGAGAGGATCTCCCAATTTTTCCATCTTTATGATATTGGAAGGGAGGAATTTTGTTTCTTCAAATTTCGTATAGACTGTCACGTTCTGAAGTCTTCTAAAGCATAAAATTCTTGATCAATTAGTCATGCTACATGATTATTATTGTTTCCAAGTCTCATTTCTGCAATGACATGTTTACTTCAGTATGAATGGTTGTGATTTCTAATTCACAATGAAGTATATATGAACTGTTTCTCATCTTCTGTAAAGGATATATATACTCTTGTTCCATGTGTCTGCTAAGGAGAATTAAATCCGAATATAAAAAATAAGCCCTAGGCTAGCATTGCAGTGAAGAATTTGAAATATAGAGGCAGAAATTAACAGCGAACTGTGAGTTGCCATTTATGAATCATACATAGAGGGATGCTGGTATTGATGAAGTATTGTAGCTATTGGACAAAATAAGGGTTTCTGTATAGTGAAGAGGTTGTGATTTGATTCCTCACCCTCAACATATATTCCAGTGGCAAATATCTTGTATAACAGTGGCAAAATATCATAATTTATATAGTAGTTGAGTAGTCCAGCAATGAGAAGATTCATTACTTTTTTTGACTTGTAACATAATAAGGGTTTATTATTAGGTACAGTAAGGGAATTTTCCTAGTTTAGCAAGCATGGAATACTTATAGTATTGAATACATGTAGATTGGTTAAATAAAGTTATAATGATAGTACCTCAGTGACATAAGATAGTGACCTAAGCATGAGAGTAACCTCATGAATGTGCAGCAGTATATTGTTGACTATTTGCATGACCTTGTTGTTCTGACAGTGCTCTTGTGATGGAAACTACCTTGAGACAATAAAATGTCAGTGATCTGCATATATGGCTGTGTGTTAATTTAAAATGGTGACCTGGACACAAAATACATTGGGTAACTGACAGTCCTCTCCATACTGATGTATTACCTGGTTGATACCTTTCTTTGAGCATGATTTCTTAACAAGAATTTGAAGTATATAAGTGGTTGATATGTGCTACAAATTTTTTCCTTGAGGTCATAAATTTAGATTTTTCTTGAATTCCTATTACAGCAGTATTATTCCTGTGATAAAGTTGTATGACAATGGGAGGAATATAAGCATTATGTCAATGCATTTTACATGGTTGAGGTTGTTAGCTTGATGATTGTTGAACACAGTAGTTAGTTATGCCTGTAGAGGACCCATATGCAGAGATCCATAGGACAGTTGCTTTAATAGTGTGACTATGATAACATTTATATGTATGATCCCATGACAATACCTCTATGAAAGCTGGGATAGTATGTATGGAACTTGTGATAGTACATGCGATGGAAGCAGTGGATGGAAGGTGCAACAAAGAGATGGAAATAGACAAGCAGTGTATAATAGTGCAGCAGCGATAGTAGAAGCATTAGTAGCAATAGAGGTAGAAGAAAACAATAACAACAGTATAGTGCAACAGAGGTAATGTGAAAAGTACATAGTGTGTACTAGCAGAGATAGCATGGACAAGCAGTGGTTTCAAATAGTGACGGAAACAACAAAGAAGTAGCAATGCAGTGTGGTGGACCAATAATGGCAGTGGAGTGTAGCTTTATTGTAGTTGGGCCATTATCCCTAGTATGGGAGCCCAGACCTTTTCAAGGAGCATTTTTTTCCTTCCATCTTGCTGGTAAAACCCTTTGAAGTCTTGCACTTACTTTTGGACTTGTCTGGTAAATTTTGTATGTACATCATACATAACACAACACCTTGTTTGACAGTGAGACAAAAAGGCTTCAATACATTTGGAAAAAAGAGGTGATATTTACACCATCATAATTTTCAATAGATCAAACTCTCAATGTCGACCAAGAAGACTACTATATATTATGAGATTCATGGGAAATATCATTCCCTATCTTCTCATTTTAGTGGGTATACTTCCACCGCCATTTCCTATCCCACTTAGACATTTCTAAGATTTATACATACACAGGGAAATCACCCACAATTGATTCACATAAAAAAACCTTTCTAGACATTGCACCACTAGGTTCACCACTTCATTTTTCTAACATATCTTATTTATTAGGGCATTAAGCACAATGCATATGCACTAGCCATGTAAGTGGTAGACATCATATTTATGAGACAATGTAAATCTTCCTACTTAACCAATAGATGTATCACATCCACAAGGTCACAGGATCATTCTTTCTCCTTGCTGCCACCAATAACTACCCCTCAACCTAGATTTTTTAGTGAAAAATCCATCAATAGATTCTTCTCTTCTACTTAAAATGTTAGGAGAGTGTTGATATGCCATCCCAACCTTCTAGGCTCATCCAACTAGGCCCTCTCACCCTTAGGCACTCCTCAAAAAACATTATGAGGGTATACCTCAGCCCCTCCACAATGATAATTAATGATAGGGATGCCTGTATTCCCTCACTTATCTCTACCTCTAAATCAATTCTAGAAAATTGATGTTGAATAGTGTGTCCTCTGTTTCTATGGCTTATGTTACCTATTCACCATTTCTTATGTTTTTTTATTCGTTTATCACATGGCACGCCCATAATCTAATGTTAACTAGCTATATTTATTGTTCCTATTGATCTATCCTTTGCTGATTTGTGGACATTAATAAACTCATATTACCTTCACAAACTATTTTTGAACATTTCAATGTGCATTAGTTGATATTAATTTATTACTATTTCTACTATCAATTTTCCTACATGACACAAATGTCTTAAATTATGTTTCACTTTATACCAATCTATTCATAATTTCAACACAATGCCATTGTTTCATATTTTTCTCTCTTAAATAATTTGTAATTAGATCCTACACTAAATATGAGTACTAATCAAGTTTTCTTAGTTTGCAAATACAAAAAAATGCATCCAAATAATTTCCTTACCAAGAAACAAGGCCACTTTGACATATCAAATTTAAGGCAACTCTAAAGACAGGGGAAAGCCTACCTGCCTCCCATGTTTAAATTTATAACACGGTAGCTTAAAATACCTCAATAATTAAGCAATCCTAGACCCCACTAACTCTATTTTTAGTGTGCTTGAGACAAATAGAGATCACATGGAATATCGCCAACTTTTTCAACATTTATTGTGTCCACTTTCAGTGTGTGTGTGCATATGTGCTCTATCTCTTTCTCCTCCATAAATTTCATTGAAGCCTATGTATCTCAGCTCTCATCAGGTTCTACATCTATCTCATCAGGTTCTGCATCATCAACAAGAGATTCAGGTGAAAACACTTCAGGTAAGTTCACTGGTGCAGATTACAGCAAGTCATTGAACTGTGGGAACTGCAACAAGCCTTCTAATTTAGAAAAAACTTCCAACTCAATATTGATTTCCTTTAAGTAAAATCGTGGGCCTATCCATATAGTCAAACATGAGATCCACGTAAGGTACCAAACCAAGATACCGTTCCAGGAGCTGCAACAATCCCCAAATTCTAAGTTGTCCTTGTTTTAGCAAGAAAGTCTCAGACTTGCATAAATGTGAAGGTAGATTCCCCAGAAGATCAATTTAAACATATTTCCTGAAAAAAGAATATAATATCCAAAGAGAAACCATAGTTGAATGGAAAAATGGTGCTTTCGGGTCATCTACAGAAAAATTTGCATCCTTCAAATCTCTCACACTGGATGGTATGTAATGCAGAATTAAGAAAATGTAATGTTCCCAATTTTATGGAACATTAATTTTTGCCACTTTCACATAGGAGCTAAAATAAAATGGGTAGGAGACCCATTAATTCCATGAATAAGGGATAAAAATCCTCTTAGTGTGAAAGAGGATCACTTATAGAGCTGGATTTCACACCTCCATGTGTGAAAGGAGACTTTTGCAGGAAGGCTAGGTCAAGTTTGACCAAGTAAAACTGCGTAGTGGTAGGAGATGGAAAGGTATCGTGTGGGCTAGCGCAGTGGAAAAGGAGGGAAGGTTTCTTGAGGAGGAATCTATCATGAGTGGGACCCATGGGGAGGGAGCTCTCATTGTTTAAAAGGAGGGAAAGGTAGCCATTTTGATTCATGTTGAGTATTATTCATCTTTGGTCCTTTGGACTTGCTGCACTCTCTTGCTATTTAGCAAGAATTGCAGGGGGAATTCATGTTTAGGATTTCCTCTCCTTCTTGAGTAGCTCTTGGAGGATTGCACTCCATTCCCCATATTCATACTTTGAGGTCAAGCCTCATCCTTCTTCATCAGCGCAGTTTCAGTTGGAGATTATGCAGTGTTGTTGGGTGTTGTTGGGGAGTTTTTCTACAACACCATCCTTGACTAGTCTCTCAGAGGAGGGAGCTTCCATCCATTTGGGAGATCAGTAAAATGGGTTCATGAGTTTATTCCACCACCTTTGGCACTAGGCCAACCACTTTCCATCATATGCAGTGCAATCCTTTTCTTACACAACATTATTCTTGGAGAGTATTTGTTGTGAGGGATTAGCAGACACTTTGGAGGGTGAGATATTTGGTGAAGGGATCATCCTTTCACTTCAGATTTCCATTGGAGGAGGGTTCTTCAGTTGATGCAGCCATTTCAGCCTTCTCCATCTATTTCCAGTTCTTGAGTTGCTGCTACTACCAAGCAACTCCGACATTTTTGCAATAATGCCATTTTTCTTGTATTCCAGCCAATCCTACTAGAGGATTGATGTTTTGTTTTTTCAGGGATTGAGATCATGCTCCCCCAATTTATTTGAGCTTCATATTGTCATACCTATGTATCTTTATCATTTATGCAGCAGTGCCTTTATAGATTGCGCAGTCATAGCCTAGGACTTATTTCATATAGCAATGTTCTTCACATTATCATGTATGTAATGAGAGGTTTGTATTGTATTGATTGAATGACTGATTCCTCAAGTTATGGAATCCCTTTTACTGCTGTAATCACATATGTTGGCTATTTACATCTTCTCATAAGCAAGCTTAGAATAATAATGCAGAGAATCCATTGTATGTTCATATATTATTGTAGCCCCATTCTTTGGGAAATTTCTGAAGGAACTAGGTGTGGGAGGCTTGTCTCACCATCCTAGATGGATTTCTTTGGTCCCAACACTTGGATTTTGGTCTTAGACACATTGGTCTAAGGGATCCAGATCTTGGTATCAAATCCTACTGCCTTCATTTCTAGAAAATGCGTTTTCTAGCCATGGATTGCTAGCTATTCCAGAAAGGGATATTACAGTGGTATCAGAGCACCTTTCTTGGCTTAGCCTGTGGCCTTCAACCCAAAGAAAGAAGAAGAAGAAGATGATGAAGAATATGAGCTTGATCTCATCTATTTTCAGAAAAGATAAGAGCCTCCCGAAGGAGGAGAAGAAAAGATAAGAAGAGGAAGGTCCATGCACTTCCTATTCTCAAAAATAAAGCAAGCATGAGAGATGCTTGCATCATCATGTTCTAGATCAATACCTGAGTGAGTATAAATCCCATTCTGCAGCATTCAGAGGAGCTAAAACATTCCCACAGTTTATTCAGCAGAATAAGGAGAGAAGTCCCTATTGCAAAAGAGAAATCAAAGGCACTAGGTTTCTATTGTCTACATTTGATGGGAACACTTCAGCTAGAGCTTGGGTGAAAAAGCTAGAGGCATTTTTCTTGCTACATCTAGTGGTAGAGAAAGAAGCAGTGGAGAATGAAGTGCTACACATGGAGGATGAAGCCTCTGATTGGTGGTTCAAACCCTTGGTCCATTCAAGGGTGATTTCTTTTGCAGAATTTTCTCAAAGGTTGATCCAAACCTTTGATGGAGAGAGGACAAAGGAAGAGAAAGCCATTCCACCATGGGAGGAGAATTGCACCAACATTCTCACAGCTTTGGGAGGGCAGCATTTTACATATATGGAAGAGCCAGCCATTGCATTATAGGAGATAACTAATGCAGCCATAAAATAAGAAAACCCCAAGTTCCACCAAGGTATGAATGAATTTCCACTTTTCATTTCAGCAAATAATTTAAGGGAATGTGGAAACTCACATGTAGAGGTCCAAGAATCTACATACTTTTCTATTCTAGAGCACCATGATTGCACTGCGCTGTGCAAAGGATTCAAGGAGGAGATTAACCCTCATCCTCATACATCTGGGTTGATTTTCATTCAACCATTGAGGTTGGAGTGTGAACTTTTGGAGGATGGAGTGAACCATGACACCCCCAGAAAAACAATGAAACAAATTTTGAACCGAAGGATGAAATAGCTGCTACACCATTGGAGGAAATAGTAGCACTATTAAACATGGGTGGAGAGGAGATATTACCTCCATCACAATTGATTCCTCATGGATCCAAAATAATATTGGGTGAGAGATCTTCTCTATGAGGTCTCCAAGGAGTTGCATTTCAACTTTCCATGAAATGCAAAGGGGAATATATGGCTTGGGAGAATGGTAGCCCTCATGGGAGGAGTACCAAAGGAGGAAGAAGGAGAAGACATCCACAAGGAGCTGAGTGGGTGTGGATGAGGAGCAAGAGGCTAATTTTCCACTTACAGATATATGATACCGGGCAGCAAGAGGCTTGGCTATGTTGGCTCCTCTTGAAGGAGTTTGGCCATCACTTGGTGTACCCTTTTTCTAGGAGGATGGGAGTAGAGAAGAGGTGGCAGGATGTTTACATCATTGAGCAGTAGAGAGTAGGGATACATGGAGCTGATATGGTATATATATCAGTCATGATACCTTCATCACATGAGTTACATGATGTGAGCATGAGGAGGCAGTAAGCACTTGGATTGCTTGAACTATCTTGGAGAGAGCACAAGAAGATTTTCTCTCATATGATGTATGGTGTTGCAAGAGTAGAGGAGGACACTCTCATAGTGAAAAGGGATTACTCCTTGGCTTGGAATGATCAAGAGGCATATCCATCTTGGGAGAAGCTTCATATTTGCAGGAGCATCACCAGAGGTGTTCTTGACAAGGAGCATGTCAAGAGACAAAGGTTGGCATGGACAAGAGCCTTTTTCCATGAGCTCATAGCGCTGACACTTGGGAGCAGGGTCACATACATGGATCCATCTATCATATTACTTATAGCTTATGGTAAGAGTCTTGTGTTTACATTTTCTGGTTTACATACTCTTATCATTATGTTGTAGTGCATGGCTCCTCAAAGGGGCAGATTTTTCATGTTGCTCCATGAGAAAAGTTGGGCCAAACCATATGAATGAGAAAACCATATTTCATTGTGGCCTTGGGAAAAGGTTTTCTCATTACATGTATCTTCATAAAATTCATGTAATTGACCATGTATTAAGAAACAATTTTCCATGTAAAATTTTAAAGTAGTAGTTTAAAAGACTGTGTTGTGCACCCTTGGGAGACTGTTGGTACTTTCCAACAACATATGAAACCATCAGTAATTCCCCTATTCTATTGTTGATCATGATTCTATTTTCTGTTATGTCTCATATTCTTATTGGAAGCATGATCATAATATTGACACATGAGTTTGGTGTGTCCTTGAGGGAAGATGATTCCCACAGAGTATGCATGGCATGTTCTAAGGGGAACACGAGGAGAAACATGGCCACCACAGCCACTTATTTGCCTTATTTTGAGGTGGGCCATAAGTTTGATGATGATATCCATTCATTTTATATATATGGGCATGTATTTGATCTTTTATTACTGATTCACTCATATATTTACTATTCAGTAGTAGAGGTGATATTTTCTATACAGTACTTGCCATGTTATTTTCTGTAGCTGCAGTGGATGAGTTTGCGTTGTAGCCCTATGAGACATTGTTTGCACCTTGATACATATGGTATATCCTATGGAAAACCTTTCATTGGGGTATTCTATGATGATCATGTCCTACTCATCATGGATAAAATGTCTTGGGCCAGCCAAATTAGCATTGATGGAGGAGAGATCCTTGGAGGATTGCTCTTCATTTTGCCACTTGAGGGTAATATTTTTGCAGCCCATGATAAGCACACACTCTACAATTATCAAAATTGGAGAGAAGGACAACATGGGGCAAGCTATGAGGCTCACCATATTCAGATTTTCAGCCCACCTTCACTTCTGGAGCTCAAGGTGGAGGGAGTTTTCTATGAGTTTCCATGTTGGGAGGCAGCTTATGTTGTATGGAAGATTGCTTGGGGATGGGAGATTCATATGGGAATGATGAGTCCCATTATATATCATATCTCATGCCTCAAGGAGGCCCTTAGACAACCCATTGTTTCCTTCATGGATATTTGTTTCTACATGATAGCTATTTGTGGATGTTCACCAAAAGCTAGATTGCATATGTTGGAGGGACAACTTGGACACTTGATTGATAATATGGCATCCTTTTCTTGGAGAAGTTTATCATGCACGGATGCTACAGGGAAATTAAGGGAAAATAAACCAGTCTATGTTTGTACTTTCTTGAGGACAACCAATCTTTGAGAGGGGAGGACTGTAATGTTCCCAATTTTATGGAACATTAATTTTTTCCACTTTCACATAGGAGCTAAAATAAAATGGGTGGGAGACCCATTCATTTCATGAATAAGGGATAAAAATCCCCTTAGTGTGAAAGAGGATCACTTATAAAGCTGGATTTCACACCTCCATGTGTGAAAGGATACTTTTGCAGGAAGGCTAGGTCAAGTTTGACCAAGTCAAACTGCATAGTGGTAGGAGATGGAAGGGTATCTTGTGGAACAGCACAGTGGAAAAGGAGGGAAGGTTTCTTTAGGAGGAAGCTATCATGATTGGGACCCATGGAGAGGGAGCTCTCATTGTTTAAAATGAGGGCAAGGTAGCCATTGTGATTCATGTTGATTATTATTCATCTTTGGTCCTTTGGACTTGCTGCACTCTCTTGCTGTTTAGCAAGAATTGCCGGGGGAATTCCTATTTAGGATTTCCTCTCCTTCTTGAGTAGATCTTGGAGGATTGTACTCCATTCCCCATATTCATACATTGAGTTCAAGCCTCATCCTTCTTCATCATTGTAGTTTCAGCTCGAGATTGTGCAGTGTTGCTGGGGAGGTTTTCTACAACACCATCCTTTAATAGTTTCTCAGAGGAGGGAGCTTCCATCCCTTTGGGAGAACAGTAAAGGGGGTTCATGAGATCATTCCACCATATTTGGCACCATGCCAACCAATTTCCATCATATGCAGCACAGTCCCTATCTTACATAGTGTTAGTCATGGAGAGTATTTGCTGTGAGGGATTAGCAGACACTTTGGACGGTGAGATCTTTGGTGAAGGGATAAACCTTTCACTTCAGACTTCCATTGGAGGAGGGTTCTTCAGTTGATGTAGCCACTTTATCCTTCTCCATCTATTTCCATTTCTTGAGTTGCTGCTGCTACCCAACAGCTCCAGCATTTCTGTTGGAATGTCATTTTTCTTGTATTCCAGCCAATCCTTCTAGACAATATATGTATTGTGTTTTCAGGGGTTGATATCATGCTCCCCCACTTTATTTGAGCTTCATATTGTCATACCTATGTATCTTTATAATTTATGCAGCAGTGCCTTTATAGACTGTGCATTCATAGCTAGGTCTTATTTCATATAACAATGTTCTTCACATTATCATGTATGTAATGAGAGGCTTGTATTGTATTGATTGAATGAACGATTCCCCAAGTTATTGCATCCCTTTTACTGTTGTAATCACATATGTTGGCTATTTACACCTTCTCATAAGCAAGCTCAGAAGAAAAATGCAGAGAATCCATTTTATGTTCATACATTGTTGCAGCTCCATTCTTTGGGAAATTTCTGAAGGAACTAGATGTGGGAGGCTTGTCTCACCACCCTAGATGGATTTATTTGGTCCCAACGCTTGGATTTTGGTCTTAGAGAAATTGGTCTAACTGATCCAGGTCTTGGAATCAATCCTGCTGCATCCATTTCTGGAAAATGCATTTTCCAGCCATGGATTTCTAGCTATTCCAAAAAGGGATATTACAGAAAAAGACAGGGAAACTTGTCGATTCTCTAAAAGAAATAAATAAAATGAATGGAAGATTTGTAAAGGAGTGTACCTGTAATATTATTTGATTTCAATTTCAGCCTTTTTCCTAAGTTGAGCCTCAATGAGTTGTGAACTCAAATTTCTTTGAGAAGAATGTTCTTACAGTTGAAATTCATCATTTGTATTCTTCCCACCTCTATCACCTGATGAGTATGAATTCTTAAACTCTCTTATGTAATTATCCAAAACATTTCTTTCTTAGACACATGATTTTTCAAATAAAGGCTTTTGTGTAGCATAATTCCATGTCAAAATTTCATCTCTCATACCAACTGGCATCTAGTTAGAACTACAACCTGGAATCAGACCTACGCCTATCCATCTATTACTCAGAATGTGAATGGTGGAATATCTTCTAGAGCACTATTAGCATATGGTAGTGGTTGAGCCCTCCCTCTTATTCCCTTGCCAATACCTCCCTTAGGACCAAGAGTCAAGTGGCCATCATAAGAAGCTTTGTGTGTTGAAGGGCTTGACATAGACTGATTTTAAAATTGAACCCTATCCACAATCTGAGCATCTTGACTGGTGAATCCATGTTCATGTGGTCCCATATAGGGTTGTGGCCCTTTGATCCCACCCATATGTGGAAGTGAACTCGTCTGTGCACCTACCATGTAAGGTCGCATCGCAGGTCCTCTCCCACCATGATCAAGTGGTGTCACAAGTATCTGACATGACTGTCCCATATTGGTACCTCTCGAGGGGCCTCCCTGTCCATGTAGTTCTTGCACAACATACAGATGCACTTCTCATATTTTCTTGGGGCCCTAAAACTTCTTCCTTTGTTGCCATCCATTCCTCCTCGGATCAATCAGATCCTTGAACATGAACCTTAGCCTAGAGGGAAGCCCTTGGCTATAGGACATTTTTGTCATCCTATCTAAGTAAGAATCAATATGTTCCTTGGCCTTTAAATGGTAAATCATATAACCAATAGTGCTGATCAGTTTGCAAAAAGCTCAAAATTTTCCTCCTCTGGATGCTGAAATTCACCAATTAATTTCTTGATGCATGTTGTTAGCTCCCTATAATTTGCTAGATTGATTGAGATACAAAGGTACAGGCTAACATCAAACCAAGCTTTGGAATCCTAGGACCTACCCTTCCTGGATTCGGAGAGGGATCTCTCTAGTAGGTGCAAATATGTGAACTTGTTTGTTGATTAGGGTTGATTTTAGGCCAGATGTTAAGTGCAGAGTATTTTGATTGTTTTTGGTTGGGTATGATGCTCAGATGGATTTAGAAAGAAAATAAGGAAGATTGTCAAGTCATTAGGCAATGGAGTCAAACAAGGCCATGAATGAGTTCATCAATGGTTTCAAAAGCATTTGCAGGGCAATTTAACTTGGTTGGTGGATCTTTAAGGTTGTGAAGGATCATGAGATGGACATTAAACTTGAAACAACAAGATAATAAAGGGAAAAAAATAATCCTTTATATAATTGTAAACTGAGGGAGTTAGAAGATTTATAAGCATAGCAAGAGAGTCAAAGGCTTAAGCAAAACCTAATCCATTTGATTTCAGACTGAAAGCAGATAATCAACCAAGACAAAATTCAGATAAAACATAGAAAGGCAAAAATTATTTAATCTTTCATGGGTTTATTCATCTAGAGCAGGAAAAACATTTAAGTTGCACAAGTAACTATAACCATAAAAGAAGAGAAAAACCCTAGCATCCACAGTGATAGCTATGAAAGTTCCTTGAGACAATTTTAGCTAAGTAAAGGCAAAGAGCATGATTTAAGACAGACTTATTTGACAAACTATAGGCAAAGCTGCTTCAAAAGATGATTTCAAGAACAGAATACTTCAAAGGTAACAATATGCAGGGTTAGCCATAAAATTGATACTAACTGATCTAAATCATTTAAGAAAATAGACAAGCCAAAAACTTATTAGAGAGCAAGAGATGATTTCTCTAACATATCTTAAGCAGAAGAAAACATTTAAGCAGTGAAGGAAATAAACAAATCTAAGGTGCCATCAACAAGCATATCTTAGTCTAAATTTTTTGTCCTACTGCAGCATAGATGGATGGGAAACATATGAGAAATTTAGAAAACATTAACAAGAGAAAAATTCACCATCAACTAGGCCTATGGATCCTGCAAATAGTCCTTCTCCATCAACAAGTGAATCAGATCATGCATAAGCTCCAAGACATCAATTTCTCATCAAAGGCTTCAAGGGACTATGTATTACTTCAGCATAAGTCACCAACATCCAACAAAATATACAAGAGCCTCATGCTCTATTTATGGAGAAAATGAGGAGGTGGAAACCCTAAGAGGCTTCCAGAAACCCTAATTCAGCCATAAATGTCATAAATATGCTTAATGGCCATGCAAGGCCCAAGACACATAAGAGATAAGAAAATAAATGATACACACCAAAACATAACTCCCCAATCAAATAAGGAGTTTTTTATCCAATAAAATATTAAAAAACTAATTTTCCATTAATTAGTGTCTTTTCTTGACTTTTTGGCAAAAAGTTTTCTTTGTGCGTAACTCCATATCAGCAAAAATTAGGGTCTGTTGAAGCTGAGTTTTGGACCCCTTCCTGACATCATCTTTGGGCCGTGATGGCTTGTTGGAAATCTTAGAGAGTATAATTTACAGAAATAATTGAGTTGTGCTGAATGGATGCCATTTACCTACTAAAAAATCCAATCTCCCATGACTACTCAAGGCGCAGCGCCAAACCTGAAAAGGAGGCAAAAAGGTCATTTTTGAGGTGCTTTTTGACCTTTTGAGGGGGGGAAAATGCTCCAAATGATCTGAAATTTTTTGGGGAGACTTCTATAGACATTAAAAACCCAGATATGTAAACTTTAGTAGCTGGGTATTCCCAAAAAAATAGCATAGCGCCTAGGGTGTTGCGCTCCTAGGGGCCAAAATTTGGAAGAAAAAAAAGTGTCTGAATTTTCTTCAAAATTGGTGGGTAGACCCCTCAAGGGGTTTTGGACACCTGCTGAGAAGAATCAGCCAAGATCTTGAGGTTTTCATGAACTTTGGACCTTTTTATCTCTTCTAGATCTAGGAGGGCTTGGCTCAATTTAGCATTGGCAATCATGCTCTTCCTTGCATAGTGTTTGACCATTTTCTTCTGCAAGGCAAGGCCCCTCTTCACCTCTTTGAAATGTTTTTTGTTAGGTCCCTATATTACTAGTATAGTCCCTTATTTTTATTAGTGTAACCCCCTTATTGTTATTATTGTACCCTTATAACCCCCATTTTGTTATTATTGTGCCCTTAAATTATTATTGTTAGGTCGGCTAGGATTACATTGTGGCCCACTAGGATTACATTATGGCCACATGGACTCCTATATATAGAAAGGAGGTTTTGTAAATTGTATCATCCAAGATTTTTTCATTTATGTAATGTATTGGAGGTTTCCACCTCGAAGTGGCTTATTTATAAGGCGTTGATATCTCTTTTCTTCTATTTTTGGAGCTGGTTACACAACATTTGGTATCAGAGCTTTGGATTCTAGGGTTTCACTGCTCCAAATAGGTCATCGTGGAATTTTCGCTATAAATTTTTTTCTACAAAGTGTCAGAAGTTGAAATTTTTAGGGTGTGAAGCCGAAATCCTGAGGAAGATCGTCTAGAAATTTTAGAGCTTGGTTCGCAATATTTTCGGAGATATGATCTGTGGAAGTTAGGTATTTTTTCAGGCTCCTAAACAGGTCATCGTCGTATTTACACTATAACGTTTTTTTCTACGAAGGTTCAGAATCTGAAATTTTTAGGGTGCAAAGCTGAAATCTTGAGGAAACTTGTCACAAAATTTCAGAGCTTGGTTCACAATATTTTGGAGATATGATCTGTGGAAGGTAGTGCTTTTTCAGGCTCCCGAATTTCATCTCAAAGAGGTGATAGTGGGAAAAGTTCAATAAATCTCTCTCTAAGCATAGGATTGGAGTGTCGTCAAAAGTGGTTGCAAGCACACAGACTCTAGTTTCTTGGCTATCAATTTTAGAGGCAGAGGATGAAACAGTGACACGTGGAAAGTCGTACAATTTTGCTCTACTGAACCAGTCCATAATTAGGTCATTGTGGGAGATTGGACATAACTTTGTCTTGGAGAATCCAAATCAGGTCAGACCTGTGGCATTCAAAAGATAATTTAGAGGGCTACTTCAGTGATGAATTTCAAATATTGAAGAGCCGCAATCACAGAGATAATCCAATTTCAATATCAAGCTCCTCAAAAGCAAGAAAAAAGTGTGTATTTTTTTTTTCTGAATTACATAAGTCTTGTTTGAAAAATCAATTTGAATTGATTCCAAGGGCATATTGTAGAATATATATTAGTATTGGGTTCTAAAAAATGCCTCGTAAAAATAATTCAACACCAATTAAGTCTTCAGAAGGCTCTACTATGACTCATGAAGATGAAGATTTGCAACATGATCTATCAAAATTACAAGAGCAAGTGCACCAAATTTTGCTCTCGCAAAGAGCAGCAAAAAAAGAAATGGAAGTTTTGAAGAAAGGCGTGGAAGCAAAGATGGATGGTGTGAAGAATAATATGGATGGTTTGAAGAAAGGCGTGGAATATAAGATAGATGGAATGGAAGCTGGCATGGAATCTAAGATGGATGACATGGAAGCTAAAATGGAAAACATGAAGAATGATCTAAAAGCAGACATAGAAGGTTTGACAAAGTTGATACAAGAAATGTTTTCTAATGGTGAAAATATAGTAGAGGAAACTCATGATGAGAAAAAAATAAATCTTATTCGTGATTTCATAAACTCTAATGTTGGCGGGAAGAACCACCGTATTCCAAAAATGGATATGAGGAAGTTTGATGGAAATGATCCTGTAACATGGATACTACAGATGGAGCAATATTTTGATCTCCATAATGTGCAAAACACACAAAAGGTACACATTGCAACTTTACATTTAGAAAAAAATACATTTGTATGGTATCGATGGCTTTGCTCCCGTAAAAAAATTGCCACTTGGTCAATTTTTACGGAGGAAATGATAGCACATTATGAGGATACAAAGAGCAACACCTTCTTTAGCCAATTGATAAATCTCAAACAAAAGGGTTTAGTGGGGCAGCACATTGAGGACTTCCAAAAAATTGAATATAAGGGTAACTGATATTCCAGAGGAACACAGGATTGATCTCTTCATAGGCACTTTAAAGGATAACATCCAACATGAAGTTCGCGTTTTGGAACCTGATTCATTGGAGAAGGCATTCAGGTTGGCAAGAAAAATTGAATGTAAAATTATGGCGACAAGGAAGCCTACCACTCACTTATATAAAGAAGGAAGTGTTGCTATGCCTAGATTTCCACAACCTACAAGGTTGACACCACAACAATTGGAAGAAAAAGAGCAAAAGGGCTTTGCTACAGTTGTGATAGCAAATACACTAAAGGTCATAAGTGTGCTGAGAAGAAATTATTTTACATAGATTGTGAAGAGGAAGAAGAAAATGAATAAGAAGAGGATATACACCAGGAACCAGCCCTAGAAGAGGAAGAAATGAGTCCGACCATATCGTGTAATGCATTGGCAGGAATTACCACTCCTCAAACTCTCAAGATAGAAGGACAAATCAAGAAGAGAAAGGTAATAGTGTTGATTGATTCTAATTTTATTCATTGTAAGGTAGCCAAGGAATTAAATTGTTTCCTATACCCAGCACCAGAATGTCAAGTGATGGTTGCAAATGGAGGAACTATAAATTGCTCTGGAAAATGCCATAACATCAAGCTAACCATGGGGGAATATGTGTTGACTAGTCCAATGTTTTCCATTCCTATGGGAGGTGCTGATGTTGTACTAGGAGTACAATGGTTACAATCTTTGGGGATGGTAGCTTTTAATTTTCAAGAACTTTTCTTGAAATTTTTTTCAGAAGGAAAGGAAGTCAAATTACGGGGTATTGCAGGGAAGCCGGGAAAGGTAATAAGCTCTAATGTCATGAAAAAGCTTCTAAAGAAAGAACAATGAGGTGTAATTGCACAATTATGCTCACTAGAAGTTCCAACATCAAAAGCATCTATTTCTACAGATCTCCAACAAGTCTTGGACAATAATTCCAAGGTGTTTGAAACTCCCAAAGGACTCCCACCTATTCATGGTCATGATCATGCTATTCATTTGATTCCAGGAAGTTTTCCTCCAAACATCAGGCCTTATATATATCCTTACGTCCAAAAGAACGAAATTGAACATATGATTGCAGAAATGTTAGAGGCGGGTATAATTCAACCTAGTCAAAGTTCTTTCTCTACTCCTGTAGTATTGGTACACAAGAAGGATGGATCATGGTGAATGTGTCCGGATTATAGGGAGCTCAATAAGCTCACCATTAAAGATAAATTTCCCATTTCTATGATTGATGAATTATTGGATGAATTACATGGAGAAATTTATTTTACCAAGTTGGATCTTCATTCAGGATATCATCAAATTAGAATGAAGACTAAATATATTCCAAAAACAACATTTCGAACTCATGAGGGTCATTATGAATTTTTGGTCATGCCTTTTGGCCTTACCAATGCACCTTCTACATTTCAAGGGTTGATGAATTCCATTTTCAAACCCTTCCTTAGAAAATTTGTGCTCGTATTTTTTGATGATATACTAATCTATAGTAGGTCTTGGAAGGGTCATGTTGAACATGTTGACAGGGTGCTCAAACTATTGCAGGAGAAACAATTATATGCAAAAATATCCAAATGTTTATTTGGAGTACAAGAGGTGGAATATCTGGGTCATATTGTATCTCACGAGAATGTTAAAGTAGACCCTAACAAAATTAAAGCCATTAAGGAATGGAAAATCCCCACAACCATAAAGTAGTTGTGAGGATGTCTCGAGTTAACAGGGTATTATCGTAAGTCTGTTAAGAATTATGGGAGAATAGCAGCACCTATAACAACATTATTGAAGAAAGATGCATTTTCTTGGACTCCTGAAGCAACTAAGGCCTTTGAACATCTTAAAGAGGCAATGTGCCTAGCACCGGTCTTAGCTATGCCAGGCTTCACAAAAACCTTTATTGTGGAATGTGATGCCTCAGGAAATGGAATTGGTGCTATTTTAATTCAGGAAGGAAGACCCATTGCTTTTGAAAGTTGTCCAATCAAAGGAAAGTATTTACAAAAACCCATTTATGAGAAGGAAACGTTAGCAATACTGCATGCACTAAAGAAATGGAGAACTTACCTAATGGGAAGAAACTTCAAGGTAAAAACTGATCATGATAGTCTTAAACACTTTTTGGAACAAATACTATCTTCAGAAGAGCAGCAAAAATGGGTCACAAAGATGTTGGTTTATGACTTTGAAATAATCTACAAAAAAGGAAAGCTTAATGTTGTTGCAGATGCACTCTCAAGAAAGAATGAAGAGGTGGAAGCATTGCTTTGTGCCATTTCTATTATCCAACCAGATTGGATAACCTAAGCAAGAGATGAATGGAAGAAGGACAAAGATGTATGGACACTCATTCAAAAGTTGCAGCAAGATCCTAGTACATCTGATACATTTAGTTGGAAAAATGATTCCTTATGGTACAAATATCGCTTATATCTTTGTAAGAATTCCCAACTAAAACAAAATCTTCTTATGGAATTGCACACTTCTCCTTTAGGAGGACACTCAGGATTTTTAAAAACTTACCACAGGGTGAAGAAAGAATTATTTTGGGATGGCCTTAAATCTGATATTCAAAAGTTTGTGGTAGAATGTTTGGTTTGCCAGCAGAATAAAGTTGAGACAATTAAGACCCCGGGACTTCTACAACCTTTATCCATTCCAAGTCAACGTTGGGAGGAGATTTCAATGGATTTTATCACAGGTTTACCTAAGTCCGAAGGAAAGAATGTCATCATGGTGGTAGTTGATAGACTTACCAAGTATGCACACTTTTTGTGCATTATCTCATCCATTTAAAGCAAGTACAGTTGCTACTACATTTATGGATAGAATTCAAAAGCTACATGGAAGCCCAAGGGTTATTGTGAGCGACAGAGATCCCATTTTTACTGGAATTTTTTGGACAGAGTTATTTTCTTGTTTGGGTACTCAATTAGCTCATAGCTCATCTTATCATCCTCAATCTGATGGTCAAACTGAGATAGTAAATAAATGTTTGGAAGGATATCTTCGTTGCTTTGTATCTAATAAACAAACACAATGGGTCAAGTGGTTACCTCTCGCTGAATGGTGGTATAACACTTCCTTCCATACTGCAGCAAAAATGACCCCATTTATGGCACTTTATGGATATCATCCACCATCCATCACATCATCTTTAAGGAAAATTCGAAGGTTCAAGCAGTGGAAGATCACATCGAGCATCAGCAAGAAGTTCTCCAACTCTTAAAGGATAACCTGAATTTGGCACAAAATCGAATGAAACAACAGGCAGATCAACATCGCAATGAGAGAAGTTTTGATGTAGGAGATTGGGTATTTTTACGGCTACAACCATACAAACAAATGTCCCTCAAGCAAGCTAAGAAGGATAATAAATTATCGTCAAAGTACTATGGTCCTTACAAGGTGTTGCAAAAGATTGGTACTATGGCATACAAATTGGAGCTTCCTGCTTCTTCGCGAGTACATCCAGTTTTCCATGTTTCATGCTTAAAGAAGGTTATAGGTGAAAATCTTCCAGTTCAAACAATATTGCCAGAACTTGATGAGGAAGGAAAATCATATTGGAACCTGAAGCGGTCATGGAAACAAGAACTCGACAGCTACGGAATCGATCAATTTCAGAGTATCTCATCAAGTGGAAGAACTTACCCACTGAAGATTCTACATGGGAGGATGAGAAGTTTATACAAAAGCACCCAGAGCTACTCAAGCGTTGAGGACAACACTTTTTTGAAGGAGAGGGGCATGCTAGGTCCCTATATTACTAGTATAGTCCCTTATTGTTATTAGTGTAACCCCCTTATTGTTATTATTGTACCCTTGTAACCCCCATTTTGTTATTATTGTGCCCTTAAATTATTATTGTTAGGTCGGCTAGGATTACATTGTGGCCCACTAGGATTACATTATGGCTACATGGACTCCTATATATAGAAAGGAGGTTTTGTAAATTTTATCATCCAAGAATTGTTCATTTATGTAATGTATTAGAGGTTGCCCCCTCGAAGTGGCTTATTTCTAAGGCGTTGATATCTCTTTTCTTCTATTTTTGGAACTGGTTACACAACATTTGTGCTCCTGTTTGTAATAGTAGATGACCCTTTGTGCTCTTTCAAAATCCTTCTCCCATTCTTGAAGCTGGGCATATTTTTCTAGGAGGAGTAATTTTGCATTTATCCCTTGGTCTTCCTTATCACTGTCTAGATCAACAAAGAGAAGGCCTTGAGAAAAAATTTTAATCGTTTTGCTCCTCCTGACCGGTGCTTTTGGCTCAACACTCTTCATTTTTTCTTTTCCTTTGTCCGATGCTTTGGTATTTTGTGAGGAGGTGGCCCTTTTCCTTTTAAAGGTAGCAAACACACTCCTTTTCCCTCTATGATAAGTGCATGAGAGAGGGGAAATAATGGGAGTCTCAAAGGAAATGTTACCATTATTTTTTCCTTCACTCTTCTCTTATTTTTCTATGTCTTCTATGGACTGATTTTTTTTCAAGACAGTCATGACAACTATCATGACTGTCATGACTCTTTCTTGGATTGTTTTGGGTACTTAGATAGCTTCCTTACTCATCTGGTTGTTCTCCTTCTTCATTTTTTTCCTCTTCTTCCTCATTGTCATCTTCCTCTTCATCATCATGTTCACTATTTTTATCTTTGTGGCTACTATCACTAGTTTCATCTTTGTTTTCTTCTTCCTCATCTGGCTGCCCTTGGCCATTGCTGCTTTATTCTTGGCCACTTTTCTCTTCCTCATTTTCTTCTTCCTCTATATCATCTTCTTTTTCAATGCTTTCCTCATGATCATGGCTACTTACTTCATCATCATCTTCATTTTCATTCTCTTCCTTTTCTTCATCAACTTCTTCTTCATTTTCCTCTCTTTGTTCGTCATTATCTGTCTCATCTTCATCCTCACTGTTGCCTTCTTTTGGCCCTTCACTAGGGCTACTATCAACCCCTTCTAGGGGAGGAGGTAATAGGTGAAATTATTTGTGGAGAAGGCACATGGGAAGATGATGGTTGGGTGGAGGTAGATGGTTGTGAAGTGGAAAGCAAGCTCTGATGGATGAAGGCCTGGGAGTCTGCAAACACATCATGTGAGATGAAGGTTTCCAAAGATATACCTTGTCTCTCTAGCTGATATAAGACAATCATCTTGATTAGGGAGTGATGAAAGAGGCTAGGCATTTGGTGGTCATAGCTTTTTCTCTTGACAGCAAAGGCCATTTTATCAATACTTCAGAAAAGGTAATAAGGTAGGTTCATCATTTTGATTTTGGTAAAATGCATCAGCAATATAATATGATATGAATAGAGACAGGAGTACCTTCCCTCACATGTGAAAAAACTGATAATCTACCTCATTAATGCTGCATACCTCTCTAGAAAATAAGAAAAAGGAAAAATAGCCTTGCAATTTTACCTTCCCTCAAATAAGGCCCATAATAACCCAAATCCAATTTCTTTTGTTTGAACCAAAGCTCACCAACATCTGGTATACTGGTTGCTTTGGAAATGATTTCAAATGAAAGCTCAAATTGGACCCCTACTATATTAACTTGGTGGTTTTGTAGGCTACAAGCAAACAACCTGGTTAAGTCTGGATGGTATTCAACTTTCTTGACCTTCTCACAAAAATGGTAGCACCCTACATCTTGGAAGTATGAAAAGATCATGGGAGAGGAAGTGATTGGAGTGGTGTAGGTCAAACCTTTGTAAAGGGAAAAGCTAGGGTGAGGATAGCTTTCAAAGCTTGGAATTGGTGGTAGAGGTCAGGTTTATAGTCACTCAGTCTTCTCTTTGTATAAAAACCAATCCTTCTTATAACCCTAGTTCAAAGACATGACAATTTGTTTTTGCATAGTCTAGGGTTTTGGTCAATTTATAATCATGGACGACCTCTCTGATAAACAACATTTGGGAGAAGGAAAAAAAAATTTTACCAACCTTGTTTTAACTTGCAGAATCTTCGTAGGGGAAAAAACCTAATTTTGAAAGACTTTGGCACAATTTTCTGAAGTGTTGCTAGGGGCGCAACACCAGTGCGTAGTGTTAGGCCAGTCAGGTTGTCGAGGCATAGCGCCAGGAGGAAAAAGGTAGTCTCCCGGGTGCTGGTGATCTTTCCTGAGCCTGCGCGTAGCACCCACCCAGGCGCGCACCGCCAAACCTCGAGCGCGTAGTGCAATGCAATATTACACTGCCTGCCTCACCTCTGTGCGTGGCGCTGGAAGCCAAGGCGTAGCGCCATGTTTAGCACGAAGCGCTTGATAATTTCCATTGTTTTCCCAAAAAAAACCAAACCAATTTCTTCTCACTCCTTATTCTCCTTGAAAACGGGCAAATGATGCATGGGGAAGGTTCAATTTGTCTTTTAAACTTGATTTTGAAAAGTAAATTAAAAATACCAAACCCACTTTTGTAAAGTTGAGGTCTCCTATCTTTCAATGTGCAATTTTGACTAATTTTTGCTGTGAACACCCTTTAACATTTTTTTGGAAAACACATCTATTTCATCCTTTGCCAATCCTTTTACAGAACAATATTTTTGGCATGGAGGCCCTTTGTTCGGAGTCTATCATTGAGATGCAGAAATCGAGGTCACACTTTGCCCTTTTAGGCCTGTTTTGACAATAACTCATAAGCCAAATTTTTACTTTAAAAAACTCTGTTTTTCTACCCTTTGGAAAAATGGTCTTCTTTAACCTAATACCCTTTGTCTTTCTTCTCTTAGTGCAGGTGAAGCAATGCTATTTTGGCAAGAAACCTTAAGGAGGAGGCTTCTATCCTTGAAATCTCTGAGATGGTTCTTTGCTTGTCATCAGTTTTTTTTCAATTCACCAAAACAAACCTTGATACTCTTTCACCTATAGGCCTGTTGTTTTTGTCTTGTTTGGGTCTGCCTCTAGTTGATAATTATACCCTATTACCTTGCCTCTTGTTGTTGCTAGTGGTCATCTTGGCTACTCTTTAAGAAATGTGAACAAGGGCAACTGTCCCTTGCAATGTTTGTACTCTGAGCCAAGGAGGCCCATTTGAGTGCAATCCTCTTTATGCAGGAAGGCATAACTTACTAGGCACCAAATGCATCCTATGACTTAGTGAAACCTTTGGTGACCTAATGGGGACCTTTGGATTTGGATTTTGGATAGGGATTTAGACTTGGGGATTACCAAGTATAATATAGGACCTGTGATAAGCTTAGTGTGTTTTGAAGACCTAGGATCTAGCATTTTTTATTATCTAGAGGGTCTGTAGAGACAATCAGTGTCTGAGAATATTATGGAAGATTCATCAAGATTATTGGATTAGTAGGTTTTACCAGTAGTAGGGAATCTTGTAGATAAGAAAAACAGAGGAATTGGGCCAAAAGGCAAGACATGGTGAAAAATGAGAGACAATTGGGGTAAAAATAAATGGGTTGAACCCAGGATGGGTATTCCAGGAGTGGTGGGATAGTGATGACTAGATAGAAAGATGGAAAAAATAGAAAAAATTATCCTAAGGGTAATGAAGGCTGTGAGATTTCTAGAACTCACAATGCTCATGAACTTTGTTTCTAGAAATCTGGAAACAATGCTTAGTCATATTGAGGTATGAAAATTAGGGATGAATAACAGTGGCTCCACTTGGGGAGGGCAACTCCTTTTTAGGAGGTGTCCAGAACATTCAGATCTCTTGGTTTATGAAGACTAGTGCCTCCTCCATTGGGCAAATTTTTACCTCTTTCAATTGCTGATGCTTGCTTGAAGTTGTGATCTTTAGTAATCTAAAAAAGATGATTAATATCAACATCATATCTACCTACCCAACCTACTTTCCTAACATTTTTTTCTTCCTTGGGTGTATTTGAACTAGCAAACCCTTGACATTTTTATTTTTGAAAACACAAATCAAACTATCTAATTGTACCCTTATTTCTTCCAAGAGTTCAGATTAGGCTAATGAACTCTCTTATTATCTACCTAGTATAATCATTTGTCAAGATTAAGTTGTTTGAAAAACTTCATTCTCTAAGCTATAAACATGAAATTGAAAGCATGGTTTAAATCAATATTAGGAAATTTGACTTACCATGAGTTGTGGCATAAGAACAAGCTGCACACAAACATTATTTTGCATAAAAGTAAAATAGAAAGACAAGGGTTTTGATCTATCATTTGTTATGCATCCTCATATTCCTCTTCGGTTCAGTTTTGAGCATGTGGAACCAGTATCTTTTCATTCCCTAATCTATCATGTTTTACAAGTCAAGTTTGAATGATTTAACAAGCTCTCTTTCACTAACTTATCAGCAAATAAATTGAAAACATGTTCAGCCATGATTACGCTAGATGATTGAACAAGACTTATTTTTCAAAAACAAGTAGTGGCATTTAGACTTGCACACTTTCAGCATCACTATTTTTTGGGTGTGGAGTTGTACCTCTTCTTTTCATCTTCCCTCTTTTTCATTTTTCTTTGTTTTTTACTTTTTCTCTCGTCTTGGTCAAAATAATCCAAAACTAAAGGTAAAAAGATGCTCATAGTGCCAAGCTTATTTTCTTTCCTATCTATCCTAATCTATCCTATACATGATATACATTCAGCTAGTGAAATCTCTTTTCCAATACATCCAATCAAGCAGATGATTCCATGAGGGATCTTGGTTTAGCTCTTTGATGGTGCTGAAAAAATTAAAAGGCCACTCCCCCCTCACTTGTGTTTGAACTGTAGTGTCTAAAATGTTCTTAAAATTCTACATCAAACTGCCCTATACATGTTTTACTCCCTCTTCAAGTGCCTCTAACAAATCAGCAAAGGGATCTTGAAACAATACTTGGCTTAGAGGATTTGGGAGATAAGCTTGATCCAGGACTGCTTCTTCCTTCACTTGCCTAAGCTTAGGAATCCTTTGGGAAAGAAACTCATCCTCTTCCTCATGATCATCTGAACTGGTAGACTCATCATAGATTGCAATGTTGTCTTCTAGAAGTCCTGGTATGCTCTGATTTAGTGGATTTAATTCTGTGTGAAGACCATCATGTTGATGAGTAGAAGCATTCTTAGGTGATAAATATTCTTGAGAAAGAGGTGCAGCAACTCTTATGTGATTGTAAATTTCCAAGCCTTCATCTACAATTTGAATTTAAATGGGACTTTGTGGTTGCAAATCTGAAGCTGAAGAAGATTCCGTGTCCCAAATTATTTCATCAACCATTTCAAGAAAAGGTTTTTCACTTACAACTTTCTCAAGAAGTTCTTTTTCTTCTCCAATTTCAACATCAAAATTGAAAGACTGTTGATTCCCAATCACATGAAAGTTATTGCTGATGGGTTGATATGAAGTGGAACAAAGGGTTAGAGGTCCTTCACTTACTTATGAACTTTCAAGGCTTCCCACATCAATGGCATAGGTGGCATGAACTTGCTTAATACTTTTTTGAAGTTGATGAAAATGAACTTCCTCCCATAAACCAATTACTGATTCCTCTGCAAAGTTAGTTTCCGTTTGGAGGATATCATCATCAGATTGATCAAACTTTGGAAAATCATCAAAATAAGTAGTGTCACCAATAAAACATATTGGATTATCAGTTTTTTCTTCTTTGAGTTGATCTACAAGTTCACTTTCTAATTTATGGTAGACGGGATTGGTAGGAGAAATAACAGAAATGTTTTGTTAATATGAAGGCTTAGAGGGTGGTTGTACCCTCAACATATGATCTACCTCTTCTTCAGTTAAAGGAGGAGGCATTTTCTATTTTCTTTGGATTGGGAAAATTTTTTTTTCCTTCACTAAAGAAGATTGATTCTGAGGTTGGATATCTTCTTGAGCCTCATCTAGTAGGGGTGATGAATCATCACTTGTGCCTTTAGATAGATCTTGTTGGTTTTCTTCTATACCTTGATTGATTTATTCCTCAACTAACTCAACTAGGATGTCATGATAGTTATCTTGAGAATGAAATTCATGAATGGATGTTAAGAGGTCTTCAGGATGCAAATTTTCCAAATATTTATCACTATCTATAAGGTATTGTATGATATCTTGAGATTGATCACAACAATTTTCAGCTAATGATAGAAATGGGAAATACCCTATATAGTGTTTATAGAATACCTTGTGGAAATCCTTCAAAGAAAACAAGATGCCAGGTTCTAGCCATTCATACCAATTTTTTGCCTTACCTTCTAATGCTTCCATAAACATTTTCATGAGGCAGTCCTCATGCCATTCAACCTTTAACCTCCATACATGTATATGAAAATTGATGAGATGTAACAAGGGGTCATCAAATTTTTCATCTTGAAAGATAGGTAGGTCTTTTAACCAATTTATTTCAGGAATTTTGTGTGGGAATTGAGGGATATGATCCCTACTCATTGGGGCATATCTTTGCTGTATTCTTGGATTCATGTTTGTAAATCAGAAATGGTCACTAAATATTTTCAAACAGTCTAGAGTTCTCTACCAGTGGAGTCTTTATGTCTTTTCAGAGTTGTGGAGTCACCAGGTGGAGGGTTTCAACTTTTCTGTCCACCATCAGCATGATTGGGATTGCTTAATGCATTCCTAGGGGAGTCTATTAGAGCTAGTGGGGTCAATGGGGCTACTGAAGACCAATGGAGTCACCAGGTGGATGATGTTAATTGTTTTAAGGATGTTATTGTTTTCCACCATCAACAACCAAATACCAATCTAAGGATTTTTGTGAGTTTTTTGAGATCTAAGGAATACTTAGTTTGTCACTAAATAAGAAGGTCCCACTGTGATCGCCATTATGTTGGTGTGAGAGATGGGATAAATCCACAAGATAGTACTCTTAGGGTTTTTATCACCAGTATCCCAACTTGATCGCCATATTACATTGGCTCCCCATACTTTATGCTAGATTGATTGAGATACAAATGTACAAGGTAACATCAAACCAAGCTTTGGAATCCTAGGACCTAGCCTTCCCAGATTCATAGAGGGATCTCTCTGGTAGGTGCAAAGATGTGAACTTGTTTGCTGATTAGGGTTGATTTTAGGGTAGATGATAAGTGCAAGGTATTTTTATTGTTTTTGGTTGGGTATGATGCTCAGATAGATTTAGATAGAAAAAAAGGAAGATTGTTAAGTCACTGGGCAATGGAGTCAAACAAGGTCATGAATGAGTTCATCAATGGTTTCAAAAGCATTTGCAGGGAAATTTAACTTGGTTGGTGGATCTTTAAGGTTGTGAAGGAACATGAGATGGACATTAAACTTGAGAAAAACAAGCTAATAAAGGGAAGAAATAGAATCCTTTATATAATTGTAAACTGAGGGAGTTAGAATATTTATAAGCATAGAAGAGAGTCAAAGGCTTAAGCAAAACCTAATCCATTTGATTTTAGACTGAAAGCAGATAATCAACCAATACAAAATTCAGATAAAACATAGAAAGACAAAACTTATTTAATCTTTCATGGGTTTTATCATCTAGAGCAGGGAAAACATTTAAGTTGCACAAGTAACTATAACCATAGAAGAAGAGAAAAACCCTAGCATCCATAGTGATAGCTATGAAAGTTCCTTGAGACAATTTTAGCTAAGTAAAGGCAAAGAGCATGATTTAAGACAGACTTCTTTGACAAACTATAGGCAAAGTTGCTTCAAAAGATGATTTCAAGAACATAATACTTCAGAGGTAACAATATGCAGGGTTAACCATGAATTGTAATTGATACTAATTGATCTAAATCATTCAAGAAAATAGACAAGCCAAAAAATTATTAGAGATCAAGAGATGATTTCTCTAACATATCTTAAGCAGAAGAAAACATTTAGGCAGTGAAGGAAACAAACAGATCTAAGGTGCCATCAACAAGCATATCTTAGTCTAAATTTTTTGTCCTACTACAACATAGATGGATGGAAAACATATGAGAAACTTAGAAAACATTAACAAGAGAAAACTTCACCATCAACCAGGCCTATGGATCCTGCAAACAGTCCTTCTCCATCAACAAGTGAATCAGATCATGCATAAGCTCCAAGACATCAATTTCTCATCAAAGGCTTCAAGGGACTATGTATTACTTCAGCATAAGTCATCAACATCCAAAAAAATATACAAGAGCCTCATGCTCTATTTATGGAGCAAATGAGGAAGTGGAAACCCTAAGAGGCTTCTAGAAACCCTACTTTAGCAATAAATGTCATAAATGTGCTTAATGACCATGCAAGGCCCAAGACACATAAGAGATAAGAAAATAAATGAAACACACAAAAACATAACTCCCCAATCAAATCAGGAGTTTTTTTTCCAAGAAAATATTAAAAATCTAAATTTCCATTAATTAGTGTCTTTTCTTGACTTTTTGGCAAAAAGTTGTCTCTGTGTGTAGCTCCATATCCGCAAAAATTGGGGTCTGTTGCAGTTGAGTTTTGGACCCCTTCCCGACATCGGATTTAGGCCCGTAATGGCTTGTTGGAAATATTAGAGAGTATAATTTCCATAAATACTTGATTTATGCTGAATGGATTCTAGTTACCTTCTCAAAAATCCAATCTCCCTTGACTGCTCAACGCGCAGCGCCAGGCCTGAAAAGGAGGCAGAAAGGTCATTTTTGAGGTGTTTTTTGACCTTTTGAGGGGGGGAAAATTCTCCAAATCATCTAAATTTTTTTGGGGAGATTGATGGGGACATGAAAAACCCAGAAATTTAAACTTTATCACTGAGGATGCCCCAAAAAAGAGCGTAGTTCCTAGAGTGTTGCACTCTTAGGGGCCAAAATTTGGAAAAAACAAAAAGTGTCTGGATTTTCTTCAAAATTGGTGGGTAGACCTCTCAGAAGGTTTTAGACACCTGTTGAGAAGCATCAGCCAAGATCCTAAGGCTGTCATGAACTTTGGGCCTTTTTAGCTCTTATAGCTCTAGGAGGGCTTGTCTCAATTTAGCATTGGCAATCATGCTCTTCCTTGCATAGTGTTTGACCATTTTCTTCTGCAAGGCAAGGCCCCTCTTCACCTTTTTGAAATTTTTTTGCTCCTGTTTGTATTAGTAGATGACCCTTTGTGCTCTTTCAATATCCTTTTCCTTTTCTTGAAGCTGGGCATCTTTTTCTAGGAGGAGTAATTTTGCATTTATCCTTTGGTCTTCCTTATCACTGTCTAGATCAACAAAGAGAGGGCCTTGAGGAACCCTTTTAATCTTTTTTCTCCTCCTGACCGGTGCCTTTGGCTCAACACTCTTCATTTTTTCTTTTCCTTTGTCTAATTCTTTGGTATTTTGTGAGGAGGTGGCCCTTTTCCTTTTAAAGGCAGCAAACACACTCATTTTCCCTCTATGATAAGTGCATGAGAGAGGGGAAATCATGGGAGTCTCAAAGGCAATGTTGTCATTATTTTGTCCTTCACTCTGCTATGATTTTTCTATGTCTTCTATCGACTGATTTTTGTCAAGACAGTCATGACAGCTGTCATGACTGTCATGACTCTTTCTTGGACTGTTTTGGGCACTTAGATAGCTGCCTTCCTCATTTGGCTATTCTCCTTCTTCATTGTTTTCCTCTTCTTCCTCATTTTTCATCTTCCTCTTCATCATCATGTTCACTGTTTTTATCTTTGTGGCTGCTATCATTGGTTTCATATTTTTTTTCTTCTTCCAAATCTCGTTGCCCTTGGCCATTGCTGCTTTCTTCTTGGCCACCTTTCTCTTCCTCATTTTCTTCTTCCTCTATATCATTTTTTTTTTCAATGATTTCCTCATGATCATGGTTGCTTACTTCATCATATTCTTCATTTTCATTCTCTTCCTTTTCTTCATCAACTTCTTCTTCATCATCAACTTCTTCTTCACTGTCCTCTCCTTGTTCATCATTATCTGTCTCATATTCTTCCTCACTGTTGGTTTCTTTTAGCCCATCACTAGGGCTACTATCAGCCCCTTCACTTGATAAATTAGGGGAGGAGGTAATAGGTGAAATTATTTGTGGAGAAGGCACATGGGAAGATGATGTCTGGGTAGAGGTAGATGGCTGTGAAGTGGAAATCAAGCTCTGCTGGATGAAGGCTTGGGGTTCTACAAACACATCATGTGAGATGAAGGTTTCCCAAGATATACCTTGTCTCTATAGCTGATATAAGACAATCATCTTGATTAGTGAGTGATGAAAGTGGCTAGGAATTTGGTGGTCATAGCTTTTTCTCTTGACAGAAGAGGCCATTTTATCAATACTTTGGAAAAGGTAATAAAGTAGGTTCATCATTTTAACTTTTGTAAATGCATCAGCAATCTGATATGATATGAATAGAGCCGGGAGTACCTTCCCTCACATGTGAAAAAACTGATAATATTCCTCACTAATGCTACATACCTCTCTAGAAAATAAGAAAAAGGAAAAATAGCCTTGCAGTTTTGCTGACAGGTGGGTTTCAAATAAGGCCCATAATAACCCAAATCCAATTTCTTTTGTTTGAACCAAAGCTCACCAACATTTGGTATACTAGTTGCTTTGGAAATGATTTCAGATGAAAGCTCAAATTGAACCCCTGCTAGATTAACTTGGTGGTTTTGTAGGCTACAAGCAAAAAACTTGGTTAATTCTGGATGGTATTCAACTTGCGTGACCTTCTCACAAAAATGGTAGCACCCTACATCTTGGAAGTATGAAAAGATCATGAGAGATAAAGCATTGGAGGGAAAGTAGGTCAAAATTTTGCAAAGAGGAAAGCTAGGGTGAGGAAAAATTTCAAAGCTTGGACTTGGTGGTAGAGGTCAGGTGTATAGTCACTCAGTCTTCTTTGTATAAAAACCAATCCTTCTTATAACCCTAGTTCAAAGACATGACAATTTGTTTTTGCATAGTCTAGGGTTTTGGTAAATTTATAATCATGGATGACCTCTCTAATAAACAATATTAGGGAGAAGGAAAAAAGGTTGACCCACCTTGTTTTAACTTGCATAAGCTTCATAGAGGCCAAAACCTGATTTTGAAAGCCTTTGGCACAATTTTCTGAAGTGCTGCCAGGGGCGCAGCACCAATGCATAGCGCCGGGCAGAAAAATAGTCTCCCGATGGTCGTTCCTGTGCCTGCATGTAGCGCCAAATCGCGAGTGCATAGTGCAGTGTAGTATTACAATGCCTGCCTCTCCTCTATGTGTAGCGTCGGAGGCTAGGGGCGTAGCGCCGTGCTCAGCGCGTAGTGCCTGCTAAGTTTTCACAGTTTGACCGAAAACCCAAAAAATTCCTTCTCAACGGCTTCTTCCCCTCAGTAATGGGCAAATGATGCATGGGGAAGGTTCAACTTGGCTTTTATACTTGATTTTAAAAGTAAAATTAAAAGACCAAACCCACTTTTGTAAATTTGGGGTTTCCTATATTTTAATGTGCAACTTTGACCAATGTTTGCTATGAACACTTGTTTAAATATTTTTCAGAAAACATGTTTATTCTTGCCTTTTCCAATCTTTTGGGAAACAATATTTTTTGGCATGGAGGCCCTCTGTTGGGAGCCTATTGTTGAGATGCAGAAATAGAGCTCACATTTTTCCCTTTCTTGATAATAACTCATAACTTGAATTTTTACCTTAAAAACTCTTTTTTTCTATCCTTTGGCAAAAAATGGTCTTCTTTAACCTGATACCCTTTGTCTTTCTTCTCTTAGTGCAGGTGAAGCAGTGCTATTTTGGGAAAAAAACCTTAAGCAGGAGGCTTCTGTCCTTGAAATCTCTGAGATGGCTCTGTGCTTGTCATCAATGTTTTGTTAATCCACCAAAACAAACTCTGATACTCTTTTACCTACATTCTTGTTGTTTTTGTCTTGTTTGGGTCTGCCTCTTGGTGATGATTAAACCCTATTACTTTGCCTCCTCTTGTTGCTGGTGGTCATCTTGGCTAAAAAAATGTGAACAAGGGCAGTTTTCCCTTGCAATGTTTGTACTCTAAGCCAAGGAGGCCCCTTTGAGTGCAATCCTCTTTATGCAAGAAGGCATAACTTGTTGGGCACCAAATCCATCCTATAACTCAGTGAAACCTTTGGTGACCTAATGGGGACCTTTGGATTTAGATTTTGGATAGGAATTTAGACTTTAGAGATTACCAAGTATAAGATAGGACCAGTGATAAGATTAGTGTGTTTTGAAGACCTAGGATCTAGCATTTTTTATTATTTAGAGGGCCTGCAGAGACAATCAGTGTCTGAGAATATTATGGAAGAGTCAACAAGATTATTGGATTAGAAGGTTTGAACAGTAGTAAGGAATCTTGTAGATAAGAAGAACATATGATTTGGGCCAAAAGGCAAGACATGGTGAAAAATAGGTGACAGTTGGGGTAAAAATAAATGGCTTGAACCCAGGATGGGTCTTCCAGGAGTGGGTGCAAAATAGTGATGGCTAGATAGGATGATGGAAAAATAGGAAAAATTATCCGAAGGGTAATGAAGGCTGTGAGATTTCTAGAACTCACAATGCTCATGAACTTTGTTTCTATAAATCTGGAAACAATGCTTAGCTCATCTTGAGGAAAATTAGGATGAATAAATATATACGTAAGTAATTATTTTTTAAAATACTTTCTTTATAAAGCTCACCAATAAACCTTATATTTCATAGCATTCATTGTTGTACTGCAGCCTTCTTCTCTAGTATTTCTTCTACTGAAAGGATTTTTTCACCATGAACTTCTGATTTCTCAGCCTCTGCCTCTTCTCTTTCATCTTTTTCAAATTATTCCTAACATTTCTTCAAAATAAATCGCTTGAAAACAACCTTCTCATTATATTCATAAAATTCTGGTATTCCTGTAGCAAGCTGAAAACTGGATTTTGCATACATTTCACAAAAAGCCAGTTCCATCAAGGCTTTGTCAAATATTTGAATATTATACCATGAAGACATGATGCAGAGTCAATGTTCACTTCTTTGACCTATTCAAAGAGTTTCTCAAAGTTATGGGGTGTTAATTTATTAAAGATGGATTTAATTTGTCTTTGTTCCAACTGATCCTCATCAAAAACCTTTCCCACTTCATATCGGTTCTCTGATATATGAACTTTGGGCTAAGAAGGTTGTGGGTGAGGAATCAAAAGCTTCTTCAAACCAAAAACATGTTGCCACCTATCAGCATCAGAATTATTTCTCACTAGTCCAACTTGTGGAAGTGGTGCTTGCACATAAGGCCCTCCAGGAAGGATGACATTCATACTCATTTGTGTTGCACAGGTATTTCTTGCAAATTCGATATTATAACCTTGGCCAGGTCGAAACACAGCAAAGGAACCACTAAGATCCGCATCCATCCGCATATCACAGCCATCAGCAAAAGCATCCATCGGCTTGGCCCATATATCATCATCCAAACTGGCCATATTGCTCCCACAACGTTCAAGTAGATAATTTCCACTTAGTTTCTTGTCAAGTCCTCTTGTAGTGCTTGCTAATGCATCAGCCTCTCCTACATGACTTGTAAGTGCTTGGAAATTTCTAAGTAATTCAATAATGACTGGACAAATTTCAAAATGATTTGGTAGATCTTTACACTGATCCTTTATTGTCAACAAAAGAACTCTGGAGTACTTTCTGTCTCCTGAATATTCAGTAACTAAAATAGCTACTTGATTTGTGAGTTGAAAGCTAGTTGCCTGGTCCTACCATCCACTTCTTTTGCACTTTTCCGTTCTTTTATGTCTTACTAATCACATCACTGCTATTATTTATTATTCTGGGCTGCTCACCTTCCTCCTTTCCTCGTGAAACTTATTAGAATTATATAAATCCTGAATCAATATTTTCCTTACTAGAAAAATCATTTTCTTCTTCTTTGCTGGACAACTGTTAGGGTCCTTGATTTACTACTGGCAAAGCCATGACAAAGTTGTAACATCAAATTCAAGCTTTGAGCCCGAGACCTAGTTTGACCAGAGAGGGCTTTCTGCAGGCGGTGTGGCAGATATCTGTGTTTCTGTTATTTGCACCATTTAGGCTAGTTATGAAGTAAGTTTTTTGGGTTTTGGTTTTTAAGTTGTGAGGGATGAAACTGATCAAAGATATAAAATAGGTAACAAGATGTTAGATCAACTGGGCTATGGGGTCAAAAGGTCAAAGAAGCTATTAGATGACGATACAAGGCTGTTGAAGGGCCGATTTGATTCAAGGTAGAAAGGATCTTTGGGAAAAATGGATTAAATGGACATCAATTTTGTGAACAACAAAGGGTTTCAGGCATAACTAGTTTAATAGAAGACATAAACATGGTAGGGAAAACCATTAATCATGCAAAATGTAACTATAAGCTAATCAATACATTGAAATAAACATTCAAGCCATGCATAGAAGTATAAGACCCTCTAACTTTGGGAAATGGCTATCAGACTTTGGGGAAAACACATAAGACAAACTAACAACTCAAAATACTATGCCGGAATGCCTAAACATAGTATTTAAGTTATTGGGCACTTTGACAAACAAGCTTTCATAGTTTTAGACAAAGGGCTAGATCGAAACTAGGCCTCCTTGGTTCAACAAGATGATAATCTAATTAATCAAAGAGAAATTTCATGGATGGAGCTATGGTTGGCCATTGGTAAGCAGGGCGTACCGTAAGTCATACTTAGCTAGCATAAAACCATTAATGAAATAAGCAAAAATATCCTCAAGTTACTAAAGAGCAGTTAAGAATTCTTTAGTATGACTAAGGAGGAAGAAAACATGAAAGCTATGAAGAATCAGGAAATTTGAGGCAAAATTCATGGGTATATCTCACCACTTACCGATTCATAGCCAGCAAGAACATGTGGTCATGTGTGAAAACAGATAAAACATAGTAAAGAATAATATACCATTTTACCAAGTCAGTGAAGGAACGACTACCAATCCTTCATCATTCATCCAAGAACATCCAAGAGGCAATCCAAAAGTATAATACATGCTATTTTTCTTCAAAGCTCTATATGACTATATATTTTCTTCTTGTTCACTTTACTATGCTGGAGAGCTGTGGAATAAATATGCTCAAGTGAGGAAACCCTCATGGTTCAACTTGCATCCACTGCCCGACTGTAAATATTTTCCAATGGTTCCTGACTTTCTAAAGCCCAAGGCACAAAATATCTCATAAAATATCAAAAAGTGCTAAAAGGGGAATTATAACCCTCTACACAACTTCTCATGTGCAAAAATAGCTAAACGCACATTTGGAAAAAGCAGATTTTAGAGGTTCAAAAATTACAAAAATATCCAAAATTTATATCAGCAAAAGGTCCCTTGACTTGCTGGAAACATTTGGCAGCCTTCTCGGTGTTGAAATGAGGCTCATGATAGCTCATTGGAAAGCTCTGAGTGTCTACTTTCCGGAACAACTAAAATTCTCCAGATCTGATACCTGGAAGTCCTCTAAATCTGCACTTGTGTGTAAAAAACCAGAAAATTACAGTCTGCTGATAGACCGAGCAGAGTGTGCAAAAAGTGAGCATTTTTCGCCGTTTTGAGGGGGCAAAAGATCTCCAAATGACCTGAAAATCACTGAGGCTATGATCATGAAATTATGGCATCCAATGATACCATTCTCCTCTCTTGACGAATCCTCAAAATGAAATGGCGAATTTATGAGTTTTTGACCAAAAACTCAAAAATGCCAAAAAACCAAAAATTGTCAAAATGTACCCAAAATTGGTGTGCATGACCCTCAAGGGTCCTTGGAAACATGCTCCGAAACTGAGGCCAAAATTTCAAGTGCTGATGTGTCCTTCTTCTCTTTCCGTTCCGGGCGCTTCCCCTTTGCTTCCTTTAGTTTCTCTTGAGTGGCCTTCAACTTGCGCCGAGCAAACTGATTTAGCTTTTGATAATGTTTGTCATCTTCCTTTGCAGCTCCAAGTCCCTGTTTTCTTTCTCAAGCTTCATCTCCAAATGTTTATTGTCTCTTTCTAGCCATGCCTTCTTATTGCTTTCAATCTCTTGCTCAAGTAGTGCAGTAAGGGGAGTGAATTGAAGAAGGGCTTGTTCTTCTTCCTTTTGCTTTTCAAGGGCTCTTCTAAGCCCTATGGTTCTAGGCCTTTTCTGCCTAGGCTGGTCTTCTTCTTCATCCTCGTCAAAATCACCTATGAGATCCTCTATTATTGCTTGTGCTTTAGCAGCCTCTTTCTTGTATTTAATTGCTCGTGTCTCATAAACAACCATATGGACACTCATTTGTCTATTTTGGATCTCCAAGAAATGATTGAAGTTCTTTACCCGATGAAGGTCATTCTCCAATGCTTCAATTTGGTCCTCTCTATGGATTAAGAGATTTTCAAGAATCTGGGCCTCATTGTCACTGTCATCACTTTCATTTGAAATGGCATCCAAAGCACTCCCGTGCTTGTGTCTTTCTCCTACTTTGCCCTTTCCTCTACCCTTGAAGGCTAGTCTTGCGCTCTTCCTTTTAGGCAAGTTAGTGAGAGGCTTCTTTGGTGATTTTTGTTTGCTCTAGATAGTTCTTGTTACCTTCGAAGTGACCACCTTGGGCACTTTCCTTCTTGATGTCTTGGGCTTAGCCTTTTCAGAGAGGGACGCATAATGGCTTTGCCTTTGTCATCTTATTTATCACTTTCTTGAAGTTGCCTCTCTTCTTGAAACTACTGTGAAACTTGAGGAGACTGTGCATCATGATGAAAGTGTTGTTTTTCTTCTTTATGCTGCCTATGTTCCTCAACATCATACTGCTCAAACTGCTTCCCTTGATCATCAATACCATGTTTTTGTTCTGCCTCAATCTCTTGTTCAATTTGTGGCTCAAACTGCTGCCTTTGAGCATCAAGATCAAACTGCTACTGTGTTTTAATTTCATGCTCACTTTGTGGCTCAAACTATTGCTCAAACTACTGTCCAAAATGCTGTCCTTCCCCACTGTCCTGTTGCTGCTCCTTATCTTCAGTTTGCTTCTCTTCATCCCATCCTTCATGCTCATGCCCTTCCTCTTTTTGCCGTCCACTTCCTTCTCCTTCTCCATGCTCTCTTGACTGTTCAGTGGTGAATTTGAGCCTTCTAGGAGCAGGTCTGCTAGAGGAAGGTAAGGGGAGATGAGTAGGTGATGTGGGAGATGTATGGATCAGAGGAATAGTGTAGAAATCCGGGTGACTAATGAAAATATCCCAAGAAACCTCTTTCTTCTCCAGCTGGTGAAGGATAATGATTTTAATCAGAGAATGATGGAAAAGAGAAACCACTTGTTGTGATGGAGGCTTCTTCTGGACTAAGGAGGCCATTTTCTCAATGATTTTGCATAAGTAGTAAGGGAGATTGAGCTACCTTGTTCTAGTGAAGTGCATCAACAGCCGGATATGGTAGGAATAAACTCGGGAGAATCTCCCTTCACAAGTAAAATACTTCATTATGATATTCATAAGAGGAGCATAGCTGGCAAGAAGATGAGAGAAAGGAAAAATAGCAGTGCATGTTTCTCTGTGCTCGGGCTTGATGAAAGGCTTGTAGTCATCCAAGTCCAGATAGGCCTGATTGAACCATTTTTCGCCAAGGTATGGGATTTTAGTGGCTTTGGATATAGACCTCGGGGAGAACTTGAAATCAAGGCCTGCCACTTGGAAATGTTTGCTTTTGAACCTCAAGGCGCATAAGTGTGTCAAGGGTGAGAAACTTTTGACGTCTTGTACTCTATGGCAGAAATCCAAACAACCCACCTCATGAAAATTGAAAAGGATGGATGGATGTGCATTGACCTCCTCAGTAGAAATTGGCTCATATCTCTTCTGTAAACCACTTCTGCTGTCTTTCCTGGGCAGAATTTTGGGCTAAATATGCTCTTGAAGCACCAAACTGCCTTACTGTCTTTAAAATGCCTTATTTAAGCTAAACTATGTCAACCCACTACTTTGATAAGGAAACAATGTCTTTGGATGCTTGTGCACAATATCCCTTTCTGATACCAGACCCCTGTTCCTTTAAAATGTGGCTTTCCCAACCTTTGATATGTAGTTCAACAAGCAGACCTTTTAAGAAGAAAAAATACAGGGAAATGAAGATAAGCAGTCAATTGAATTTGCTGTGTATAGTGACAAGGTCACCCTGCTCTATGATGTTTGGAGGTCAACAACCTATTTTTGTATCTTTGACCAAGGTAAAATTCTCAACTTCACAATCCTGCCCTTGTCTAGTATGCAAATCAACCAAAAAAAAAACTCACACCAAATACATAGTCACCTTTAGTGCAGACACACAGTCAATTTCACTGTTCATAGAACAAAGGTGACAGATCTTGGAAATGTTTCAAAGGTTTTAACAAAAGCCTGTAGAAGTTTTATCTTTCAAATAATCAAGGCTCCTTTTCAATATAAAACCCCCGTCCTTCGAGAAAACAGCCTTTGCACCCTCTGAATATCAACTTTACAAATGAGATTGAAGAAAAAAGGTAATTAAGTAGTCTACACAGTCAACAACTATCTTTTCTATGGTTGGTAAGGGTAACTTGCCCTTTGATGCTTTGAAGATATAAGACACCCTTGTCCCTTGAAGAGGCAAGGTGAAAACCCAGTTTTGAGTTCAAGACCCTTTTCCTTGTAGGCACTTCAACAGCATATCCAACACTATACCACAGTTTTAAACAACAGATATCCACACAGCAAAAAACACTGTTTACATATATGGTGGCAGAGTTTAAAAATGTTTTTGTACTGTGGTATCAAAAATTTGTAGCAGTTCAATGTCGAGAAGCTCCTCTTTGATCAAAACACTAACCCCTCATATACAGCTCAAAAAATATATAAGGATATATAAAATCAGTCAAATTCAACAAGTGATAATGCACTGTCCAAGGTTCTCTGTTTCAATCAGGGACAGAGTTTAATTGGTTTTTTATTGGTAAAATAGGACTCTACAGCATGAGACCATATAAACCCTTTCAACAAAAATCTGCCCTACTTAACTCCTTCAGTCTTTGCACCCATTCGATTCATACACCCTCAAACCATACATATCAGCCCTTTTATAGTTTGAAAACACAAAGTTTATGGCACACAGAATTCGACTTATTTCACCACGGTCTTTGTATGCGATGACTAGCCCTTCACCACTTCAATAGTTTTGAAAAACTCAAGGGCGGTTTCATAAATACCTCTACAAGTCGTGGACAACCTTTTGAATGACTTGAGCAACCTTGAGGATCGATTTGGAGGCGTGTTGGAGGCTAATCACATGCGCGACGCGTTTGACAGACAAAGTGCCGCGCATAAATTTGTGTCGGGTCACCTGTCGGGCGCTTGTGACCCGCGGCTACAGGAGTGTCGCGGGCCTTTGTTGTGCAATGTAAAATATTTGCCCAGGAGCGCCGCGCGCTTCTACAGGAGTGTCGCGCAATGTAACAACCCTGAAAACTTTGAAAATTGATTTGAAAATTACGTTTCACCGTTTGAAAACTGCAGAGGGATGTCCGATTTTGCTTGGGACCTTGAAAATGAGTTTTCCACAGCTCTTATCCCTTTGAAAACATGAAAACCAACGGTCACTTGCAAAATGAAATCAAATTTCCTTGGTTATTCTTCTTAAGGGTTATGAAGGTTATGCTTTTTGAAACAATGCTTGGACTTGTTGTTTTTTTCTTGAAACCTGAATGATATCGACTGCGTTTGAGAGGGGCCTACCCTTTTGAAATGATGTTGGCAGCAGGGCTTTCACGCTCTTAAACCATGTTAATATGTATCAACTTATTTATAGAAAGCAAACATAGTTTGAAAAGGTCAAAACTCTGTTCATTCATGCATATAGATTTGAAAGGTGATTCCTGTTAATTTTGTCCCTTTGGTGATAATTTAGCACAGAAACTCCAACTTTGAATAATATCCTAATGAACTATGGACCATCCCTTTGCCACTTGTTTAACACTTTTGGTGACATTCATTATGTAAAATCCACTCCGAATCTGTTAAAAAGTATTGAAAACTGCTTTGTGTTTTTGGAAGGAGAGGGCTTATCTTTTTAACTTGGTTTGACAATTTATGCCTCCAGGTGCTTCATCAATTTTTTCTCCAACTGTAGGTGCCAAAAATTTACTGCATTTATTCAGACTTTGCCATTTTCTATTGATCAAGAAGGGCGCTTCTTCCAACACACTTTCTCTGCTCAAAACGTACCAATATGGTGTCTCTGGCCCTTAAATAATGAACACCTATATTTGTCTTAAGATATTTATCCAAAAACTGACAGTATGTCAAAGCACCCCTTTTGCATATTATGAACAATAGTTTCAGTTGTAATGCCTCTTGAGGAGATAAGCCCAGATTTTCCTTGTCAACCATGATAAGAATATTTGAAAAGCACCTGTTTATGAATGGAGCAGACCAGTACTTTGAAGCATATTCAGTATTATGTCCTCTGCTTGTGTAGTGACACAGACCCTCAACCATTTCTTCAATATTTTGATTTGTTGGAGCTGCAGACTACTTTTTTGGGAAAAACCAGTTAAGAGATAACTTGACCTCCTTGGATTGAAATGGTACCCTTGCTTTCCATTGGTCTCTTAGCTTGTTTTTCTGATCAAACATTCCTTGAAATCAAATTAATGCTCAGGCCATCTGCTTATAAATGAAGGAGGCCCTTTTCTCTTGGAAAAATGTCGGATAATGTTTGATAAGCATTCTTGGCAAGGTTTCAGTCAGTTTGCAATTCTTCAAGTCAACATTGGCCATCGCCCTCTACTTGGAAATGTTGGAGGCTCCTTAACCCTCTGCTTATAGATGAAGGAGGTTCTTGGCCATGACAAATTATAAATCTGTTTGATAGTGTTGTCTTTCTTTTACTGTGTTATCATGCTGAATGAAACTGCAAGATCTTGATGAGTAACTCTTTGTCCTGCAATTACATCGTAGGCTCATGTTCACATTGAGAAGCAACTGTCTTCTCATTTGGAGCCAAGAATTTTCTTCTGAGAAGCTGACATGTTTCCTATGCTTGTTAAAATCCATAAATAGTGTAAAACACCTAATAATCAGCTTGAGACTATGGTCTATGCATTGCTGAGACTTAGGGGCGTGTAAGTGGCGCGACTTAGAGCTGTGACTAACTTCATTAGCAGAGTGGGAGGTCTGTTATGATTGGTCTGTAGCAGATGGAGTTTTTTGGCCTTTTGATGGTTGCCAAGGGTAAAATGCCTTAAAGCGCCACTTCCTAACTTAGGGGAGGTTTTTTGAACAGACTTGGATTGTCCTTTTAGAGCTGATAGGCAGACTTAGTATGGCTGAGGTTAGGTAGGATTTGATAATGGGATTTCAACTTGTCATGGGCGAACTAAAAAGTAACGAGAGAAAAAAATTTTATGGGTGTTTTCCCAGCTGGCAAATTATGACAAATTTTGGATCAGTTGCTAGAAAACTTGGCTGTTAGAACTAGTCATCACCAACAAGTAAGGAAAATACTGATGACTAACAACAACTACTACCTTGGCAGCATCACCAATATTTTCAACATTATTCTTCACAAAAATATTGGAAGAAATTTTATTCTCCTTTTATTTCAATATAGGTACTAGCCTTCACTTTCAACAGGCAAAGATGACACTTGAAGTTGAGCATACATTTCACAAATATCACTATTAGTGGTTGACACTTGACCCTTATCTTTTGTGCCAATTGCCTTCACATTGGCATTTGAACCTTCCCCGAGTAAGTTAACCCTACCTTTGTTTCTATGTCTAGAAGATTTTTTTCAGTCAAAAAATTTGTTTCCAGACATAAAACCTGGGTTTACCTCCAAAATAGCCATATCAGCTTTAGGGAGGATTGTTGTAGCTTCTGATTGTAATTCCCATTCATACACCTTTCCTGTATTTGTTGTTGACTACTCAAATACAACTAACACTTCACCATTTTTCTTTTTGAGAAAATTTTTATCAACAGCCATTTTTCCATTTTCATATGTAGCCAGTTGAGATGCCAACGCAGCTCTCATGCATTCCATTGATTTTTCTCTCCCCAGCATGAAAACTAGATTTTTCTTTTCTAATGACAGAATTGGAAAAATAATTCAGCTCTTTGTTTATGTCAACATAAGGTGAACTTGAAAACTCAGATGGAGAATCTGAAGCCACAAGAGTCCCATGCTTAGGATGGAGAACATTTCCAAGATCTTTCTTCTCTCCAATTATAGAGTTAACAAAATTATTGTTGCAACTTTGTCTAGCATTATCACTTGTTGATTTTGATTGTTTATTCTTCACATTTCTAAGTTTTGAATCTAATTTCATGCCATCCTCACTGCATGTTGATCTCTTCAATGTTCCTACAAGAACATTATTGTTATCAAACTTCATATATTCTGTTGATTTCTTTACTACTCCAGCATCCTTTGTAGAAAACTCTATAACTAGCCCAGAATTTTATGTTCTTGATTCATATCCCTCACGAGAGCTTCCTAAAGATGAAGACATATCAGCAATGATCAATTCACTCACAGATTCTAAATCTTGTAAAGGTTCCAAGGTTCCCATGAAAATATCCCTTACATTGGTCTCATGTACAGAAGATGAAACTTCTGATATCCTTAATGAGGGAGTGTCCACAACATTAACCATGTTTATTGATGACTTATTTGGAAATAGTATCTTTTCACATTTTGTGGGATTGCTAAATGAACCACAAGGATGGGCTACAGAATCAGGCTCTAGCAGTGAAAAATGCATAATTGTTTCTATAGATAGGTCAGAATTAGCACCTACATCAACAACTTTAACTATATTCTGTAGGGTTGTCATTGTTAGTTATCAGTATTTTTGCTATTTTGCAGATGACTAAATACTTTTCCTATATTTCTAAAAAAAAGATTCATGAATATTGTGAATTTTAGAAATATCACTGCTGTCATTATCCTTAAGATAAAATTTTCACTATTCTACTACTCTGCTATTCCCTGGTTAGCCTATCACTCCTAGAAGACCCCTCATGGGCTTATGACACTCATATTTGTCTCTTTTTCACACCCACAACCTTAGTACTCTGGTTTTCCTATGCTTAACGTTTTCACTTTCCATCTAAGATTGCCAAACAGATTACCCTTTCCCATGTTCATCAAATGCCCCAAGCATTGATGGTCTTAAATCTACCTTTGTATGCTCTTTATATAAATAAATCACATTGGATTTTGGATCCTCAATACATCTATATGTCAAAAAACTATGTTTTTCATACTTGAAAACCATAATCCAATGCTTTCAGTCAAAGAGCCTCCCACTAGTACTAGGGTTCTCATAGGTTGTAGGGTTGTCTTTGGTGTTCTAAATCATTTTTTTTTATTTACTAAGAAGTTTAATTAAAAAATAAAAATATCAGCACTTGTTTGTCAAATTTAGATCATGAAAATCATCCAAGGAAGACCTCCTTATCAAGGACAAAATTCTGCAAAAGGACAACTGCCCATTTTGACATTTCTGTAGGAGTGTCAAGTTGGCTATCAACAAAAAATTAGGTAAGGTAAGAGGCTTGCTGCTCATTAAAGGACACCCACAACAAGGAAGGAGGAAGTAGCCCATGTTCAAGGAAAATCAGGGTTTTTAGGATTGATTGGACTAGCAATTTTCCAAGCAAGGAGTCAAGGCAGAAAACCACAAGAACAAAGGCAAACCAGCACAACCACACATGAAATGAAGATTTTTAGAAACTATAAATGAAGAAGGGAAAAAGGTGAGGTGAACTGAACAGAAATGAATGAAATTGAAAGGGATATAGATAACTTAGAATACAACACTAATGATTTTTCTCTAACATCCCTAAAAACTAAGGTTTTGGGAAGGTAGGAAAAGAGGGTGAAATGAGGAAAATGAGCCTCCATCATGCCAATAGAAGAATATTTCAAGGGACTGTTGTGTGTGTCATTCTAAGGTTTGTCAAGGTAAGTGTTCTACTACCTCAAAGGAAAAGGATGCTAAGAGTATCGGTATGAGGAAGGTCAAGCCTTCATGATTAGTCATTTTCTGTCAAATGATCAGAGGAATCAAAGCATAGGCTTAAGCTTGAAGAGGAAAGATAAACTAATCATAAAGAGGCTACTGTTATGTAATTGAATGTTTAAAACTCCAGGAAACAGAAAACTAAAACATCATTTCAAGGCACCTGCAACAAATCAGAAATGGCCGAAAGGAGATGAAATTCATGGTTATCAAGAAAACAATGCTTATCAGAGATAGGTTTGTTATGTCTCGAGAAAATCAATGAGCATGGTCCAAACACAGTAAAACATGAGACTCAAGAAAAAATCCACAAAATAGAGTGATAAAGGCACACATGGGTCAAAGGAGGCCAAAATCCATCATGTCAACTATCTAAAAAACAACAAAGGAAATGGTTAGAAAGGAGAAAAGACCACTTGAAAGGTTTTAGCCACCTGCTGAAAAAAACTCAAAATGATAAATCAGTAAAAGTGAAACAGTGGACTAAAACCTTAGCAAAGTGGGTTTTTTGAGATTAATTTATTTTCCTAAAGGGTATAAAAGGCCTATTTTACTCTCCTCCCATCTCACTTTGTAGTTCAAAAGAGCAAAAAAACACTCAAGGATAATTTTTTATAGTTTTTGTCGATTTATGGGCTAAGTCACTTGACGCTACGCTCAAAAGATGGCGTTACGTTCACAGGAACTGGCGTTGCGTGAATAGGGGTTTCCAAAGTGTATTTTTTGCACTGTGTTGCGTGTATAGTTAAACATGTTGCGCGTACATATGGGTGTTGCGCCTAGGCAGACCCGACACACCTAGAAGCCTGACGTTGCACTCAGAGGCTGACCCGATAGACTTGACGCTATGCATATGATCCCGACACGCCTGCACACGGGTAGCACTGTGCCTACAGGACCTGACTGGCCTATTTTTCTGCCCGGTGCTGCAAGTAGGGAAAAAATCCTCTTTTTCTTGCAAATTTCCCTCAAAAATCATGAAGGACACCTTCAAATTGCCTTCAAGGACCTGCAAAACAGTCAAAGGTGGTAAGTGGAATTTTTTCCTTCTCCTCAAGTGGTTTTTTTATTTTATAATTAAGGGAAAATTATCAAACCTTAGTGCCTAAATGAACCCTAAGTATTCATGGAAAACACCTTGTTTTGACCTGCCAGTAAACAATTATCAGTCAAGCAGTGTGAGTTAGGTTAATTGAAATCAGTCAAGATAAACCTTCCCCAAGCTCAAAGAAACTCAGCCATAAACCCACCTCCATCTCACTCATTTGCAAAATCTGCCATCAACATCATTTCATTTCACCCCTCCTGCCAAAGTTTTATAAGCAGGCCCAAGTTTGTCTAAAAGCCACACTAGTCACCATGTCAGGAGAAGAAAGGAGTGATAGTAGTGAAGGAGGCCAGATGCCTATAAGGCCAGAGCACAAGGGAGGGAAGGTCAATAGATTTGAACCCCATATCACAGTGGATATTAGTTCATCTCCCATGATTCTAACATGCTTTCAGAATATGGGGTGTTTTTAGTTTTGTGAGAAAGTCAAACAAGTGCATAATCACCCTGAACTCACTAGGTTGTTTGTCTTTAACTTACACAATAAAAAAGTAAGCCTTGCAGGGGTATATTTTGAACTATCAGTAGGTGCCATCTCTAATGCTACAGGTATACCTGCTGTTGGTGAAAATTGGTTCAAAAAAGAAATATTAGACATGAGCTATTATGAGCCATTTGTCAAGACTAGGTACAGAGAAGGTTGCAAGGATATTTTCCCTTTCTCACATTTAATAGAGAGGTATGCATCCATAATGATGGTCATCATGAAATAATTTACATGTGAGGGAAGATACTCCAGACTCTACTCCTACCATGTCAGATTACTCATGCATTTCACTAGGGTCAAGATGCTTCATTTTCCCTATTACTTGTATAGGAGTATAGGTAGGATGTCTTTTGTTGTCTAGGGGAGGAGTTATAACCAACAACTGCAGAGTTTATTCCATCTCTCCTTGATCAAGATGGTGGTACTACATCAGTTAATGGTGAAAAAAGGCATACCTTGGGATGTGTTCATAGCTCATGATATATTCATAAGCCCGCGGCCTCATAATCAGCCTAGTTTACCCTCATCATCTCATCCTCCTCCCTCCACTCCTCCATCACCTCCTATATATCATGCCTCATCATCTACAGAAGAAAAATATCCTCAAGAAGACCTCCCTTCCTTACCTTCTCCTGATGCATTAGAATAAGAAGGAAATGGCAGTGAGAAAGACAGTGACAATGAGGGTAATGGTGACAATGAGTCAGCCCAAAGTAAAGATGAGGGTGATGATGATTTGAGCCAACAAGAGGCAGAGGAAAAAAAATTATGAAGAGGAAGAAAATGATGAAAAGTAAGAAATGAAAGTGAGAAAAGGCAGAAATAGAAAGTGAAGAAGAGACAGAGGCAGAGAATGAAGAAAATGGCAGTGAGAAAAACAATGACAAAGAGGCAGAAAGTAATGAAGAGAAAGAAAATGATGAGCTAACCCAGCAAGAGGCAAAGAACATGGAAACGGAGGAAGAGGATGGGAATGAAAAATATATGGAAGAGGATAGCAATGATAAAGGTGATGACAGTGAGGAAAATGTAGAAGCTAAAGACAACATAGATGAAGATGAAAACAGTGAGGACAATGCAGAAACTAAAGGCGACAGTGACACCCATGAAGCAAGCCTCAGTGATGAACATGACAACAAGGAGGAAAAATATCATGACATTCATGACAAAAGTCATGACAGTCATGATGACAGTGAAAAAGGTGAAGAGGGTGATGATAAAAATGAAGATCACAACAGTGGAGAGGCAAGCATCTTCAAAGATGGACAAAATGAAGATGATGATTGTGCAAAAAATGAAGAAGAGGCTAATGAAAATCATGAGAATAATGAAGGAAATGAAGGGGCTGATAGTCCATGAAAAATCCACCAACAAGACCACAACCAAACCTCTTTCATTCACCTATCAGAGAGGGCCAAGGATTTTGTTTGCTACCTTTAAAAGGCAAGGGACCATTCCATACACCTCAGCTCAACCACTAGACAAAGGTAAACAAAAGGTAAATGAAGAAGAGGATCATGAGGTTGAGAGGGAGTTTGAAATCATTCAGGTGTACACTGATGAGGAGGATGAATCAAGGATCTCAAACTTTCTCATCCACAACAAAAATGCACTCATTGAAGACCTCCAAGAAAATCTGAATAGGGCCAAGAGTGTAAATGATGCCCTTGACTTGGAAAACAGGCAGCTAGGAGCACAAATTGTTATTTATGAGGCTAGAGCTATTAAGGCCCATAAATAAGCCCAAATGGAATAGGTAAAACTATAATATTTCATGAGCACTTATGAAGAGAGTGAGGATGAGGAAGGACAGTCTAGGAGGAGACCTAGAACCATGGGGTTGAAGAAGGCATTGAAAAAACAAAGGGAACAAGAATCAGCCTTAGCTGGAAAAGCTCCCTGTAGATGAGTTGTTGGCCATGGAGATAGTACATGATCGAGAGCCTTGGTTGGAAAGAGCCAACATACACTTGGAGGCCAAGTTGGAAAGGGAAAACAAGGGCCTTGATCTACAAAGAAAGATGACCAAACATTATGCTCGGAGGAATCAAGTTGCCAAGGCAAATATAAAAAAGGCCCAAACCAATATCCAAGCACTCAAAGGGGCAAAAGGCCAAGATAACCTTGGAATCTTGGCACGATATTCTCTATAGGTCTCCCAAACCCCATGAGGGATACATTCACAAATTTTGAAGAATTTTTGACAAATTTTGGTTTTTTGTGAATTTGGAGGCCTATAAGCGCAACACCCCTGGCACTACTCTTTTTCCTCAGACATCCTCAGAGGGAGAAATTTACATTTTTGAATTTCTCATGCCTAGTACACTATGCTCACCAAATTTTAGATCATTTGGAGCATTTTTGACCACTCAAAAGGTCAAAACACCACCTCATTTTCTACCTTTCTGCCTCATTTTCAAGCTTGGCGCTGTGCTCAGAGTAGTTCGGGGAATTTGGCTTTTTGGACAGGTTATAGGATCTCAATCAAAAAACCAAAGGTAGATTTGGAAGTTAGACTCAGCAGGATTTCCAACGGGCAATCACAGAGAAAAATCCGACATCGAGAAGGTCACCAAAACTTGGCTGCAAGTGGACCTATTTTTTGCATGTGAAGGCGCTGCACTTTTAGGCCTCGCTGTGTGTTTTTGGCCAAAAGTCACCAAAACACACTCATTAATCGAAAAATTATATTTTAATGTTTTTTTAGGCAAATCACTCTCAAATTAGGTGTTAGGAGTTATTTTGGCATTTATTTCATGTGATATTTTGTGCCTTGGGCCTTGCATGGTCTCTTAGGCATTAATGACATTTATGAGTGATTTTGACATTTTCAAACATTATATAGTGTTTGAGCCCTCCTTTGCTATATAAATAGAGCATGAGGGTTTCATTGTAAAATTTTGGAATTTGATGACTCTTTGGAGTAATACATAGTTTTTTTTGGAGTTTGGAGAAGAAATTGGTGTTGTGGAGTTTTTGAATGGATTGTCTTGATTGATGATGAAGAAGGCTACTTGTAGGATCCCTGAGCTTGGTTAATAGTGATGTGCTTCTATTCATTTATTGTTTTCTCATGTATCATTGTGTTTCATCCTTCTAAGTTTTAGTAGGACAAAGGTTTTAGACTAAAAAATGTTTTCAAAGCACCTTAGCTCTGTTTGTTCTTCACTGCCTCTATGTTTTCCTCTGTTGGGCCTTTATAGAGAATTCTTAATTGCTCTCTAGACCCCCCAAGCTTGTTTATTTCATGAATGGTTTAATACATTAGGTATCAAAGATGATTTATGGATAGCCCTACTTTTTTGATGTATCTAAACATTGTTCTTAAGTTATCTCTCCAAATTACCATTGATTAGGTTTGCCAAAGAGGCTATGTTTCGATCATACCCTTTGTTCATTCTTGAATAATTTTTTTGGAGATCTTCATAGCTATGATCAATCATGTTTAGGCATTCCCTCTTCTTTGATTAAATTTATATGTGTATCTTGAATGTTTTCTAACCTTGAAGGTGAAATCACTAGAAGTTAAATGAGTTTCTCACCTTCTATATTTCATTGGATTGTATGTCTGAAATGCTTATTTACTTAAGTGGAATCAAATAGTTATTGGTGTTCCCTGTCTATTGATTTCTTCTTCATGCTAAATAGTGTTGAGATCTTTCCTTGTTTTTAAGTACATGATAGAGGATTATTAATTTTCCTTTGTCCTACTTTGTTCACAAACTTGATGTTCACTCCATTTCACAAAAACCTTGAGAATCAATCTAACCAATGCTAGATTTTCCTTGTGATCCACCCTAATTTACTATTGAAACTTGCTATGACTTTTATTGACTCCATATCCCAATGACTTGAATATTTCCTCACTCTATATATTCTACTTAATAATATTATGCAACCAAAACAAACAAACAAACCCTACACTTAACAACTAGCCTAAAATAAAAACCCTAGAAGCAAACAAGTTCACATCCTTTGCACAAATAGAGAGAGCCCTCTCTGAGTCTAGGAAGGCTAGGTCCTAGGACTCCAAAAAATAGTCTAATGTTACCCTGTGCATTTGATCTCACCAATCTAACAAATCATGGGAACCTAACATAATGGTGATCATGGTGGGACATTCTGAGTCAATAACCATATAAGTATTCCTTATGACTTTAGAAACCCTTATTACACAACATCTACTAATTTATCACCAACTCATAGCCTAACACAATTGGAAATAAAGGTGAGAGGTTTTATAAGATTAGTGACAATCTAAGCACTCCTTAGAACTTCAAAAACCCTTATCAAATCATAGAGAACTCAAATTGTTAGCCAAGAGTAGAATCTGACCACTTCACCATCCTAGCAAAATGATGAGTCAACTGGAGAACACTCATAGAAACCTTAGGGCTACATAAAAGAACACAGAAAACCCCAAAACATCCCTATATTGGTTTTTTGTCAGTTATTGGTGATGGAGGATAAACATACATCCTTAAAACAACAAAAAATATCCACCTAGCGACTCCACAAGCCTCAAGCAGGCCTTCTAACTTTACTAGTGTTATTAGATTTCCTTAGGATTGTGTCAAATAAGCCTTGAGAGGTTTAGAAGCCTAGCCACACACTGTAAGTTTAGCAAACATTAAGAGAGGTCAGCGTTCCGAAAAAAACCATAAACTTTCAGCCTCTCTATACCTTGTGTTTGAAATCTATCTTCACAAAGGATTAATACCAGATGTCACCCAGACCCAAAACCTCCCACCATAGTTTATGATAAAGAAAATATTTTGTGGAAAAATTCTAAAACTGGAAACTCAACTACTGTTAGGACCATTCATAGAGCAATCTCTGTCCCTAAACATCTTACAACCTTGCAAGACCCCAAGTTTGACTTGCACCATACAAGAAATATTTTCAGAACCAAGTCACAAAGTGGGATTGACCAGACTAACCTTGAGCCCTTGGATTTGTAACAGATTTCAAGTAGATAAGCCTCTCCTTCCACTCCTCTTAACTTCCAACTTCTCCATCACTTTAGCTCTTTTCATACCAAGTCTGCTCAAAACTAGTTTGTTGGTCCAAGTACCACTACCACCCCCATCCACACATCCATTGGTCAAACCACTTCACTTCATACTCCAACCCCTCTCATGAACCCTCCCCTTGTAAATCATCCTTGGGTCCCATTCACTCCCATCATGGTAGCATGGTATGCCCCCCTGGCACTGCCACAACCTTTGTTACCTTTGCCACATGATTACCAATCCAAAATCCCTCACTTCACCGAAGCTGAATCCATCACTTCCGAACAACATGTAGATAGGATAAATGATGCCTTTGATTACATGGAAATAGAAGAGGAAACCATTAAAATGAGGATCTTTTCACAAATTTTAGGAGTAGAAGCCAAAAAATGGTTCAAAAGCTTGACTCCTATCACCATACATGATCTCCCTTCCCTTTACCAGAAATTTATAAACAAGTGGGAAATCAAGCAAAACCCTCTCCAAATCCTCTCAGAATACAAAAACCTTAAAAGAAATATCGGGGAAAGTGTCTAAGACTATTGTACCAGGTTCAATAGTGTTTACAATACCCTCCCACCAAACATGAAACCCCCACAAGGCTTAGCTTTAGCAAAATTTCTGGAGGGTTTAGATCCAGACATGGCCTATCAACTAAGAGAAAGAGAGCCCCTAACTTTATAAGATATGAAAAAGGGGGCTATAAGTGTAGAGGCCAACTTGATTGAAAAGAGGGCTAGGATGAGATCAGAAAAGAGAAACAATGGCCTCAACCTCCTCATCTGATTCCAAGATTAACAATTTAGTGAGGGTAATGGAAAGAATGATAGAAAGAATAAAATTGAGTGAAAGAAAACCTCCTAGGGAAAACCAGGAAAATCCCCAAAACAAAAATAGGAATCCAAACTTTAGAAGATACCCTCCTGTTGAAGCCTCGAGAATCGCTGCTTCAACAATCGGGGGATAACCACCCGGTCGGGACCTTAGGACAACTCCTTTTCCATTTGGTGTGGTGGCTTCGACTGGATTTATAGGACCAATTTCCTAATGATGTAAATGGGTTGGTAATGGAATGATTGGATGGGGAAAAATGGGACTAAATGAATAAAATAAAACTATCTAATCTAACTTAAATATAAATGAAATAACTCTAAAACTAACCCAGGCATCAAATGTGAATACAACTTTAAATTGTTTCAATTAACCAATAACCATGAAAATGTATTACAGTTTAATTGAAATGTGCAATAAAAAATAAAGATAACTCTGTTTAGGAAATTAAACAGAGTTATAATAACATATTGCATTCATCATACTATATTGCTTGCATATACTATAAAAGATAAATATTTCTAACACACTCAGAAATGATATGTATAAAGAAATATTGTGAAACCAATACACATAAATGATAGCAATTTAAAAGAGAATATCACATAACAAAAGAAACTAACAGTGAATAGATAGAAATACCATATCCATCTCGATATTTCCCAATGCAATTTGATATTCAAATCCAACAACTTCAATGTAAAATCAACTCCAAGATACATAAATGCAATTCTTAAAGATAATTTCGCAGAGAATCACCAGATGTGATCCTTTATAAAAATATAGGAGTCAATGGAGTACAGAAATGTAATCTCCAAGTCAAAATATTACAAAATTCAGGGCCCCTTTCTAAATGCATGAAAGGGGTTTAAATAGGTACGTAACAAAAAATAAGTAAAACTATTCCTACACTCTATCTAAATTAAGAAATATCTGAAACAGAAATGCGAGCTTGATGAAAACCGACTCATTGATCATCAGTTGAGGTGGATGTATGAAGGTGGAAAATTTTGAGCATCTCCTTTACTTCTTCAGGATGACTAGGCTTCGAATGCAACCGTCCTGTGTATGTGGCATCAGAGAACTCAGGAATGATGAAATCAATGGCACTTGAGAGAAATTTAATTTCTATTTGTTGACTATATGGCTTGATGAGATAATTCCACATTGAATCCCATGATATTCCCTGTAATTGGCCAATTTGTTGATTTTTATTAATGATCTCTTGTTTCCATCTAAGATCAGTTTCGGTTACTCTGGGTAATTGACCAAGACTACAATCCAGAATTAAATTGATTGCATATAAACTATCATTTACCATCTTTGTTACATTTCTCATTATTCCCTTAGCTCTGGACGTGGCCCTTTCTGCTTTGATCAAGCGATGTTCCCATTCTGGAAAAACAATTTCTTTATGCCTCTCCATAATTTTGGGAAGATCTGCTTTTCTCCCTATTTTTGATTCTTGCCATAAAAGAAAATCGGAGATCTTTTCTTTAGCTTCATCAAATTCAATCTTAAGATTAATTCCTTCATCTATCAAGGAGGATGTTAGCTCACATAGATACTCTGCTTCTGTGATCTTTAGATAAAACTCATTTAATTGTTGAGACAATAATTTTTTTGTCTCCAAAGATTCATTTTTAAATTGATCCAGAGTGGGATAGTTCTTGAACTTGTCCAATTTAGATTGAAACATATTTTCTTGTTCAATATTCAGAGTCTGCTCATTTTTTAGAAGATTTTGTAATTTTGCAATCTCCTGATTAAGCTGCTGATGCTTTTCTAGGGTCCACTGATCAATCTTCTCTTTTTCAACAACTAGTTGTTCTTCTAATTGTTTAGTCTTGAGCTCGTCATCCTGTAATCGTTGTTCCAACTGAATCATCTTTTGTTGGTATTCTACAAATTGTTCTTCAAAAATGGCCATTTGCACATCCTTTTGTTTGATCAACTGTGTAACTTTGGAGGCTTTATCTATAGTGGCAGCACAATAAGCACCTGCATACTGAGACAATTTGGTGAGATCCTTAGATGGATCCACCTTAGCATTTTTATAAACAATATTCATAAATTCCCCCTGTGATGCATCTTGATCAGTTCTCCTTCTTTTTCTCTATTTTCTCACCACAAACCTATGTTTGGGACTGTAAAATATATCTAAAGGAGGAATTTCTTCTATTTTTAACATAATTTCACTAGTGGGGTTTTCAGGGATGATTTCTACATCGTGATATTTTGAATCATCAACTTGGGAAATGTTTTGTTGTCCTATTTACTTGGCCAATTGTTCATATTGGCTCAGAAAATGAGGAGAAACAATAAGTTCAGTAGTTTCTTGTCCTGCAAGTTGAGAACCTGCATTATTGTTTATATCATCTTTAGGTGCTTGTTCAGTGTTTTTGTTCTCTGTGCTTCCTTTCTCAATATGCACATGGGCATCAGTACTTGTGCTCTCTTTTCCTGTTTGAGCCGAAGATTGCTGTACAACAATTTTAGTAGCAGTTTCTGATTTTCCAGTGTCAGCTTTGATGCTATCATCTTTCTTCTCCAAAATAGTATTAGCTCCTGTTACTTCTTTACCAAAAGTACGTCATGTATCTTTCCGTTCTGGTTGACATCCTTGTGTAGAAATCCGCAACTGATCCAGAGGAACTCTGAGTAGCCTTTGACTTCTAAATAATAAAAATTTATTCATCTCCTTAGGCTGAAATTTGGACTTGGCCAAATAAAAAATTTAATACATATTATCTACAAAAACAAATAAATCATCAAAGATATCCGGTTCATGTTCGAACCGAGCAATTGAGACAGATGTATTAAAATTATACGCCACCTTCTTGGGATCATATTTCCTTCCAGGAATTGTTGAAAGCTTAAGATCAGTTAACTTAAAAAATTCTTTCTCAGCATGGACAAAATTGTTGAGAGTATAGTCACCACATTTGAAAGGAAAAGTAGGCCACGTGAGCTTTTTGCTGCTCTTTAAAGTTCTAGACATACCTTCTACTATCAGCTGCTAATAAATTTCTTGTGCTAACAGCTTGTCTAGAGCATATAAAGGAAATATATGTGGTTCTAAAATATTTCCAAAAATTATGACATAAGTGAACCTTTCCTCCCTGAACCAGTCTCCAATAGAGGACAAATCAACTCTAGCTTTATCGGAAAGTCTAGGAGGGAATCGGCCAAAAATGATTTGATAAATAAAAATAAGGAAACCATGGAAAACTCTGTAAACACGACTTTTGAAATACCCCTTCCATAAGAAATTATGATATATATGAATCGAGACAGGTTCTTTAGGAGTCCATTTCCATCCTAATAGGGGAAATTCTGAATTGAAACACAGAGCATCTAGGATGTAAGCACAAAAGTAAAAAGGAGTGGAATTTCCAGTTTTTTTGTCTTTCTTGTACTCAAGGATTCTATTGGCTATCTTATCAGAAAAAATAACATCCCAATCTATTACCTCAGTATTAAGAGCAGCATGAATCAACGAAACCATTTGAATGGAAAACCTGGCTGAATTATCATTACCAAACAACCTACACATCATTGAAGCGACATATCAATATGGAGGCAAGAGAAACTCCACAGAGTACATACCTGATGCCTCATGCTTATGTTTTTTAGGGTTATTTCTCCATTCTTTAATCGACTCTGACTAGTTTGGATGTTCCGCAGAAAATTCTTTAAGGAAGTCCTTGCTGTAGATCTTTTGTGGGTTCGAGAGGTGGTACATTTCTTTAATATCCTCTGCTTTGAATGACCCAAAAACTGATCCAGAAGTAGAAACAAAAGTTCTGTTTTGAATAGTTACATTGTCAATCACCCATCTAATAACATCATAATAGGGCAAAATGTTTTCTTGAGTAGCAACTCTGTGTAGAAATGAGTTTGCCAATGAACTAAGAGGACTTTCAGAATCTGAGTCTAAGTTGGCTTCATTAGGAATTGTGGCCTTAGCTTCCACAACTCTAGGGTTTTCCTTTTCCAATAGATTGTAGACATTTTCCCATGACATTTTCCCAAGTCCTTGGCAGGAGTTGTCTGTAACCAGCTTAAGTTTTGCTGGTTTCTCTTTAGGTGGCATTGTAATCACAGGGGATTTTGTAGCAATGGTAGCTTTAGATTTTCTGAATTGCTTCGACATTTTAGTGTCTAGGAGTATTTCTCTTGTTCTGCGAATGAAGGGATTCGACGTTCTTCTATTTTGCAATTGAATGAAAGCCTTCAGCCGAAATAAAACATAATAATGAGAACAACTATACACGGATCTATTTATTAATTACTCTCTAATATCCCCGTGTTTATAACATAAATTCCCTCTAAGGGGTCACATTCACACATTCAAAAAAAAATAAATGGTGATCATTTAGCTGATTTTCAATTAATGACAACGTACAATCAGAGATCGGCATATCCTTGAAATAAATGTTAAAATTCCCTTTTAATTCCTTGTGATGCTATGAATAAAGAATATGAACATGAATTAATAATCACATCATAGATATTCAAGGGTGCACAAAATAACATAACATAATTCATGCCGATTTCCGATTGCGATAATCGCATCAGGGCTTTTAAAATGAAGTGACCCGTTTAATATTTTCTCCAAAAATGCGATTGCGATGAGAGATGATCCGTCGCATCGGAGTTTTAAAATGAAAGAATGCAATGTTTTAATTTCTTCCGAAATGCTATTGCGGTGAATCGCATCGTATCGGACATATATACAAAAACACAACACTTTTAAACTCATCCGAAATGCGATTGCGATTGAGCGCGATTGCATCGGAATTTTACAAAGAAAAAACAAGTCTTTTAAATCACTCTCCAAGTTTCCGATTGCGATTACTGTTCATTATAAAATATTATTAAGTATAAAGTCTTTATAATATGTTTGATATGTTTAAAAGGCTTTATAACTCATCAGATTGGAAAGTTTATTAAAGGTTGTACACTTTGTGAAATAAAAATGTGATATGCATCCTTTTATCAATGAATCTTTTATTTTTATTTAGGAATAAAGATATAAAAAGGGACCTATTTTTAAATGAGATTCATTCTAAAATTTAAAAATGGGGAGGGTTGTTGTACAGTGCAACAATTGGTGATTCACTGGAAGAAACAGTTATCTCTAAAAAAAGGAAATGAACACTATATTTTTAGTAAGTAAAAATTTCTAAAGATAATGAAAACTTTACTTAAGATCATTCAAATAAAATCTAACTGTGAAAAAGAATAAAAAATCACTTACAATTCTTTCTAATTCCTCAAGGATAAAAGAAACATTTTTGGGTTATTTCAAGCTTTGAATGGTTGATAATAATAAAGTAAGTGGATTTTTTCAAGTTTAGCTTATGTAATATACTCCATTATCATAGGTATTACCTCTGTTGCCAGCAAACGTTCATAGTCTCGACAGGGTTACCTTTTAGCCATCAACCATTTATTATCCCATCCTAAAAAGATTATGACTCTTTAAAAATAATTTCATAAGACATATTTTCTCATATTTTTGTCTTTTTATTTATTTTTCTTAATTTAAGAGCCATTTTTCTGGTTTGGTAGCCAGTTAGTAACAATGCCATTCACTATTTGTAACAAAACTAAACAAGTTGGCTTGTGTTGAGACCCCTTGTCTTATTTTATAAGCCATTACCCTATTTTGGTATGTAGTATTGGTAATGTTAGTTTTATTACTTCCTATGATCATGTTAAGTAGGCTCGTGATGAGACCTCTTATCTCCTAAATTTGGTCATATGATTTATTAGAAGTACATTATAAAAAATCACAATCAAAATGGATGGGGTGAAATAGTTGTATCCTTAAGAATAAATGGATGACAATTCTCAGAGTTTTTTGTTTACTAAAGCTTTGAAAAAGTCTTTACTTTTTAAAGATAACCTTTCTCTGCTTAATAAACTTATAATGATTTACATTTTCCTCAAAGTTTCAAAAGATCATGCAAATGTTTTGAACAAATTTTCAAAGTTTAACATTTTACTTTAAACTATCTAAAATTGTAATCAATTCCCTAAAAAAAATTATTTACTTAAAATAAGTATTTATAACATTCTTTCTAAGACAAATTTCTAATAGTAAAAATTCAATCAAAGACTTTTAACAACCTTTATTTACAAAAATAAATAAAAATTTGCACAAAGGAATATGTACAAGTAAGAAGGGGTGACCTCCTTATGAAAAGAATTTCTTTAAGACAAGCCCATTTACAGGAAGAGATTCTCTCTTTCCTATTAAATCTTGAAGTATGAATGTATATGATCCTATATTTTCAGCAATCTGAATTGGTCGAAGCCACATCTTCTGAAATTTGGTATGTTTACCTTTTTCTTCATGTGCTTTATCCCATTTCAGAACAAGATCACCAATTGACAAATTTTTTGAGCCGGTGGAATTTGAATCAAAAGAAGATTTAACAAGTTGTTGATGTTTTTTGTGAATATATTTTTCCTTTTCTCTATCTTCTTCTAATTTAAGGATTTGATCAAATCTCAACTGAATGGATGAGGAAGGATTTTCTTCAATGAATTGCACTAGGGTTAATGATAGAAGAGCTAGATTTGATGGTATCACAGCTTCTTAAACTAAATTGAAAGGTGAAGTTCCAATATAATCTTTAAGAGTAATACGATGAGCCCATAATGCAAAGATTAAAGACTTGTGCCAATTCTTTTGGTTTTGATCAATAGTCCTTTTAATTATTTTGATGAGATTTTTGTTAGTGGATTCAGCTAAACTATTACCTTGTGGATAATAGTTTTCTGAATATTTCAATTTAAAACCTCTCTTAATTGCAAATTCCACTATACTATTACCAGAAAAATAAGATGCATTGTCAAAGACCAGAGCATTAGGTACACCAAACCTGGTAATGATGAATTGATCGATGAAATCAATAATTGCATCAGATTTGGCTACCTTTAGAGGAATTTCTTCTACCCACTTTGTGAAGTAATCTGTTGCTATGAGAATGTACTTGTGTTGTTTGGAAGAATGAGGAACTATCTCACCAATAACATCAAGCCCCAATTGCTCAAATGGTTGTTGAATGCTTACTGGCTACAAAGGAAAAGCTGGCTTCCTCTGTCTTCCACTAGCAGTTTGACAAATTCTGCATTTTCTCACACAATCATGTGTATCTTTAAAAAGGGTAGGCCAATAATACCCAGCATGGATAATTTTTTGGGCTGTAGTATCACCTCCAAAATGACCTCCTGCTGGTCCATCATGTAATTCCTGCAATATCTTTTTTGCTTCGGTCTTTTCAATACATCTTAATAAGATTGAATCATAAATCTTTCTGAATAACACATCATCAATGATTTCATATTTAGTAGCCTTCAATATTAAATCACGTTTATTCTTATAGCTGAGATTATAAGGAGCAAACCCATTTTTCAAGTAAAATATCAAATCAGCATACTGAGATTCAGAATCCGTAACACTTATCTGAGTTACTTGAACAACATTCTCTGGATCTTGATTTTCTAGTATATTATGAGCTCCTACTAATAATCTGCAAAAACCTTTTCCTCTAACAATCTTTGCTAGTTTAATGTCAATATCATATTCCTGCGAAGCTGTTACCCAATTAGCCCTTTTTTCTCCCACTTCTCTTTGAATTATTAATTGTCTTACTACAGAGAAAGGAACAATAACCTTTCTGTGTGCTTTTAAGAGAAAAGGACTAAAATGTTTGATTGACTTAAATACAATGAAAGCTTGTTTTTCAACATCAGAATAATTCAACTCAGCTCCTTGCAGATTTGAGCTGAAGAAAGAAATCAGTGTTTCAATTTGTTGATCATTGAGTTGTGTAAAAACAACAGCATAAGATGTTTCGGTTGCCAAAGTATACATAATAAAATATTTGGAAAAATTGGGAGTATTCAATGCAAGTGCATCAATGATTGCCTTCTTGATTGCATCAAAGGCTTCCTTTTATTTATAACCCCATTTAAATACTGAATTTTTCCTAATCATATTCTACATAGGCAAAACAATTTGAGAAAAATCTGGAATGAATCTTTTTACAAAATTAATCTGACCTAGAAATGATTGCATGGAATTTTTATTGTGAGGTAAAGAAATATCATAAATTTCTTTAACTCTGTGAAGATCGATATATATACCATTTTTTGACACAACAAACCCTAAGAGTTTTCCTTGATCGAGAGAAAAGAAGGATTTCTTTGGGTTTAATGAAATACCAAATCTTCTACATCTTTCAAATATTTGTTTGAGATCTTGTAGATGATTGGATCTCTTCTTTGAATAAACTGTTATGTCATCAAGATAAATAAAAACTAATCTATTAATCAGACCCATAAATGCTATGTCCATGGCTCTCTAGAAAGTAGCTCCTGCATTTACTAAACCAAAAGGCATTTTCTGATAAGCATAGGTTCCCCATTTGGTTCTGAAAGTGGTTTTCAACCTATCATCTGGATGTACTAGAATTTTATTATACCCTGAAAATCCATCAAGGAAGGACATGAGTTCAGAACTAGCTAATTTTTGGAGAATTTGCTCCATAGTTGGCAATGGGAAATTGTCTTTTTGACATGCCTTGTTTAAATTCCTGAAATCAATACAGATTCTAATATTGCCATTTTTCTTCCTAACAAGTACCATATTGGAAACCCAACTAGAATGCCTTACAGGAAAAATGATCTTCGCTTTCAGAAGTTTGTTGAGTTCTGTTTTCATTTGATCTTCAAGATTTGGATGAATCTTTCTTAACTTCTGTTGCATAGGCTTGCATCAGATAGCATTGGAATTGTGTGTTGAATTGCAGAAGTATCATAAGTCTTTAAATCCTCATAACTCCAAGCGGATACATTTTTATATTTACTCAGAAGTTTAATGAAGGTAGATCTTTCTTCTGGAGTTAGATTGAGACCTAGATTAACATTCTGAGGTTTAGAATCAGAGCCAAGATTGACTAATTCAAACTTCAAGGTTGAACTTTGAAGTTTAGCATTAGTAACTTTCTTGAATTTGTCTTTAATATCGTAAAGATCCTGAAGTTTAACAATAGATTCAGGAATCAAATTTTCATTATTTCTTGAAGTAATTTGTAGATCATGATCATCTTCATCAATAATTTGTTCATCATATGATTTCTCAGAAGTCAAGAAATTCAAAATATCTTGATCATGGTAGAATACTCTCCAGTTAGTAATATTGTCTGGGACAGATGGGTGAAAAATCAACTCTACTGAAAATCTATCAGGAATGCAATCTTTAGCAGGAAGGATTTTGGACGCAACATTAGTTAACAAGTTAGTTGATGTGTTTTGATTTCTTGGAATAAAAGAGATATTAAATGCTAGAAATTGAGTGGTAAGGTCCTGTACTAGGGTTTGATAATGTTTGAGATGTCCTGAAAGACAATGGATGGTATTTCTTACTTGTCTTATGACAATTTCATAATCTCCATATACTTTCAAGTATTTTACATTTAACCCTATGGCTTTATAAAGCGCTTGAATCAAGGCTTAATATTCAGCAGTATTATTAGTGCACTCAAATTCTAATCTACATGATAACATGGTTTTCTCTCCTTTTGGATCAATTAGGATGCATCCTGCTCCTGCTCCATCAGTAGATTTTGATCCATCAAAATATAATGACCAAAATAAATTTCTATCTATAGGTTTATCTACAAAAGAATTAGAAATATTTACAATTCTAGAAGAATTAGATTGGGAAAAATTTTCAATTTGAGAAACAAAAGTATTTACAGAGAATGGTGATTGTGGTGCGGTAAAATTTCCAAGAAAAGACTCGGTAGAATAACCTCCAAGAATATTATTGTTGAAAGCTACAGGTTCATTAGGTTGTTTGAATTCAGTTACAGTGTGCGTCATATGTTTTTCTCGTTCGAATTTGATTTGATTAGGTTTCCCTTTATAGGGAAGCCACATATGTGAATAATCGGTTCAGATATAACCATTAATTTTCGCAGACCATTCCCTGCTTAAGAACAACCCATAGAATTCTGGAATATCAGCATTTAGAATATCAATTCTTTGGACAATCCTAGGATCGGAAGCTAGTTTGATAGTAACTAAATTTATTTCTCCAATAACTTGAACTTTAGAGCGATCCAATTGTACAATATGAACAAAAGACTTCTGTGGTTCAATATTCAATTTAGCACAGACTCAAGAAGGCATTATATTAGTGGATGCTCCAGAATCAATTAAACAATTGTGCAGATTCTTATTGTAGATTTCATAAGTCATCAAAAATGGAGGTGTCTGAGAATTTGATCTTTCTCCAATAAGAACAGTATCAGCTGCATCTAATTTGTCTGGTGGCTTACCAGTCCCTTTAGCTGCTTTAGCTACTACACCACTTGGTAGAGGAGAAATAGGTGTAGCATTTAAATCTTTTAATAGTAGCTTTTGTTGATGTTTAAGTTTACTGAGTTCATGTAATGATATATTCTCTCTAGTATTTTTCATGTCCTCAATAATATTATAATCCATCGTATCTAATACCACTATAGTTTTGGATGATGATGTGGGAGGATTGGGAGATGATGGTTGATTCTGAGTGGGTAAGGAATAAGTTCTTTTTGCAGAAATTTTGTCTTTGGTACTTGGAGTTGTATTTTTCTTCTTCGGAACAGTTTGAATAGGTTCTGATGTAGATTTGCTCCTTGTACTCACAGGCATAGCTTCTTGTTCCATGTCACTATCTGAATTAGGGAGAATCAAATCCCACATTCCATTTAGTTCAACTACTTCTTCCCTTTCATCTTGTTCATCTGCCATTAGAGGATTTTCTTATTCTTCTTCATCTTCTGATTCTACATTAGAGATTGCATTGGGAGGTTTTGATTCGGTTTGATTTCTCTTGAAATTTCTAAATGGTCCTTTTGTAGAAGTCTCTGCTACTTGCTTTTTTATTTCAACCATCTCATTAGACATGGTTTTAAGGACTTTCTGTAAACCTTCCACGTCATATGGATCTCTTGATGTCTTTTTCTTGGAATCATCTTTAAAAGTGACTTTCTTTGATTTTCTTTCCTCAATAGCATTTTTCTTATCTAAAGCAATCATTCATTTTTCAATTGAAATAAATTCTTTCATATTCTCAGCTAAAGTCAGTTTTGCAGCTCTATTTACAAAAATTGCTATGTTTGAGGGCAAAGAATTAATGTACCATTCACTTCTAACTTTTTCACTAGGCTTAGATGTTGCAGGGATCTTATTCAAGAGTTTATTGAATCGAGAGTTAAAGTCCTTAATGGGTTCTTTGGGTTGAGTCTTTAAATTGGAGAGATTGTTAATTAGGGTAGCAATTGATCTATCATCTCCATATTTAGTTAAAAAATGTTCTTCAAACATATCCCAACTTGTGATTGAATCTGAGGGTAAAAAAAAGTACCAAGATCCTGTTGTCCCTTGCAAAGTATAGGGAAATAACTGGACTACAACATCTTCATTTAATAATTTATTTAAGTTTATAGCAAGCATAAAGTTATTGATATGTTCTTCCGCTTGTATACCAGTATCTGGAATAAACTTTGGGAGCCATTTTTCAGAATGATCAGGTAGATCATGCAAAGGTGCAACCATATTCACAGTTCCTGGTCTGGTCCATGGTCTTTGTGCTAGTTGTGCCATTCTTGTGACGATAGTAGATGAACTAGAAGTGTTAACTAGTATATGAGTAGTAACTATTGAAGTACCAGAAGAGACAATTAATGTTTGAGAAGATGAAGTTTGAGAAGAGGAAGATTGAGCAGATATAGATGAGACTACTGTACTTTCCTGATTTGGAGCTTGGGAAATAGATGATTGAATATGCGATGAAGAACTTGTACCACTTTCTATTTCCGATGGAGTTTTTCTTGTTTTGTCTCTACTAGGTATAGGAAATTATTTTGGGGAAATTCCAAGTTTTTCATTCTGTGACCTAGTAAGAGGTTTGGAAGAAACAAACTGAGAGGTGACACTACCTTAATATAATTCTAATTCTTCTAATGATAATGAGAATCCTTGAAGTTTATGAACTAAGGCTTCGACTTCGGGGTATTCAGGAGTTGGTTTATCTAATTGATCTGAAACTTTGGTAGTTGGTGTTTGAATACTTTTCTCAATTTCTTCTCTTGTGATTTGAGATGTGGAAGAAATTGAAGGTGATGAGGGTGATGTGCTCTTAGAATGGCTTTCAGATTTAGATTTATCTTCCATTCATAGCTTATTTCCCTCCTTCTAGTGCCAAAAATGTTGAAGCATCGAGAATCGCTACTTCAACCATCGAGGGATAACCACCCGGTCAAGACCTTAGGACAACTCCTTTTCCGTTTGGTGTGGTGGCTCTGACTGGATTTATAAGACCAGTTTCTGAATGATGTAAATGGTTTGGTAATGGAATGATTGGATGGGGAAAAATGGGACTAAATGACTAAAATAAAACTATCTAATCTAACTTAAATATAAATGAAATAACTCTAAAACTAGCCCAGGCATCAAATGTGAATACAACTTTAAATTGTTTCAATTAACCAATAACCATGAAAATCTATTACAGTTTAATTGAAATGTGTAGTAACAAATAAAGATAACTCTATTTAAGAAATTAAACAGAGTTATAATAACATATTACATTCATCATAATATATCGCTTGCATATACTATAAAAGATAAATATTTCTAACACACTCAGAAATGATATGTGTAAAGAAATATTATGAAACAAATACACATAAACGATAGCAATTTAAAAGAGAATATCACATAACAAAAGAAACTAACAGTGAATAGATATAAATACCATACCCATCTCGATATTTCCCAATGCAATCTGATATTCAAATCCAACAACTTCAATGTAAAATCAACTCCAAGATACAGAAATGCAATTCTTAAAGATAATTTCACAGAGAATCACCAGATGTGATCCTTTATAAAAATATAGGAGTCAATGGAGTACAGAAATGTAATATCCAAGTCAAAATATTACAAAATTCAGGACCCATTTCTAAATGCATGAAAGGGGTTTAAATAGGTACCTAACAAAAAATAACTAAAACTATTTCTACAATCTATCAAAATTAAAAAATATCTGAAACAGAAATGTGAGCTTGATGAAAACCAACTCGTTGATCATCAGTTGAGGTGGATGTACGAAGTTGGCAAATTTTGAGCATCTCCTTTACTTCTTCAGGATGACTAGGCTTTGAATGCAACCACCCTGTGTATGTGGCATTGGAGAACTCAGGAATGATGCAATCAATGGCACTTGAGAGAATTTTAATTGCTATTTTTTGACTATGTGGCTTGATGAGATAAGTCCACATTGAATCCCATGATATTCCCTGTAATTGGCCAATTTGCTGATTTTTATTAATGATCTCTTGTTTCCATCTAAGATCAGTTTCCTTTACTCTAGGTAATTGACCAGGACTACAATCCACAATTAAATTGATTGCATATAAATTATCATTTACCATCTGTGTTACATTGTTCATTATTCCCTTAGCTCTGGACGTGGCCCTTTCTGCTTTGATCAAGCGATGTTCCCATTCTGCAAAAACAATTTCTTTATGCCTCTCCATACTTTTTAGAAGATCTTCTTTTCTCCTTGTTTCTGATTCTTGCCATAAAAGAAAACCGGAGATCTTTTCTCCAGCTTCATCAAATTCAATCTTAAGAGTAATTCCTTCATCTATCAGGGAGGATGTCAGCTCACATAGAGACTTTGCTTCTACAATCTTTAGACAAAACTCATTTAATTGTTGAGACAATAATTTGTTTATCTCCAAAGCTTCATTTTTAAATTGATCCAGAGTGGGATAGTTCTTGAACTTGTCCAATTTAGATTGAAACATATTTTATTGTTCAATCTTCAGAGTCTGCTCATTTTGTAGAAGAATTTGTAATTTTGCAATCTCTTGATTAAGCTGCTGATGCTTTTCTAGGGTCTGCTGATCAATCTTCTCTTTTTCAACAGCTAGCTGCTCTTCTAATTGTTTAGTCTTGAGCTCTTCATCCTGTAATCATTGTTCCAACTGAATGATATTTTGTTGGTATTCTGCAACTTATTCTTCAAAAATTTCCGTTTGTAGATCCTTTTGTTTTATCAACTGTGTAACTTCGGAGGCTTTATCTATAGTGGCAGCACTATAAGCACCTGCATACTGAGACAATTTGGTGAGATCCTCAGATGGATCCACCTCAGCATTTTTATAAACAATATTCATAAGTTCCCCCTGTGATGCATCTTGATCAGTTCTCCTTCTTTTTCTTTGTTTTCTCACCACAGCCCTATGTTTGGGACTGTAAAATATATCTAAAGAATGAATTTCTTCTATTTTTAACATAATTTCACTAGTGGGGTTTTCAAGATGATTTCTACATCCTAATCTTTTGAATCATCAACTTGGGAAATGTTTTGTTGTCCTATTTGCTTGGAAAATTGTTCATATTGCCTCAGCAAATGAGGAGAAACAATAAGTTCAATCGTTTCTTGTCCTCCAAGTTGAGAACCTGAATTATTTTTTATATCATCTTTAGGTGCTTGTTCAATGTTTTTACTCTCTGTGCTTCCTTTCTCAATATGCACATGGGCATCAGTACCTGTGCTCTCTTTTCCTATTTGAGCTGAAGATTGTTGTAAAAAAATTTTAGTAGCAGTTTCTAATTTTCCATTGTCAGCTTTGCTGCTATCATCTTTCTTCTTGGAAACAGGATTAGCTCCCGTTACTTCTTTACCAGAAGTACTTCTTGTATCTTTCCATTCTGGTTGACATCCCTATGTAGAAATCTGCAACTGATCCAGAGGAACTATGAGTAGCCTCTGACTTATAAATAATAAAAATTTATTCATCTCCTCAGGCTGAAATTTGGACTTGGCCAAATAAAAAATTTAAGGCATATTATCTACAGAAACAAATAAATCATCAAAGATATATGGTTCATGTTCGAAACGAGCAATTGAGACAGAGGTAGTAAAATCATACGCCACGTTCTTGGGATCATATTGCCTTCCAGGAATGTTTGAAAGCTTAAGATAAGTTAACTTAACAACTTGTTTCTCAGCATGGAAAAAATTGTTGAGAGTATAGTCACCAAATTTGAAAGGAAAAGTAGGCCACATGAGCTTTTTGCTACTCTTTAAAGTCCTAGGCATACCTTCTACTGTCAGCTGATAAGAAATTTCTTGTGCTAACAGCTTGTCTGGAGCATATAAAGGAAGGATATGTGGTTCTACAATACTTCCAAAAATTCTAACATAAGTGAAATTTTCCTCCCCGAACCAGTCTCCAATAGAGGACAAATCAACTCTAGCTTTATCAGAAAGTCTAGGAGGGAATCGGCCAAAAATGATTTGATAAATCGGAATAAAGAAACCATGGAAAACTCTGTAAACATGAATTCTGAAATACCCCTTCCATAAGAACTTATGATATATATGAATCGGGACAGGTTCTTTAGGAGTCCATTTCCATCCTAATAGGGGAAATTCTAAATTGAAACACAGGGCATCTAGGATGTAAGAAAAAAAGTAAAAAGGAGTGGAATTTCCAGATTTTTTGTCTTTCCTATACTTAAGGATTCTATTGGCTATCTTATCAAACAAAATAATATCCCAATCCATTACCTCAGAATTAAGAGCAACATGAATCAACGGAACCATTTGAACGGAAAACCTGGTTGAATTATCATTACCAAACAACCTACACATCATTGCAGTGGCATAACAATATGGAGGCGAGAGAGACTCCACAGATTACATACCTGATGCCTCATGCTTATTTTTTTCAGGGTTATCTCTCCATTCTTTAATCGGCTCTGACTGGTTTGGATGTTCCGCAACAAATTCTTTGAGGAAGTCCTTGCTGTAGATATTTTGTGGGTTCGGGAGGTGGTACATTGCTTTAATATCCTTTGCTTTGAATGACCCAAACACTGATCCAAAAGTAGAAACAAAAGTTCTATTTTGAATAGTTACATTGTCAATCACCCATCTAATAACATCATAATAGGGCAAAATGTTTTCCCGAGCAGTAACTCTATGCAGAAATGAGTTTTCCAATGAACTAAGAGGACTTTTAGAATCCAAGTCTGAGTCAGCTTTGTCAGGAACTGTGGCCTTAGCTTCCACAACTCTATGGTTTTCCTTTTCCAATAGATTGTAGACATTTTCCCATGAAATTTTCCCAAGTCCCTGGTAGGAGGTGTCTGTAACCAGCTTAAGTCTTGTTGGTTTCTCTTTAGGCGGCATTGTAATCACAGGGGCTTTTGCAACAATGGTAGCTTTAGATTTTCTGAATCGCTTCGACATTTCAGTGTCTAGGAGTATTTCTCTTGTTCTGTGAATGAAGGGATTCAACGTTCTTTTGTTCTTCAATTGAATGAAAGCCTTCAGTCGAAATAAAACATAATAATGAGAACAACTATACACGGATCCATTTATTAATTACTATCTACTCTCCCCGTGTTTATAACATAAATGCCCTGTAAGGGGTCACATTCACACATTCAAAAAAAAAAAAATGGTGATCATTTATCTGATTTTCAATTAATGACAACGTACAATCGGAGATCGGCATATCCTTGAAATAAATGTTAAAATTCCCTTTTAATTCCTTGTGATGTGATGAATAAAGAATATGAACGTGAAGTAATAATCGCATCGCAGATCTTCAAGGGTGTGAAAAATAACATAACATAATTCATGCCGATTTCCGATTGCGATAATCGCATCGAGGCTTTTAAAATGAAGTGACCCGTTTAATATTTTCTCCGAAAATGTGATTGCGATGAGAGAGGATCCGTCACATCAGAGTTTTAAAATGAAAGAATGCAATGTTTTAATTTCTTCTGAAATACGATTGCGATGAATCACATTGAATCAGACATATATACAAAAACACAACACTTTTAAACTCATCCGAAATGCAATTGCGATTGAGCGTGATTGCATCGGAATTTTACAAAGCAAAAACAAATCTCTTAAAGCACTCTCCAAGTTTCCGATTGCGATTACTGTTCATTATAAATTATTATTAAGTATAAAGTCTTTATAATATGTTTGATATGTTTAAAAGGCTTTATAACTCATCAAATCATAAAGTTTATTAAAGTTTGTACACTTTGTGAAATAAAAATGTGATATGCATCCTTTTATCAATGAATCTTTTATTTTTATTTAGGAATAAAGATATAAAAAGGGACCTATTTTTAAATGAGATTCATTCTAAAATTTAAAAATGGGGAGGGTTGTTGTACAGTACAACACCTCCCCAAAACAGACCAAGAGACAATGACCAACAAATAATGCCCCCTTTCCAAGACAGTTATGTAGATGAAGAAGGAAGAGAGTCTGAAGTACCTGAAGAAAATCATGTAAATTTGATCAGTTTTGATAATGAGGGTGATGTTTTTCTCACTAAATAAGAACAAGGTTTATTTTCCTCAGATCAAACTGAAACAAACTATGAGTATTCTGAGGACTACCGATTGCGACTTGAAAATTCCATAATGGAAGTCTATAGGCAATATGACCTTAGGAGCAAAAAGAACCAAGAAAACTCCAAAAAGAACAAAGAAGCCACTGCTATTAGGAAGACACCTAAAAACACTCCTTTGAAGACAAAAAACATTACTAACACCATGGCTAAGAAAACTAATCCAAACAGAGACAAAACGAGCCAACCAAGTGGTGACGCAAGCTGCCCTAGTGCCTCTACTAATGGCCCTGAGAAAACTATTTTTTCCAAAGTCCCAAAATAGAATCACTAAATTAAAATTGTAGAAAAAATTATGACTGATAAAACTAATGTAAATATGGCCAAAATACAAGTGCCTTTAAGTTTTGAGGGAGATATTTCTAAAATAAATATCACCATGCCTCTCACTGATCCGATAACCCAAGATATGTACAGGTCCCAAGTTCTGAAGGTCTTAAACATGGGAAATTATACCAATACTTTAAACTTGACAGATAACAAAGTTGAGTTGTTGTTTGGACCTGAAGTAGAAGGAAAATACCAAGAAGTAGCCATTCCCCCTTTCTATGTTAGCTTACACATACATAAAAAAATCTTGCATAATGCCATGCTAGACTCCGACACCTCTCACAACCTCATGCCAAAGGTAGTGATGGAGAGATTAGGCCTAGAAATAACCAAGCCTTACAAAGACCTGTATTCTTTCGATTCAAGCAGAGTCAAGTGTTTGGGCCTAATCAAGGATTTATGTGTCAATATAGCACAAATCCCAGCTAAGGACCTGGTCATGGACATAGTATTAGCTGACATTCCCCCTAAGTATGGCATGCTTTTATCCATATCTTGGCAAGACAAGCTTCGGGGGAACCTCCAACTTGACATGTCATATGCTACCATCCATGTTTTCATCCAAACAAGGAGATTGTATTGGGAATCACACATGAAGTTTATGGTTAGCAGCCAAGAAAGACCAAACAACTTACCTCTTTATTCCATCCATTCAGAGCTTGATTCATTAATTTTATATAATGAAGAAGACATTGATGAAAAGTTAAATGAAATTGAGACAGATCCGGACATGCCTCAACAATCAAATCAGGCACTGCATGAAGAAATCAACAGCTTAGACTCTAGCAGCCTGGTACAACAACAACATGATGGTAAAGAAGAGCTTAATTTTCTCCAAACTGAAAATAAAATTTCAAAACCAAAACCAAGCTTAGTATCTAAACAAGGTTACTCACATGAATAACAAACATCACAAACAAAACCATCCCCTTCTACCAATATGCTAAAATACTTTCATAAAACAAATTTTTCTAGGAACCTGAATCAAAGGAATCTTAAGTCTTTCCATACATAGACAACTCATCATCAAAGGGTTTTGTCACTTCAGAAGAGTTGTTGAATCCCAAAAATGTTGCTAGGGACCCTAAAGGAGTATCTACCGGGACTGATATAGAGAAGTATAATGTAGGCAGCCTAGAAAGACCCAAAATGATTAAGTTATCCAAGACTTTACCACTTCACACAAAACTGAAATACATAAGACCGTGCAAAAATTTTCAGGATGCTTTTGTATACAGTAATGAAAGACTAAAGTCTTGTTACACAAACATTATTCAGAGAGGGTTTCCTTTCAAGAAATACCATGAAACTTTTGAGCAAATTGTGGCATTAAGAAAGAAAACAAATGGGTATAGGCTATGTGTAGACTTTAGGTACCTATACAAACCCTCCCTAAAGAACAAATACCCTTTTCCCAAGATAAATCATACTTTACAAAGGATAGGAGTTTCTAACAAGATATCATCACTTGGTAGTGTTTCAGGGTAAAATCAAGTGGCAACACTTCCAATTAATCAGCATAAAGCCACTTTCAAAGCACCTTGGGGCACCTACATGTTTGATCAAATGCCTCCTGGGTTAAGGAGTGCGGAAGCTACTTTCCAAAGAACCATGGATCTTGATTTAAGTTACCTCACTATGATATACATTGATGACATCATTATCTATTTAAACCAATGAAAAATACCTTTGTTACCTAAGAAGGATCTTTAATAGGAGAAAAATTTGGGAGCAAGATTCAAGGAGAAATTACAAAGGAGAGCATGTTCTGTTTTAGTATTTTTGGAAATATCCCTACACCATGCACTCAAATGGAGGTAACAAGGTTTTATCTTTACAAGAGCTTAATGGAGAAGAGTTATCTGGAGGTCTTGTCAATGGCAGGATGCTCAAGCACTATTTCTGTCAAGAGTCCTAGTTTGAAAATTTCATTCATTGGACATAACATTTCAAGATGAGAGATCATAAAAACAAAAAATACAAAAACAAAGAAAGAAGGAAAAAGGGCAGATTTGAAAAATTGGTACATCCTGATACCCAAAAAGGAGTACTACCGAGAGCCTAAATGCCCCTACTTGTTCAAAAAGAGTCTTGTTCAGTCATCTAGCCTAATCATGGCTGAATATGTTTTCAATTTATTGTTGATTGGCTATTGAAAGAGAACTTTTCAAAACATATAAACTTTACTTGTAAATATGAATAGATTAGGAAGAAAAGATACTGGTTCTCCATGCTCAAATCTGAACCAAAGAGAAAGATGGGAAGGCTTAACAAATGATAAATCATAGCCCTAATACTTTCTAGTTTTGTTTGTACAAAAATAATGTCTGTGTGTAGCTTTTCCTAATGCCACAGCCCATGGTAAATCAGATAGCTTAATCCTGGTTTAAATCATGTTTTCAATTTCATGTTAATAGATTAGAGAATGAATCTTGTCAAACAGCTTAATATTGACAGATGATTAGTCTAGGTAGAGAATAAAAGAGTTCACTAGCATAATTTTAACTCTTGGAAGTAATAAGGGTAGAAGTAGATAGTTTGTTTTGCTTTCAAAAGAAAATAATATCAAGGGTTTGCTAGTTTAAGTGCACCCAGGGAAGAAAAAAATGCTAGGAAATTATGATGGGTAGGTATAGGTGAGTTTGAAGCAAACATGTCTTTTAGATTGTGAGATCATAGCTTCAAAAGAAACATCAGCAAATGAAAGAAGAAAAATATGCACAATGGATGAGGCACTGGTCTTCATAAACTTAGAGATCCCATATCTGAGGTTTTGGACACCTCCTGAAAAGGAGCTGCCCTCCCCAAGTGGAGCCACTATTAGTCATTAGTATTTTTTGCTATTTTGCATATGGCTAAATACTTTTCCTAGATTTCTAAAAACAAGATTCACGAATATTGTGAGTTTTAGAAATCTCACTGCTTTCATTATCCTTAAGATAAATTTTTGCTATTCTAATACTCTGTCATTCCCTGGTTAGCCTATCACTCCTAGAAGACCCCTCATGGGCTTATGACACTCATCTTTGTCTCATTTTCACACCCACAACCTTAGTAATATGTTTTGTCTATGCTTAACCTTTTCACTTTCCATCTAAGTTTGCCAAACAACCTACCCTTTCCCATGTTCATCAAATGCCTCAAGCATTGATGGTCTTAAATCTACCTCTGTATGCTCTTTAGATAAATCAAGCACATTGGATTTTGAATCCTCAATAAATCTATATGTCAAATTTTTTTTTTTTTCATACTTGAAAACCATAAGCCAATGCTTTCAGTCAAAGAGCCTCCCAGTAGGTCACTAGGGTTTTCATAGGTTGTAGGGTTGCCTTTGGTGTGCTAAATCATTATTTTTTATGTGCTAAGAAGCTGAATTAAAAGGTAAAAATATCAACACCTATTTTTCCAAGTCAGGTCAAGGAAATCATCCAAGGAAGACCTCCTTATCAAGGAAAAAATTCTGCAAAAGGACAACTATCCTTTGACATTTCTGCAAGACTGTCAAATTGGCTATCGACAGAAAATTAGGTAAGGTAAGAGGCCTGTTGCTTATTAAAGGAAACCCATAGCAAGGATGGAGGAAGCAGCCCATGTTCAAGGAAAATCAGGTTTCTTAGGACTGATTGGACCATCAATTTTCCAGGCAAAGAGTCAAGGCAGAAAACCACAAGAACATAGGCACACCAACACAACCAGGCATAAAATGAAGATTTTTAGAAACTATAAATGAAGAAGGGAAAAAGGTGAGGTGAACTGAACATAAATGAATGAAATTGAAAGGGATATAGATAACTTAGAAGACAACACTAATGATCGTTCAATAACAGCCCTAAAACCTAAGGTTTTGGAAAGATAGGCAAAGAGGGTGAAATGAGGAAAATGAGCCTTTATCATGCCAACACAAGAATATCTCAAGGGACTGCTGTGTGTGTAATTCTAAGGTTTGTCAAGGTAAGTGTTCTACTTCCTCAAAGGAAAAGAATGCAAAGAGTATCAGTATGAGGAATTTCAAGCCTTCATGATCAGTCATTTTCCCTCAAATGATCAGAGGAATCAAAGCATAGGCTTAAGCTACAAGAGCAAAGACAAACTGATCATAAAGTGGCTACTGTTATGTAATTGAATGTTTCAAACTCCAGGAAACAAAAAACTAAAACATCATGTCATGGCACCTGCAACAAATCAGAAATGGCCAAAAGGATATGACATGCATGGTTATGAAGAAAACACTGCTTATCAGAGATATGGTTGTTATGTCTCAAGAAAATCAATGAGCATGGCCCAATCACAGTAAAACATGAGACTCAAGAAAAAATCCACAAAATAGAGTGATAAAGGCATATATGGGTCAAAGGAGGAAAAAATCCATCATGTCAGCTATCTGGAAAAAAACAAAGGAAATGGTTAGAAAGGAGAAAAGATCACTTGAAAGATTTTAGCCACCTACTGAAAAAAACTCAAAATGATAAATCAGTAAAAGTGAAAAGGAGGACTGAAACGTTAGCAAAGTGAGTTTTTTGAGTTTAATTTATTTTCCTAAAGGGTATAAAAGGCCTATTTTACTCTCCTCACATCTCACTTTGCAGTTCAAAAGAGAAAAAAAAACTCAAGGAAAAATTTTCTGAGTTTTGGTCGATTTCTGGGCTGAATCACTTGGCGCTATGCTCAGGAGCTAGCGTTACTCTCACGAGACTTGGAGCTACATGAATAGGGGTTTCTGCAATGTATTTTTTTCATTACGCTTCACGTACAGATGGGTGTTCTGCCCAAGCAGACTCGACACACCCAGAAGCCTGGCGCTGCGCTCAGAGGTTGACCCGACAGACCCGGCGCTACGTGTAGGAGCCCGGAAGGCCTGCACGCGGGCAACGCTGCACCTACAAGACCCGACTGGCCCAGTTTCTACCCGGCGCTACCCTTAGGGTAAAAATCCTCTTTTAATTTCAAATTTCCCTAAAAAATCACAAAGGACACCTTCAAATAGCCTTCAAGGACCTGCAAAGGAGTCAAAGGTGGTAAGTGGAATTTTTTCCTTCTCCTCAATTGGTTTTTGTATTTTATAATTAAGGGAAAATTATCAAACCCTAGTGCCTAAATGAAACCTAAGTCTTCATGGCAAACACCTTGTTTTTACCTCCCAACAAACAATTATCAGTCAAGCAGTATGAGTTAGGCTAATTGAAATCAGTCAAGATAAACCTTCCCCAAGCTCAACGAAAATCATCCATAAACCCGCCTCCATCTCACTCATTTGAAAAATCTACCCTCACCATCATTTCATTTCACCCCTCCTGCCTAGGTTTTATAAGCAGGCCCAAGTTTGTCTAAAAGCCACACCAGTCACCATGTTAGAAGAAGAAAGGAGTGATAGTAGTGAAGGAGGCCAGGTGCCTATAAGGCCAAAGCACAAGGGAGGGAAGGTCAATAGATTTGAACCCCAGAGCACAGTCGATATTACTTCATCTCCCATGATTCTCACATGCTTTCAGAATATGGGGTGTTTTCAGTTTTGTGAGAAAGTCAAACAAGTGCATAATCACCCTGAACTCACTAGGTTGTTTGTCCCTAACTTACACAATAAACAAGTAAGCCTTGCAGGGGTAGATTTTGAGCTATCAGCAGATGCCATATCTAATGCTATAGGTATACCTGTTATTGGTGAAAAGTGGTTCAAAAAAGCAAGATTAAACATGAGCTATTATGATCCATTTGTCAAGGATAGGTATAGAGAAGGCTGGAAAGCTATTTTCCCTTTCTCACATTTACTAGAGAGGTATGCACCCCTAATGAAAGTCATCATGAAATACTTTCCTGTGAGGGGAGATACTATAGGCTCTACTACTACCATGTCAGATTACTCATGCATTTCACTAAGGTCAAGATGCTTCATTTGCCCTATTACTTATATAGGAGTATAGACAAAATTTCTTCTGTTTTTCGGAGGAGGAGTTATACCCAGCAAATGCACAGTTTTTTCCACCACTCCTTGATCAAGATGGTGGTACTACATCAGTTGGAGAAAAAAGGCATACCTTGGGATGTGTTCATAGCTCATTAGATATTCACAAGCCCACATCCTCATAATCAGCCTAGTTTACCTTCATCATCTCATCCTCCTCCCACCACTCCTCCATCACCTCCTACAGATCATGCCTCATCATCCACACAAGCAACATCTCCTCAAGAAGACCTCCCTTCCTTACCTTCTCTTGATGCATCAGAACAAGAAGGAAATGACAATGAGTAACAGAGTGACAATGAGGGCAATAGTGACAATGAGTCAGGCCAAAGTGAAGATGAGGGTGATGATGATTTGAGCCAACAAGAGGCAGAGGTAGAAAATGATGAAGAGGAATAAAATGATGAAAAGGAAGAAATAGAAAGAGAAGAAAAGGCAGAAATAGAAAGTGAAGAAGGGACAGAGGCAGAGAATGAAGAAAGGAGCAGTGAGAAAAATAGTGACAAAGAGGCAGGAAGTGATGAATAGACAAAAAATGATGATTTGACCCAGCAAGAGGTATATAACATGGAAACAGAGGAAGAGGATGAAAATGATAAAGATGATGACAGTGAGGAAAATGCAGAAGCTAAATGCAGCGTAGATGAAGATGAAAATAGTGAGGACAATGCAGAAACTAAAGGCAGTAGTGACACCCATGAAGCAAGCCTGAGTGATGAACAGGATATCAAGGAGGAAAACGATCATGACATTCATGACAGTCATGAAAACAATCATGGAAGTCATGATGACAGTGAAAAGGGTGGAGAGGGTGATGATAAAAATGAAGATCACAGCAGTGGAGAGGCAGGAAACTTCAATGATGAACAAAATGAAGATGATGATTGTGCAGAAAATGAAGAAGAGGCTAATGAAATTCATGAGAATAATGAAGGAAATGAAGGGATTGATAGTCCAATTGAAGATCATAGCAATGAAGGGGTAAGCAGCTTTGATGAAAAACAAAATGACAATGCAAAAATCAGTGAAGAGGTTGAGAGTGCTGATGATGTTGAGAACAAAGAGGATAACGAGGAAGAATAAAACATGATGAATGATGATACTAATAATGAAAATGAAGAGTTTTATGATAGTAGCTGTTATTCATCAGTATTTTTACCTATTTTGATGACTAGATTCCTTGGCTGAGTTTTCTAGAAGCTAATCTCAATCTGTCAATTTGTCATCTAGAAAACACCTCAAACAAATTTTTGCCTTCCTATCCCTCTCCTTCAGCCTATGATGAGAAAAAAACATTTCATTTTCCCTACCTATCTCAATTCAGCAAAGCCTCCCTGTCTATAGTTGTTAGAAGTTTGTCTCTCTACCATCAAAATCCTTTGTTTTTCATGCAACTCACTGTCCAAACTTTAACAAAGTTTCTACCCCTCTCGCACTAATCACTTTGTCATGTGATAACCTAATCATGCCCAAGAAAACATTCAAACTCCATGACAAAGTATGTAGGTCTATGTGGTGGTGTTTTAGGGAAAATTCCTTGGTAAGACTGTTTTAGGCCAAAAAAAATATGTCTTCAATATTTGTCAGCCATCATGTCTTGCTATTTGCCAAAGCCAAAACCCTTGTCTATCCCTAGGTCATGCACCATCAAAAAGGTCACTTTGTTTTGTTTCTAGCAAGGCTCAGGAATGTTCAAATCAGGAAATGAAGGATTTTCCCTGTCTAAAGAAATATGCTTAGATTAGACATGATTCCCATGAAACATCAAAGAAGCCCTCCAAACTTCAAAAGCATCTATTTTTAAATCTCTACATGGATGTACTGATTGATGACACTAAGCAGAGTGTAAGCAAAAAGAAGCACCTCAGGAGATATTTTCATGCTTTATCAGTTTACTATGGAAGTCAGAAGAAGTGCAGATTATGGCCAGCCTACAAATCAACCTTATACCACCAACAATGATAGTCTTCTGGCAAAAAGGGCTTTAAAGAAAATTAGGCATCACAATGAAAGTAGAAGAAGGACAACTCCTTCCTATACTTCATCAGGAACTAAACTTTGTAAGGCTATCATAGACAAGTTCACCACACCTTATAAAAACACAGTCAAGGGAAGAAAGAGTTGTTTCAAGGATGCATTAGAGTGAGTTCTCACCATCTACAAAGAACTTTATTTACTCCTAAAGATTCCCAGTAATTTTATGCAAAAGGGATGTACTTTACTGACAGCTCCTCATGAAGCAAAGGGCATTATGATTCAAATCATTTCATGAAGGATAAGTACCAAGGATTCACTGTTGCCTTATATTTTGTATTTTTCAAAGCAAACAGACATGGGTCACTGTTTTGAAATGAATGAAGTTTATAGTCTTCAGGACCTCCATCAGCAGATTATTAGGGCGCCTTATAGTAGCTCTGAAGGGTCACAAAGACTGTGTTTTGGAAGCCTCCTTCAAAATATAGGTAGAGGGTAAAGGCACAATCTTAAAGGGCCTAGATTTGGAACAGGTAGCTTTCCTCAAAGGTTAAAATTGACAGATCAAAGACCTCCTTCCAGAGAAGGAAGGGAACCCTTCACAGTCCTAAAGAAACCCCCTTAAACGAAAATCATAGGATCCCTTTTGAAAGATAAACATGGTTCGTCTAAAAGAGCCACTAACCGCTTGTGCATGGACATTTTCCAATTGGTTGACAGTGGTCAAAAAGCACCCATACAGTTTATCAAACTTTGAGGGCCCACAAACAACTTGTTCAAGAATAGTTATCAAATGTTAGACGAAGATGGAAAAAACACAGTGTTTACAAGGCCTCCTTCACAGAAAAAAAAAGGGCCCACAGTTGTTTAAGGATATTCAAGACTGGCAAATGGAAAGATTACATTTTATCCCTAAATGGCCTAGTTAAAAAGAAACAAAGAAAACAAGCAATTTTGTGCTTAGTACCTACATCAGATGACAGTTACAAGGTTCAAGGGTTGAAGAGAAACTTCTTCAATTGATTAAAAAAGGTTGGGCAAGGTTCTATTTAAAGAGAAATTTTGCAAATGATAAACAAGACAAGTTACAAAGCTAGTTTGTTTAAAAAAACATTCCTCATTTACAAAACAGAGACAGGCCCTTAGAAAACTGTAAGAGGTTGAAAGCCTAATGTATACATAAAGTGCCCATGCATTTTGTCAAACAAGGCATCCTTCATAAAAAACAGAGGGCCCACTTCCCACAGTTGCAGATGACCTCCTCCGAAATGAGTAGATGGATAGGTTTCCATGGTTAACACTGAGATTGAAGAAAGGTGTCATTAATAGACAATTTTTAGAGATACAATGTTTTGAACAAATGACAAACCCAACACTTGTTTCAAAGAAACTGTTATAAAATATGCTTGGTTATGTTTGTTGTGTATCCCTTAGTAAGAAGCATACTCATGTCACGAAGTTTAGTCTTCAAAGGAGACACCTTTCAAAAAGGGATAAAGAAATTGGTAAAAGGTAAGCCCTCCAACAAACAGAAAAAAACCATTTTTCTTTACAAACACAAATTGAAAGTGAGAAATCAAAAAGGAGGGAAAAAGGGCGTTTCAAAGTGTTTTAAAAAGGAGCTATAAAATTTCTCAAAGAATAATTTCACTTCTCATTGTGCAAACAAGTAGAAGAAAACATTTTTTAACCTTGGGCGAAGTGGTTTGCAGAGTTTTTAGGATGCGACGTGCCTGTGCCAGGACACGACGTGCCTGTAGGCGTTCACAGAAGAGTTCTTCACACGGTGCGATGCACCTATAGCGGCGTGCGACGTGCCTGTGCGTGTCAACCGTCCGACTTGCCCGGTGTTTAGCAGGCGCCCATGGCTGGACCCGACAGCTCCATCGCGGCATGCAGGTGTTACGCGCCTGTGCACAGGAGCATAGCACTGCCCAAACAACCTACAATCCACATCAAATCAGATCTTTGCCCAACGAAACTTTCTCCAAAATCACACAAACACATTTTGAGAGGTATTTAGTGAGCTCTTTACCTAAGTTTTTGAGTTTGAAGAGGTGTTAAGAGTCAATTGGGTTAAAAAGAAAAACACAGTCCCATTGAAGGAAAAAACAATGTTTATGCTAAAAACCACGATGTTTACAAAGATACAACAAAACAATGATTGAAGAGAAAAGGCTATTGTTTGATTGAAAAGGCCTATTTTAATTAAGAAGCCAGGCATAGTTTTTGAAAAACGAAAAACAATGTTTTAAAAGGAGAAAGGTCTGTTTTGATTAAGAGGCCAAACATAGTTTTAAAAGGAAGAAAAAGTTGGTTCTTAAAAAATACCATGTTTAAGGAAGAAAGTGCCTATTATTAGTTTACAAATTCTTTTTGGTGTAAAAAGTTAAAGGAAAAAACTCAGTGATTTCAAAGCAGAAAAGGCACAGTTCTTAGGAAGGAAACCCATTTTCATTAAAAGGAAAGTGGTTGCTAGTTAAAAAAATAAAAAAAGTGCTTAAAGATGAGTTCTATTTTTAGTTCATTTTGAAAGACTTGTTTTGCTAAAAGAGTGAAGGAAAGCCTAAACAAAGCTATGCCTCCAAAGAAAGTCAGAAAGGGTGGATTTCACAAAATTTTTGAGCCTATTACAAATCAAGAAGTAAATGAATCCCCTTCAAATTCTTTTTAACTTCCATGAGGTGGGCTACCTTGATTTTTGCCAAAAAGTTTAGGAGGTCACCAATTACCCTCCCTTAACACAACTATTCACTCTGAGGCTGCAAGGAAAACATGTCCACCTAGCAGGTCTAGACTTTAAACTCACTCCTAGGGTTGTCTCCAAATAACCTAAGATCCCCTATATAGGAGAAAAGTGGTTCAAACAAGCATACATAGATCTGAATCACTATAAACTCTTTCTAAAACCAGACCATTAGGATGCTTGCCAAGCTATATTACCTTTTTCTCACTTATTGAGCAGCTATGCCCCCCTCATGAGAGTTATCATGAAGTATTTCACATGTGAAGGGAGGTTTTCTCGGATTTATTCCTATCACATCAGGCTTCTCATGAATTTCACAAGGACTCAATTGCTAAATATCCCTTTCGTCCTCTGCAAAAGCATCGACAAGATGTCCTGCCTTGTTCAAAAGAGACCTCCTGCTCAACAAAAAGCTAGTCTCTTCCATCATTCTCTCATCAAAATCATCATCCTTCACCAACTTGAAAAGAAAGGAGTGTCTTGGGAGACTTTCATTTCTCATCCAAATTTTTCCACTACCTCTTCATCTCATGGCCCATCTCACATATCCTCCTCACCCTCCACTCACTATGTCTCTCCTCCATCAAGTTAAAATACTCCTCAAAGGCAAACATCTCCCATGTTTGGTAGTGAAAAAGAGCAGTCTTTTGAAAGCAAGCATGAGGTTAGTGGTGATGAGGAACATAGGGACACCCAACAAAGTAGTGATTATGGAACAAGTGACAAATTACATGGCAGTGACCATGAGCAGCAAATTAGTGATGATGAAGACAAATAGAGAAGTTAAAATGAGAAAGGAAATAGTGAGGAGGAAGAGGTGCAAAGTAGTGATGATGAAGAGCAAAAGGAAAATGTTCAAAGAAACAATGAGGAACACCACAGTCCTCAAAAAAATCATGAAACCAATCAAAGGGACAATAAAAAAAGTGCCTCCTAGCAAAGCAGTGATCATGATGGTAGCCCACACATAGAATCTAAGGAGAACAATGAAGGAGGTGAAAGCATGAAAAATGACAATGAAGACAATCCTAATGAAAACAGTCCTATTGAAGGTAGCCCTCAACAAGTTCAAGACAGTAAGGAGGGTAAACAAGGCAGTCCATAGACAGGAAAGGAAGGCAGTCAAACAGAAAAAAGAGATGATGAAGCTGGCATTCCTAAACAAACTCAAAACAGTGAGAAAAATAGTGAACAGGGCAGCAAAGCAAGTAATGATGGAGGCAACAGGGTAAAGGACCAAGTTGAGCAAGTGCAAGTAATAAAAACTCCTCTCTCTTCTCCTCAACACAGCCAAGAGCATGTGCTAGCTGCCTCTCCTAGGCAAGGGTCCATGACTCTTCCTCCAAAAGTGGTGAAGCCTAAGAACACCAAATCCACAAAGAAGAAAATCACTCCAACAGTGAATAGCAATCTCACTAGAGTGCTAAGGAGTAGAGGAAAATTTCCTAAGAAGATTATTATTGAATTTCCAAAGAGAAAAAGGAAAAAGAAGTCTACCCAAAGCAAGGGTAAATAAAAATTTGAACAGCAGGAGAGTAGTCACGAAAAGGAAAGGGAGTTTGACATCATACAAATAGGCAGTGATGCTGGAGATGATGAAGCTAGAATTCTTGAGTCTCTTTTGCAAAATAGAGAAGCCCAAATTCATGACTTAGAAGCTGATCTAGAAAGGTCAAAGGACCTCATACATGTTCTACAAATTCAAAAGAAACAAATGAGTGGTCAAATGGCAGTTTATGAGGCCTGGGCTTTCAAATACCAAAGGTAAGCCTACAAAGCACAAGTCAAGCTTGAAGAGTATATGGGCGAATTTGATGATACTGAAGAAGAAGAGCAGCCACTAAGAAAAATGCCTAGGACTATGGGTCTTAGGAAAGCTTTGGAGAAAAGGAAGGAAGAAGAAGCAGCTTTTGTTCGATCTTATCTTCTCACACAATTGCTCACCCAAGAAATAGAAATGTTAAAAAATCATGGCTTGAAATAGCCAACAAGAATTTGGAGGATAAATTAGAGAAAGCAAACAGAGACTTGGATCTGTAAAGGAAGATGATCGGGCACTACAAGAAATTGAACCAATTTGCCCGAAGAAAGCTCAAACTTGCTCAAGAAAGGCTCAAAACTACCCAAAAGAGGCGCCTAGTACAAAACATGGAGAAAGGCATATCTAGGCTTCAAATATTGGCCTCACCTTCCTTGCATGCTTCTAATAACCATGAGGGGCTTGCTCGTCAAAATTGAGCAAATTTTGACATGATTTTGTTTTTTTTGTTTTTCGGCCCTAATTGCACATTTTTCTAGGCACTGCCATGGGTGCTAGGAGCATCCTTAGCTCATGAAAGTCATTTTTTGGATGGATTAAATTTGGATACAGCTACTCACAAATTTTCAGATCCAGAGGAGGTGTTTTGGTCCCCCAAAGAGGAAAAAAATCAGTCAAAATTCATCTTTCTGCCTCACATATCAGCAGATGAGACCCCCGTGGGTTTTTTCACTCAGTCCACCTTTTGACAGACTTCCATGGATCATTTTGGGGAAAATCAAGTATTTCCAAAAAATAGACATCCAGGGCTTTCTAACGAGCTATCACGGGCCTTTTTTTGGCATCGGGAGCTCCCTCAAGAGTTGTCTGCAAAATAGGATTCTTTCTGCTACTATGCTCCTGTAGCATTTTGACTAAAAAGCAGTTTTCTGAATATGCTCATCCAAATGTGCGTTTAGATATTTTTATCTCCATGTCAATGATTAAAAGTCAATTTTATTTATATTATTATCTTAAATGGATATTTTTGAAGATATTTTGTGCCTTGGGCTTTGCAAAGCCTCGAGGACAAAATCAGATATTTGTAATAGGCCAATGCCCTAGTTCTAGATGCTCTAGGATAGTTTCTTTCTCTTTGGCCTATATATTCCAAGAGAATTCATTGTAACATGAGGCTGAACTTGATGTTATAGAGCAATACATAGTATTACAAGCTTTGAAGAAATACTTTGTCTCATGAAGTGGATAATTTCTTGTTTGACTTGGATGGTGGAAGAGGACTGTTTGTAGGATTCCATGGCTTGGTGAATGGTATAGTGTTCCTTATCTATTATGTTTCCTTAGTTTATCATACATGTTTTCATGCTTCTTGCTTGCTGTAGGTCAGTAAAGAATAGATTTGAGACATGCCCATGGAGGCACCTCAAGTTTCCTGATTCATTACAACTTCTATGTTTTTCTTCTTTCATGGTTATGTCAAAGAATTGTTAACTGCTCTTTGATACCCTAAGAACTTGTTATCAATTTCATTAATGGTTATTATGTTTGCTATCTAGTATGATTCACGGTATGCCCTGCTTACTCATAGCTAACCAAAACCCCATCACTGAAACCTTTCTCTGAATATTTGATTATCCTACTTAAACCAAAGAGGTCTTGTTTCGATCTTGCCCTTTGTCCATGCTCTGCAATCTTATTTCAAAGTTCCCGATAGCTCAAAATATGATTTTTAGGACTTCCCTCTTCATATATTGAGTTGTTTTTTTGTATTATTTATTTTTCCAAAATTCTGAAGGTGATTTTCCCAAAGTTAGAGAGTCTCATACTTCTATGTATCACCTAAATGTTCATTTTATGCATCTATCAGTTTGAGTTTCATTTATAGTGATTAATGGTTAGCCCTACCACATGGATGTTTTCTGTAAAACTATTTATGCTTAAAACCTCTTTGTATCTCACAAATTTAGTGTCCATCTCATTTAACTTCACCTAAAGAATCCATTTATCTCGACCAAATCGGCCCTGCAATATACCTTGTCCACCATTTGAGATAGTCTCGACCTTTTCGACCCCATAACCTAGTTGATCTGACAATATTTTTATCTATTTATCCTTTGATCAGTTCTCCCTCAAAAAACCTAAAACAAACCAAAACATACTTAACAACTAGCCTAAAATCAAATACATAGAAAGAAAACAAGTTTACATCCTTTGCACAATAGAGAGATCCCTCTCTGAGTCCAGGAAGGCTAGGTCCTAGGGCCCCAAAGTTGGTTTGATGTTACCCTATCACTTGGCTTGCCAATCTACCAAATCATGGGACCCTAACATAATGGCGATCACGGTGGGACTCTGAGTAATAAACAAACTTAGACCTCCCTAAACATTTCAGCATCCCTTAAGAAGACTATCTTGTTGACTTACCCCACCGATCATGCTTAATGGCGATCATGGTGGGACCTTGAGTTAAAACATCCTAGGTATCCCTTAGGAACTCTCAAACTCTCAGTGAAACTTAGAAAACTTAACTGTTGTCCGAAGAATAGAAACTAGCTCTTTCACCATCCTAGCAAAATGATGATTCAGTTATAGGAAACTCTTACAAACCTCAGGGCTACATATAGGAACTTAGAAAACTCCAAAAAATATCCCTAGATTGGATTTTTCTCACTTATTGGTGGTGGACCATAAATACATATGTCTAAAAACAAAAAAACATCCACCTGACGACTCCACTAGCCTCCAGTAGGCCTAATACTCCATAAAAAACCAAAAATTTCATAAATCATACTATCCTGTTGACTTGCCTTTCCAGAAACACAAAGTTCATGATGCAGCCTCTGAAATCAGTGACAAAATAAGTACAACTTAGGGATTCAGAAATCTTCATCTAAACATAGGAAACCAAAAAAATAACTTGCAAATAGAACTATAGCTTTCTCAGCAATCTAGCAAACTGTTGAACTAAGTTTTAAGTCATTCTTACAAGTTTTCACATAAAAGTTTTCTAGAAAAGAATTTTCCTAAAAAACATCTTTGTCAGTATTGGTGGTGGACCATAAATCTCAAGAAAATCCACTTGGCGACTCCACTAGCCTTCATTTTGTTTCTCACATTAGCGAAACCCCTAGAGAGGACAATCATCCAAAAAAAATAATCACAACTATCACCCTCTCTAAACTTTGACTTTGAAATCTTGCTTCACGAAGAATTAATACCAGATTTCACCCAGACCCAAATCCCCCTATCATAGTTGATGACCCAAGAAAATATTTTGTGGCAAACTTCTGAAACTGGCAACTTAGCTACCGATGGGACCATCCACAAAGCAAGCTTTGTACCTGGACATCTTACATCCTTGCAAGATTCCCAGTTTGACTTGAGTTCAGCAAAAGCCCTTTTTAGAAGCAAGTCGCAAAGTAAAATCAACCTTGACGATCTTGAACCCTTAGATTTGTAGCAGAGTCCTAGTAGAGAAGCCTCACCCACTACACCTCATGATTTTCAGCTTCTCCACCACTTTGACTCTTATCACCCCAAATCTACTCAGAATCAGTCCACAAGTCCAAGTACCTCTGCCACACCCATTCAAACCACCACTGTGCAAATCACGCCATCCCATACTACAAGCCCTCATACTCTAAATCTACCATCAGCTCCCATCATGGCAGCTTGGTATGCTCCTTTAGTGTTACCTCTACCTTTGGTACCTTTGAAAAATGATTACCAATTCCGAATCCCACACTTCACCAGAACTAAGGCTACTACTGCCCAACAGCATGTATATAGAATTAATGATTCTTTTCACTACATAGAATTAGAAGATGAAACCATAAAGATGAGAATGTTTTCCCAAAGCCTAGGTGGAGAACCCAACAAATGGTTTAAAAGCTTAGCTCCTAACAATATACATGATCTCCCAGCACTTTACCAAACTTTCATAAACAGGTGGGAAATCAGGAAAATCCCCATTCAAATCCTCTCCGAATATAACAATCTTAAAAGGAATACGGGGGAAAGTGTTCAGGACTATTGCACTAGATTCAACAGTGTCTATAATGCCCTCTCGCCTCACATGAAACCTCCACTTGGCTCAGCATTGGCAAAATTTCCCAAAGGTTTTGATCCAGATATGACATACCAACTAAGAGAAAGAGACCCCACAACTTTAGAAGAAATGCAAAAGGTAGCTTTTAGTGCCGATGCCAACCTAGCTGAAGAGAGAACTAGGATCAGATCAGAAAAGAAAGTCACATACCGAGATGAGGCCATGCCTTCAGTTTCCTCCTCAGGTCCCAGAATATACAACCTGGTTAGATCCATGGAAAAAATGTGGGAAAGAATAAATCTGAATGAAAAAGAACCTCTTAATGACAACCAACCAAACCCTCAAAACAGTAACCGGAACCAAAACTTTAGAAGAGACCCACCTCAAAACAAACCAAGGGAAAATGACCAACAGATCAGGCCACCTTTCAATGAAAACTATGTTGATGAGTTAGAAAGAGACATGGAACCACTTGATGAAAATCACTTAAACTTGATAGGTTTTGATAGCGAGGGTGAGGTTTTCCTCACAGAAGAAGAACATGTTCTCTTCTCCTCAAATCAAAATGAAGCAAATTATGAGGACCCCGAAGATCCTGAGGTAGGGCTACAAAATGCTATAATGGAATTCCACAGGAAATATGATATTAGGAGTAAGAAAAACCAATACAACTCTAAGAAAGGTAGCTCAGACACTGCTGTTACCAAAACCCCTGATACCATTCTTAAAATAACAGCAGATAGTAACAAAATCATGGCTAAGAAAACTGACCAAAACAAAGACAAAGCTAGTCAGGCAAGCCTTGATCCAAACTGTCCTAGTACCTTTAATAAGATTCCTGAAACAACTGTATTGAACAAAACCCCAAATCAAAATCTAAATTAAGAATATAGAGAAAGCCATGGCTGATAAAACTGAAGAAAATCTATCTAAACTACAAGCACCCTTAAGTTTTGAAGGGGAAATTGCCAAAATTAAGATGACCATGCCTCTCACTGAACTTATTGCCCAAAGCTCATACAAATCTCAAGTGATAAAGGTCCTAAACATAGGAAATGATGCAGATACTTTACACCTAGCTGATGATACCCCTGAGGTGTTGTTTGGACCAAAAATAGAAGGAAAACATAAAGAGGGAACCACTCTTCCTTTTTACATTAGTCTGAATATACATGAACAAATCCTACATAATGCCATGCTAGATTCCGGGGCCTCTCACAATCTCATGCTGAAAGTATTAATGGAAATATTAGGCCTAGAAATAACGAAACCTTATAAAGACTTATATTCATTTGATTCAAGAAGAGTCAAGTGCCTAGGTCTGATAAGAGATCTTTGTGTCAGTTTGGCCCAAGTACCTACAAAACACCTGTTCATGGACATAGTGGTAGCAGACATCCCTCCCAAGTATGGAATTTTTTTTATCCAGATCTTGGGGGGCCAAGCTTCAAGGAAATAATCAACTAGATATGTCTTACGCCACCATTCCTGTGTTTAATCAAACAAGAATACTATATTGGGAATCACACATGGAATATATGGTCAGTAGCCAAGAAAGGTAAGATAACATCCCTATGTATTCCATACATTCAAACCTAAATTCCTTCATTTTACATACTAATGAAGACATTGATAAACAGGTAGGAGAAATTGAAACAAATCTAGGCACACCACATCATCCGCCCCAAATTCTCTATGATGAGCTGGATACTCAAAACTATCATGACCATGAACAATTATGTCTTGAAGAGTGGGAGTTTGATTTTCTAGAAATAGAGATAAATAAAAAAACAAAACATATTCTACACCCTCAAGCAAGTTACTTAAACCAAGGACAAACATCAAAAGTACAATCAGAAATTTTTTTCAAAACAGAAGCACTGGAAGGCTTACATAGTACAAATATTTTTGGAAATCAGGAACAGGGGAGTCTTATGTTCTTACCATACATAAATTATTCATTGTCCCAAAACCTTACCTCTCCAAGTAAAGCTTTAACTTTTTCAACCACTTTGATGAATCCAAGAAAAATGTCTAATGAATTCAATGAAGAGGAATATGATGACAACAGTCCCAAGACACCTGAGTTAATTGAACTAGCTAAAATTCTATCATTTCATCAGAGATTAAGAACTGCTAGAGTATGCAAAATTGTTAAAGATACTAATACATATTGAAAAATAGTTTAAAACACTGTGACAATGCTATCATTTCAAGAAGTAACCCTTACAAAAAGAAATTCAAAAATCTTGTTCAAACATTAACAATTAAAGACAAAGCAAGTGGACATAGGATATGTGTAGATTTCAGGAACACAGATAAACCTCCCTGGAACAACACTTATGTCCTTCCCAAAACAGATCATACCATATGGAAGCTGGGATTTTCTAATCATATGTCTTTGCAAGGTTATGTTTCAGGATATCATCAGTTAATTCCTCTTCAAAGCAAACAACTTAAATTTTTGTTCAAATACACTGGAAGTGGTTCCAAATTCAAACCTAGAGTTGCAAAACCACTAGACACCAAAAACAGATTCCTGAAGGCCATGTTTCCAGTTCTGAATTTCTTCATTATGATGTACCTTGACGATGTCATCATCTGTTTTATAAATAACAAAGAGTATATGTATTACCTAAAGAATATGTACAACAAAGGCAAGAGCGGAAATCAAAGGTATAAAAAAAAGCAGCAAGAAGATACAGTCAAAGACTCTTGCAAGAACCCTTATGTTGTGTTTGAAAGGGAAAATTTTCCAAATTTTTCTTTTCAAGAGCTGACTGGACCAAGAGCATCAGGAGATCCCTTTGAAGACAAAATTCTCAAGTTCCACCATTTTCAATATTTCTAGTTTCAAAAACATTTTCCCTCATTGTAAATATCACTGTTTGAAGAAATAAATCAAAAAATAGAAAATACAAAAATAACAGAAAAGTTGAAAAGAGGGCAGTTTTAGAAAATAGCAGAAAAGCCCTATGTTCAAAAAATAGTCATGCTGAAAGTGTGCAAGTCTAAATGCCACTACTAGTGCTCAAAATATATCTTGTTTAGTTATCTAGCCTAATCATAACTAAACATGTTTTAAATTTATTGCTGATAAGTTAGTGAAAGAAGTGATAGTCAAATTGTGTAAGATTGACTTGTCAATGAAAGTAGATTAGGAAAAGATACTGGTTCCACCCGCTCAAAACAGAACCAAAGAGGAAAATAGGGATGAAAAACAAACTATGTATCCTAGCCTTGATTTTTCTAAATCTCATTTTGTGTGAAAATAATATTTTTGTGCAGCTTGTCTTTTATGCCACAAATACATTACAAATCAGACCATCTAATCCTAATTTGGTCATTTTTAAATTTCATGTTTTAGTTTAGTGAATAAAATCCTTTCAAACAGCTTAATCTTGACAGTCGATCTAGCATAGGTAGAGAATCAAAGGAGTTCATCAGTCCAATCTGAACTCCCAGAAGATATAAGTGTAGAAGTAGATAGTTTTCCTTTTTTCAAAAAAAATATCATGTCAAAGGGTTGGTAGTCCAAGCACACCTAAAGAAGACAAAATGTTAGGAGATATAGTTGGGTAGGTATAGATGAGGTTGATGTTAGTCATGCTGTAAATTTTCAAAAATAACATCAAGAAAGAGAGAAATCTGCGCCAATGGATAAGGCACTGGTCTTCACCAGCCAAAGATCTGCAATTATAGTCACCTCCTGAAAGGGAGCTACCCTCCCCAAATGGAACCACTATCAGTCATCAGTATTTTTACCTATTTTGATGACTAGATTCCTTGGTTGAGTTTTCTAGAAGCTAATCTCAATCTGTCAATTTGTCATCTAGAAAACACCTCAAACAAATTTTTGCCTTCCTACCCCTCTCCTTTAGCCTATGATGAGAAAAAACCTTTCAGTTTCCCTACCTATCTCAATTCAGCAAAGCCTCCCTGTCTATAGTTGTTACAAGTTTGTCTCTCTACCATCAAGTCAAAATACTCCTCAAAGGCAAACATCTCCCATGATTGGTAGTGAAAAAGAGCAGTCTTTTGAAATCAAGAATGAGGTTAGTGGTGATGGGGAACATAGGGACACCCAAAAAAGTAGTGAGCATGGAAAAAGTGACAAATTACAGGGCAGTGACCGTGAGAAGAAAATTAGTGATGATGAAGACAAACAGAGTAGTGAAAATGAGCAAGGAAACAGTGAGGAGGAAGAGGTGCAAAGTAGTGATGATGAAGAGCAGCAAGCTAGTGGTGATGAAGAGCAAAAGGAAAATGTTCAAAGCAGCGATGAGGAACACCACAGCCCTCAACAAAGTCATGAAACCAATCAAAGGGACAGTGAAAAAATCGCCTCCCAACAAAGCAGTGATCATGATGGCAACCCACACATAGAATCTAAGGAGAACAGTGAAGGAGGTGACAAAATGCAAAATGAAAATGAAGACAGTCCAAATGAAAATAGTCCTATTGAAGGCAGCCCTCAACAAGTTCAAGAGAGTAAGGAGGTTAAACAAGGCAGTCCACAGACAGGCAAGCAAGGCAGTCAAACAACAAAAAGAGATGATGAAGCTGACAGACCTAAACAAACTCAAAATAGTGAGAAAAACAGTGAACAAGGCAGAAAAGAAAGTAATGATGGAGGCAGTAGGGTAAAGGACTAAGTTGAGCAAGTGCAAGTAATAAAACCTCCTCTCTCTTCTCCTCAACACAGCCAAGAGCATGTGCTAGATGCCTCTCCTAGGCAAGGGGCCATGACTCTTCCTCCAAAAGTGGTGAAGCCTAAAAACACCAAATAAAAAAAGAAGAGAATCACTCCTGCAGTGACTAGAAATGTCACTAGAGTGCTAAGGAGTAGAGGCAAATTTCATAAGAAGATTATTTTTGAATTTCCAAAGAGAAAAAGGACAAAGAAGTCTACCCAAAGTAAGGGTAAAGAAAAATTTGAACAACAGGACAGTAGTCGTGAGAAGGAAAGGGAGTTTGACATCATACAAATAGAAAGTGATGCTGGAGATGATGAAGCTAGAATTCTTGAGTCTCTTTTGCAAAACATAGGAGCCCAAATTCATGACTTAGAAACTGATCTAGAAAGGTCAAAGGACCTAATACATGTTCTACAAATGCAAAATAAACAAATGAGTGGTCAAATGGAAATTTATGAGCCCCGGGCTTTCAAATACCAAAGAGAATCCTACAAAGCACAAGCCAAGCTTGAAGAGTATATGGGAGAAATTGATGATACTAAAGAAGAAGAGAAACCACTAAGAAAAAGGCCTAGGACTATGGGTCTTAGGAAAGCTTTGGAGAAAAAGAAGGAAGAAGAAGCAGCCCTTGTTAGATCTTATCCTCTCACAGAAATACTCGCCCAAGAAATAGAAAATGATAAAGAATCATGGCTTGAAAGAGCGAACAAGCATTCGAAGGATAAATTAGAGAAAGAAAATAGAGACTTGGGTCTGCAAAGGAAGATGACCAGGCACTACAAGAAATTGAACCAATTTTCTTGAAGAAAGCTCAAACTTGCTCAAGAAAGGCTCAAAACTGCCCGAAAGAGGCGCCCGATACAAAAAGTGGAGAAAGGAATATATAGGCTTGAAATATTTGCCTCAACTTTCTTGCTTGCTTCTAAGAACCCATAAGGGGCTTGCTTGCCAAAACTGAGCAAATTTTGACATGATTTTGTTTTTTGTGTTTTTTGGCCCTAATTGCACATTTTTCTAGGCACTGCCATGGGTGCTAGGAGCATCCTCAGCACATGAAAGTCATTTTTTTGGATGGATTAAATTTTTGGGCAATGAATCACATATTTTCAGACCCAAAGGAGGTGTTTTGGTCCCCCAAAGAGGCAAAAATTCAGTCGAAATTCACCTTTTTGCCTCACATATCAGCAGATGAGACCCCTGTGGGTTTTTTCACTCAGTCCACCTTTTGGTAGGCTTCTAAGTATCAGTTTTGGAGAAATGAAGTAGTTCCAAAAACTAGACATCTAGGGCTTTCCAACAAGCTATCACAGGCCTCATTTTGACATCGGGAGGTCCCTCAAACGTTGTCTGCAAAGCAGGCTTCTTTCTGCTGCTACGCTCCTGTAGCATTTTGACTAAAAAGTAGTTTTCTGAATATGCTCATCCAAATGTGCGTTTAGCTATTTTTATCTCCATGTCAGTGATTAAAAGTCAATTTTCTTTCTATTATTAGCTTAAATAGATATTTTTGAAGATATTTTGTGCCTTGGGCTTTGCAAAGCCTCAAGGACAAAATCAGAGATTTGTAATAGGTCAATGCCCTTCTAGATGCTCTAAGATAGTTTCTTTCTCTTTGGCCTATATATTCCAAGAGAATTCATTGTAACATGAAGCTGAACTTGATGTTATAGAGCAATACATAGTATTACAAGCTTTGAAGAAATACTTTGTCTCATGAAGTGGATAATTTCTTGTTTGACTTGGATGGTGGAAGAGGATTGTTTGTAGGATTCCATGGCTTGGTAAATGATATAGTGTTCCTTATCTATTATGTTTCCTTAGTTTATCATACATGTTTTCATGCTTCTTGCTTGATGTAGGTCAGTAAAGAATATATTTGAGACATGCCCATGGGGGCACCTCAAGTTTCCTGATTCATTACAACTTCTATGTTTTTCTTCTCTCTTGGTTATGTCAAAGAATTCTTAACTTCTCTTTGATACCATAAGAACTTGTTATCAATTTCATTAATGGTTATTATGTATGCTATCTAGTATGATTCACGGTATGCTCTGCTTACTCATATCTAACCAAAACCCCATCACTGAAACCTTTCTCTGAATATTTGATTATCCTATCTAAACCAAAGAGGTCTTGTTTTGATCTTGCCCTTTGCCCATGCTCTGAAATATTATTTCAAAGTTCTTGATAGCTCAAAATATGATGTTTAGGAGTTCTCTCTTCATAGATTGAGTTGTTTTTTTGTCTTATTTTTTTCCCAAAATTATGAAGGTGATTTTCCCAAAGTTAGAGGGTCTTATACTTCTATGTATCACCTGAATGTTCATTTTATGCATCTATCAATTTTAGTTTCATTTATAGTGATTAATGGTTAGCCCTACCACATGGATGTTTGTTGTAAAACTATTTATTCTTAAAACCTCTTTGTCTCTCACAAACTTATTTTCTATCTCATTTCACTTCATCTAAAGAATCCATTTATCTTGACCAAATCGGCCCTGCAATATACCTTGTCCACCATTTGAGATAGTCTCGACCTTTTCGACCCCATAGCATAGTTGATTGGACAATATTTTTATCTATTTATCCTTTGATCAGTTCTCCCTCAAAAAACCTAAAACAAACCAAAACATACTTAACAACTATCCTAAAATCAAATACATAGAAAGCAGACAAGTTTACATCCTTTGCATAATAGAGAGAGCCCTCTCTGAGTCCAGGAAGGCTAGGTCCTAGGGCTCCAAAGTTGGTTTGATGTTACCCTGTCAGTTGGCCTGCCAATTTTCCAAATCACAGGACCCTAACAGTAGCAAGGATCACATCCATGACAAATACACCAACAAGACCACAATCACACCTCTTTCATTCACCTATCAGAGAGGGCCAAGGCTTGTGTTTGCTTCCTCCAAAAGGAAACGGACCATTCCATCCACCTCAACTCAGCCACTAGACAAAGGTAAATAAAAGGTAAAGGAAGAAGAAGAGGATCATGAGTTTGAGAGGGAGTTTGAAATCATTCAGGTGGACAGTGATGAGGAGGATGAAGCAAGGATCTCAAAATTTCTCATCCAGAACAAAAATGCATGCATTGAATACCTCCAAGCAAATCTAAATAGGTCCAAGAGTGTAAATGATGCCCTTGAAGTGGAAAACATGCAGCTAGGAGCACAAATTGCTATTTATGGGGCTAGAGCCATTAAGGCCCGACAAGAAGCCCAAAGGGCACAGGTAAAACTAGAAGAGCTCATTGGAACTTATGAAGGGAGTGAGGATGAGGAAGGACAGTCTAGGAGGAGATGCATTGGAAAAACAAAGGGAACACGAATCCACCTTAGCTGAACAACTCCCTCTAGATGAGTTGTTGGCCATGGAGATAGCAAATGATCGGGAGCCTTGTTTGGAAAGAGCAAACATACACTTGGAGGCCAAGTTGGAAATGGAAAATAGAGATCTTGATCTATAAAGAAAGATGACTAAACATTATGCCCGAAGGAATCAAGTTGCCAGGGAAAAACTCAAAAAGGCCCAAACCAAGATTCAAGCACTCAAAGGGGCAAAAGACCAAGCTAACCTTGGAATATTAGCACAAGCTTCTCTATAGGTCTCCCAAACCCCATGAGGAATACATCCACAAATTTTTAAGAATTTTTGACAAATTTTGGTTTTTTGTGAATTTGGAGGACTATAAGTGCAACACCCCTGGCACTATGCCTTTTCCTCAGACATCCTCAGAGAGATAGCTTTACATTTTTGGATTTCTCATGACTAGTACACTATGTCCATAGGAGCTCAATCAGAAAACCAAAGGTAGATTTTTAAAGTAGACTTAGCAGGCTTTCCAACAGGCCATCACGAAACAAAATATGACATCGAGAAGGTCACCAAAACTTGGCTGTAAGTGGACCTTTTTTCTACCTGTGAAGGCATTATGCTTTTAGGCCTCATTGTGTGTTTTTGGCTAAAAGTCAACAAAACACACTCATTTATTTCAAAATTATATTTTAATGTTTTTTGAGGCAAATCACTCTAAAATAAGGTGCTAGGAGTTATTTTGGCATTTATTTCATGGGATATTTTGTGCCTTGGGCCTTGCATGGTCTCTTGGGCATTAATGAAATTTATGAGTGATTTTGAAATTTTCCAACCCTATCTAGTGTTTGAGCCCTCCTTTTCTAGATAAATAGATCATGAGGGCTTAATTGTAAAAGGTTGGCATTTGATGACTCTTTGGAGAAATACATAGTTTTATTTGGAGATTGGAGAATAAATTGGTGTTGTGGGGTTTCTGAATGGCTTGTCTTGATTGATGATGGATAAGGTTGCTTGCAGGATCCCTGAGCTTGGTTAATGGTGATTTGCTTCTATTTAGTTATTTTTTCTCATGTATCATTGTGTTTCGTCCTTATAAGTTGTAGTAGGACAAAGGTTTAAGACTAAGAAATGTTTTCAAAGCACCTTAGCTCTGTTTGTTCTTCACTACCTCTATGTTTTCCTTTGCTGGGCCATTTTAGAGAATTATTAATTACTCTCTAGACCCCCCAAGCTTTTTTATTTCATGAATAATTTAATATAGTAGGTATCAAAGATTATTTATGGTTAGCCCTACTTGTTTGATGTCTCTAAACATTGTTCTTGAGGTATCTCTCCAAAGTACCATTGATTAGGTTTGCCAAAGAGGCTAAGTTTCAATCATACCCTTTGTTCATGCTTGAATAATTTTTTTGGAGATCTTCATAGCTATGATCAATGATGTTTAGGAGTTCCCTCTTCTTTAATTAAAGTTATATGTGTATCTTGAATGTTTTCTAACCTTGAAGGTGAAATCACTAGAAGTTAAATGAGTTTCTCACCTTCTATATTTCATTGGATTGTATGTTTGAAATTCTTGTTTGCTTAAGTTGAATTAAAGAGTTATTGGTGTGCCCTGTCTATTGATTTCTTCTTCATGCTAAATAGTGTTGAGATCTTTCCTTGTTCTTAAGTACATGATAAAGGATTCTTAATTTCCCTTTGTCCTACTTTGTTCACAAACTTGATGTTCACTCCATTTCACAAAAACCTTTAGAATCCATCTGACCAATGCTAGATTTTCCCTATGATCCACCCTGATTTACTATTGAAACTTTCTATGACTTTTATTGACTCCATAGCCCAATGAATTGAAGATTTCCTCACTCTATCTATTCTACTTGATCATCTTACCCAACAAAAACAAACAAGCAAACCCTACACTTAACAACTAGCCTAAAATCAAAACCCTAGAAGCAAACAAGTTCACATCCTTTGCACAAATAGAGAGAGCCCTCTCTGAGTCGAGGAAGGCTAGGTCCCAAGACTCCAAAGACTGGTCAGATGTTACCCTGTGCATTTGATCTCACCAATCTAACAAATCACAGGAAACTAACAGTCATTAAAGGAGTTGTTGAGGTAGATGATGAATTTTGACTCAAATGTAACTCCGCCACCTTCCTGTGAGAACCACTAAGTTTAGACTCCTCTACAACCACCTCTCCTTTTGACTCCCTTTCCATATTTGAAGATCTTCTTACCAATGCCACATGTTGTTGCATTTGATGCTTTTTAGGCTTGTGCTCAAATTTTGTCATCTTATTTGAACATTCAATTGTTGAAAGAACTCCTTGTTTTTTAGATATGTTTTTATGATTTTCACTAGTATGATGATCTAATCTAGACTCAAGTGTAGAAAATACATAAAAAATTGAAACCGTACCATCAGAGAGGTCACATGTTGTCCCAATAGACATGTTCACTGGTGGTAGTTTAACTCTATTTGCTTTATCTATAATCAATACTTCAGATGGAGGAATGATGGAAAATTGTAAACTACAATTATCTTCATTGTCGACAAATGCAACTACAAGAGAACTTGATTAATTGCCAAGATATTTTGGCAAGGACCTTGTCTTTCCATCCAGAACTTGAACTGGAGCCAGAGTGGTTTCTGAAGCTTGTGGGGATGGTTTCAATATATCCAACATCTCACCTGAATGGATTGTAGCCAGTTTATTTTTTCCTGTTAATGGGCATGAATCATTTGATATGCCGATTTTTTTCTTTAAAGGTTGATGAAAAGTAGATTAAATCATTAAGGGAATTTTGAGGTCTAAAATGGGCCTCCTAAGGAAATTATAAAATAATAGTGGAAAAAATCAAATAAGATTTGATGACATCATCAAATTTTAGAGGGAAAAATGAAAAAACTACTTTTTCAATTCAGATTTTCAACTTATCTCCCAAAGTTTTTACTCAAATTTCGAGCGGGAGTACTCATTGGATGCAAAATTTAATTCCCCATCCAAGTGACACCCATGTTACTTCATACTTTGCGATGGGGTTACTACTGAAAGAGCGAGAGAAATACATAAAAAAACGTGATTACAATCACGTTTTTATATTTCATTTTCGTGTTGGAAAGTTCGTAAAAGTATACAACATTAATTCTTTGAGGTAAATTACCGTCAACGTGGGTACTCCGCTCCAAAATTTGAGTAAAAATTTTTGGAGATAAGTTTAAAATACAAGTTGAAAAAGTAGTTTTATTATTTTATTATTTTTTAATATTTTTACTTTTTTACTCCAAAAATGGTGAATCATCCATTATGGATGACATCATCATCTTGAATCCTATTGGTTCTTATAAAGTTTATTTTGGTTGTACATTTTTCTTAGGAGGCCCATTTTAGACCTCAAAATTCCCCTAATGGTTACCATATGACCCAGCTAGCATCGATGAGTAGAAATTCATTAGGCATGAACCACTTAAAGAAACAAAACTTGAAAGTGGAGGTCTGTATGTAGGTAGTCCTGCTAATGGAGGAATGGAATATTTAATTAATGACACAACATCAAAGATCAAAGCAATGAAATAAAATCATTGTGGAAAGAAATATGCAAAAATTGCTCATTTTTTGCATATCAAATATGCTCCAAGTATGGGAGAAAACATGAGAGTTGAATTTTCAACTCTCTATGCTCTTGCCAATGTGGTCAAACAAAAATATGTCAAATAACTAAATATTTAGGGGGATTCAAAACTTGTTGTGGATTGATTCTGTGACAAAGTTAACACGGTGGCCCCTCATTTGGCTTACATTTTTCAAGGTATCAAACAAGTGTACAACAAGTTGGATTGGTTCTCTTGTGGCCATATATACCATGAACTCAATACCCTAGCAGAGATGCTCTCCAACTTATTCCACAAGTGTTATAATACCAAGAGTATACGAATAATAGTTTTATGGGGGTTGTTTCCTTCCATATCTAGTTTTTTCTCTCACTTATTGCTATATTTTGTGATTATATATGTAAACAATCTAATGATATTATCCGAAAAGTGATAGAGATTTTTTTTTCCGTTTAAAAGCTCGCACAATATATAATTGGAACAGATTTTTATTACTAGAAATCAATCAATTACATATACATACCACTAAAAGTGGCAAAAGCTCTATAACCTTTGATCACCTTGAACATCAAGCACACTAATAACCTCGAAAATGGGGTTCTAATAACATCACCAAAGATCCAAAATTGACAAAGCACAATTTAATGAGTATTTATTAGTCAAAATTACCATGTCGATCAACTACTCATGTCGAAATGATGGTATATTGGATTAGGTGTGGGTTGCACTTGCATTTGAAAGAGTGAACACAATGTGGATAAAGAACATTGACTACAATAGGAACCTCGAGAATGGGGCTCTAATAACATGGCCAAAATTCCAAAATTGACAAAGTACAATTTAATGAGCATTGATTCGTCAAAAGGACAATGTGAATCAATGACTCATGTTGAAATGATGGTATATTGGACTAGGCGAGGGTTGCAATGGCATTGGAAAGAGTGAACATAATGTGAATAAAGAGTCACTTGGAGAAGAAATTCAAGGAATCACTGTCTTGGTTGCATGTATAGGGATGCTCAAAAAAGCAAGTAGAAGCATTTGGGCCACCATAAAAATTTGTAACTCATTTTTTGTAAGAGACATCCAAAAGAGTCATCCAAAAGTGCATTTTTTAATAAGGAAAAGCTTAAAATCCTCCTTTTGGCAAATGAATCCTTCACATTAGGGAAAATTTTACATCTATGTTTCCCACAAAGATATGTAAAGAAATTTTTCTTCAATTGTCCCAAAAAAGGGAAAATTGAAAAACCCTTTTTGGAAAATGCATTTCCCTCTATGTTTCACCGCATTTCCCAAAAGAGATACATGGGAAAATGTTTCTTGGAGAATCATACAAGAAAAATACACCTTGGGAACATGGGAAACATGGAGGTGCCCCCTCCCACCCTAAGGGACACATCCCCATAGAACAGTGGTTTTTTCATTCATTTAGTGGCATTTTTTAGTCATATTATATTCATTTGTTTATGAATACAAAGTTTATCATATACTGCAATGTTGAATGGTATGCATGTGTCAAAGCCCTATAAGAAGAGGAGTTGCTTCGGATAGAATGAAGGCCAAGGCCTGATAATTGGGACTAAACTTTCATAATTGCAATATAAGCATGTTGACAGCAACACAGTGGAAATTCATTGTAATACAGAGACCTTACAAAACCATATTTTCTTGATGATCAGAGAGGCTTTGGTATTTCACTTGCACTAAGAATAGCATAAATTGTCATTTATCGGTAAGGTACATCTATAAGACCCATTTAGAGATACTTCCAAAATTTTTCCTTGGAAAGATTACTTTTATTTTAACAATCAAAGAACTTCTATAACAATTATTGTTGACTAGTGTAAAAGCATAGCTCTGAAATAATGGAAAGGTGTTGTGGGCTATATCTGACATGCAAAAATCAAGAAATGAATAAGTAGGAAGTGATTTTAGCCCAAATCCTGGTGTAAACTGACCAGTATTAAACTTTTTCCACTTCATACCATCACACTAGTGTGTTTGTAGCAAAAAATTGCTACTGCTGAAGGTATAACCAAAACAATGTAAAAGAAAATATCCACGGTGCAAAATTTTTAGTTTGAACCACAGATATGAACTTAAAACACCTTTTTGGATAGGAAGTACATACTTTTTCAAATGATGAGAAAAATTCCAGAAAATCCAATGCTGATCCAAAAGCAGTACCTAAGCATTCTTCAATAAACTTATATTGATATGTTCTTTCCTGCTAGTCATGTTCTAAACCAGTAGAGCAAAAATGAAACATGCCATAAAATTTTCATTCACAGGAACATAAAACATGGTTTCAGCTATCACACCACATTCTCCCATGGCCAACCTTGTTATTTTCCTGAAAAAAAATGGGTTTAACAGAGATAAAATTTTGAATCAATTGGAGTGAAAATTTCTTCAAATTCTGGGCAAAATAATTTTCAATTTTTTTTTAAAAGGACTTCAAACCCTCTCTGCCTGCTTTTTTATTTCTGTTGCATTTTTCCTTGTTGCACCTCGCTTCTTTGTGTAATTTTTCTATTCATATTTGTCTCCTCTACCCTTGCATCTCCATTCTTCTGCATCCGTCTCCTCGTCAAGCTTTCCAGCTATCATTTCGCAGTTGTTCAGATGTATGTGCTCTCTCTTGTTTAATGTTGCCATCATTTCCCTCAATCTACTATCATTTCCTCACCCAAGGTTCCTTCCCCGTTGCACATCCATCCTTCTTACTCTTACATCTCGTGGATTTTCCTCACACAATCACCCTTCTGCTTGCTCTACCTACGAGTTCCCTCTGTGTCCCTTTCTTTATCGACATGTAAAACTTGCCTGTGTCTCTCTCCCTCATCATGTGCTTTCCTAATCCGTCTGCTACTCCATTCACCTTCCTACCTGTTGCTAGCATCCCCGTCCTCCTCTACACGTTTTCTCCATAGCTTTCTACTGCCCGCACCTGAAAACCCTCAAAACTCCTTTCCAATGGCTTCTTCCACGCTCCCGCTCCATGTTGGTGGGAGAAATGTTATTTTAACTCAAGGGCTAAAATTTAAACCAAAAATGAATACTCCCTCCCTCCATTTTTCCAAACATAATTTTTGATATTATTCCCTCCAAATATCATTTTTAATATCATACCCATTGTTGTTTCGATGGATGTTGTGCAACTTTAGTGATTCCTTGTAATGTCAACAATTGTTTAAAGGGAAGCTTCAAAAATAAATTCAATTTCATTCTAATAAATTTATTTTGAAAACATTGATGATGAACCATGATGAACCACACAATGAGTGGATCGAAACGCATTGACTTTAAAAAATTTATGTGATTTATCTAGAAGAGTTTTTAAAGAAATTAAAGAATTAATTATTAAAATAAAATTGAGATAAAATAGTAAATTTAGGAGAGGTTTTTGCAACCCATGGTTTTTCTCATGGTATTCTACCTTGCCAACAAGGGGGAATTAACTCAATCGTAGGTCCAAACTAGACTTTCTCTCGTTTGGAATGGCTAATCCCAATGGATTTTAAGGATTTTTATAAGGGTTAGGGGAATAATGAGTTAGTGGTTAAGGTTTTCAGGATTAGGGGGTTAGGGTTAGGGGAATAGGGGCTTAGGGGTTAGAGGTTTAAGGTTTAGGGGTTAGGGGAAAAATGAGTCATTGGTTAAGGGATTAAGTATTGGGGTTAGGGGAACAATGAGTTAGTGGTTAAGGGGTTAGGGAGTGGGGGTTAAGGGTCAGTTAGGGGATTTAGGTCCATTTAGCAGTTAGGGGAATAATGAGTTAGTGTTTAAAGGATTAGAGATTGGGGGCTTAGGGGTTAGGGGATTTAGGTGCAATTAGGGGTTAGGTGAATAATGAGTTAGTGGTTAAGGGATTAGGGATTAGGGGCTTAGGGGTTAGGGGATTTAGCAGTTACAAATTTTAGGGGTGAGGGGTTAATGGGTTATGGGTTAAGCATTAACGGTTTAGGGGTTTATGGGTTAGGGGTTTAGGTGTTATTGGTTTAGGGGTTTAATGGTTTAGAGGTTTAGGTTTAGGGGGTTAAATGGGTTAGGATTTTAGGGGTTTAGGGGGTTAAATGGGTTAGGGGTTGGGAATTAGGGTTTAAGGGTTAAGGGTTTAGGGGGTTAAATGGCTTAGGTTTTTAAGGGTATATGGGGTTAAAGGGGTTAGGGGTTGGGAATTAGGGGTTAAGGGGTTAAGGGGTTAGGGGTTAAGGGGTTAGACGTTTATGGTTTAGAGGGTTAAATGGTTTAGGGGTTTCAAGGTTTAGCGGGTTAGGGTATTTATCTGTTAAGGATTTTAGGTGTTAGGGGCTTTTAGGGGTTAATGGGGTTAGGGTTTAGAGGGTTAAATTGGTTAGGGTTTTAGGGGGTTAATCAGGTTAGGGTTTAGGGGGTTAAATGGGTTAGGGTTTTAGGGGGTTAATTGGGTTAGGGGTTGGGAATTAGGGTTTAAGGGGTTTAGGGTTAAGGGTTAGAGGTTTAGGGTTTACGGGGTTAAATGGGTTAGGGGTTTAGAGGTTTAGGGGGTTAGGGGATTTAGCAGTCAAGGATTTTAGGGGTTAAGGGTTAAGGGGTTAAGGGGTTAGAGGTTTAGGGTTTAGGGGGCTAAATGGGTTAAGGGTTTAAAGGTTTAAGGGGTTGAGGGATTTAGCAGTTAAGGATTTTATGGGTTACAGGTTAGGGGTTAATGGGGTTAGGGTAGGGGGTTAAATGGGTTAGGGTTTTAGGGGGTTAAATGGGTTACGGGTCTAGAATAAAGGTTTAAGGGGTTAGGGGTTAAGGGTTTAGAGGTTTAGGGTTTAGGGGGTTAAACGGGTTAGGGCTTAAATTGGATAGATGTATAAAGGGTTACGGTTTAGGGGATTAAATGGGTTAGGTGTTTAGGGGTATACAAGGTTAAATGGGTTAGGTGTAGGGAATTAGGTTTGAAGGGGTTAGGGTCTAAGGGGATTGAGGTTTAGGGTTTAGGGGGTTAAATGGGTAAGGGGTTTAGTGGTTTATCGGCTTAAATGGGTTATAAGTTAGGGGTTAAGGGTTTGACGTTTAGGGTTTAGGGGTTAAATGGGTTAGGGGTTTGGAATTAGTGTTTAAGGGGTTAGGGGCTAAGATGATATTTTCATTGGTATTTGTTTGTGCACAATAGTTTCTCACTCTTTGTGTCTTAATGTAACAATTTTGTAGGTATAGTTGCTTGTTTCCATGTCTTCTTTATTTATTAATTTATAGTATTTGTTAGTCATTGCTTTACATTTATTGATGAAAATGTCTATTGCAATTAAACCAATTCTATGTTCAATCTCCAGTTTCAAAACTCAGCCACAGTGTTGTCACACAATTTAAGTTCGAAAAATGGCCATCTGATGAAGTCCCAATAACCACACTACACCTCATAACTGCTATAGAAAAGCTTCAGTTCAAGTGTCCCACATTCATGAGAAATTTGGCTCTTATACTCTTTCTCCACCTGATTGTGTCCTGGAAATACCCTTGTTTATTGCAAAAACATCCTAATGTTGTTGACCTTGTCCCTTAAGAGACCAAGGAAACAGATGAGACTGAGAGGAATGGAAAGCACTAAAAAGTTGGAGAGAGTACGAAAGACTAGGATGATTTAAAGGATAAGATTGAATAATGTAACAATGTTGAAACAACTAGAAGTTGTCCCAAACAAACAATTGATAATGTGAAACCTTCTTCTGTACCGGTCAAATAAGACTACATTCATGTGGGAGAAAGAAGAGGTCAAGTGATTAATAGGCATAGTCTGGCAGAGAGGGTATGGTTCCCTCTTTTTAATGAAATATTTGATCTACATTTTGTCTATTGAAGATTAACCATTTTAACCTTGCCAACAAGGGGGAATTAACCTGATCGTAGGTCCCAACTAGACCTGCTCTCATTTGGAATGACTAATCCCAACAGGTTTTAAGCACTATTATAAGGGTTAGGGGAATAGTGAGTTAGTGTTTAAGGGATTAGGGGCTTAGGGCTTAGGGGTTAGGGGATTTAGGTGAATTTAGGGGTTAGGGGAATAATGAGTTAGTGGTTAAGGGGTTAAGGGGGGAAGAGAGAGAGGGAGAGGAGTGAGAAAGGTAGAGAAGGGTAAGAGAGGGAGACAGTGATAGAAAGATGGAAGGGGGATAGAAATAAGGAGAGAGGGAGGGATATAGTGAGAGGATTGGAGGGTAGAGAGAAAGAGAGATTTGGGATCAAGAGAGAGGGAGGTAGGAGAGAAAGGGAGAGAGAGATTGGGGATCAAGAGAGAGGGAGGTAGGAGATAAAGGGAGAGAGAAGAAGGATGAGAGATAGGACTTAAGAGAGAGGAACTAGTACCATAGAAGAAAGAATATGTGACCAAATTACTTTATAGGGAGATGGGAGATAGGGGCACCCTACCTACCTAACTAAACGTATAAATCAAATGTGGTGTAATCGTCTGTAATGGTCAACGATTATACGAGGAGAGGATTTTATGATGAGGCACTGGATTTTTAATGTGATATGCAAAAAACAAGTACCGAACCTAACCATTTCACATTCACCAATGTTCTGTTTGCATGTGCTAATTTGGTAAATTTGGAAGATGGCAGAGTCTTGTTTTTTTATCACCTCCCACGAGGATCCATCAATTGTGATAACAAAATGCTTGTGGTTGCATCTTCCAAATCATCATCATTTCCACAAACACCTCATCCAATAACGCTAGTATAAAACATCTCAGCCTCTCGGAAGCCAAAAAGAAAATAATGCATGTGCCCTCAATTTCTTCTACATACTTTTAGCTCTCCTCCCAAACCAAAGCCACTAGTGTTGTGTGTTCACTTTGCCCTGAATCTTGTGCAAACATCCCGACGCAAGGAACTATTGCACCAAGGTACGTATCCACTATGTGTCATATCCACTGAAGGAAAACATGTTCCAAACAATATGTAAATTCTCACAATTATCCCTATGTGGGATGTTGAGAACTCCAAAATTCCACATGCTTATTAATGAAATCTATAAATTGAGAACTTTCGTACAAGACTTGAAGTCATACTGAAATTGTACCAAAAGGCTCAGGATCTACATAGCACAAAGGAACATCTGCAATATGATTTGTACTATTCTCATCTAGATCATTTTGCATGGGTATCTTGTGGAGTTGAAATGCATATTCCAGGTTCCATAGAACATCTCCCATTGAAGGCCTATCGAAGCCCATAACTTCCAAGAAATTTTCGGTAGTATATTCGCTAAAAATTTTCAAAGAACTGGAGTTGATGATCCCAACAAGGTGAGGGTCAATGATTTTTTTCAAGCTTGCCATTTTTCTGCTAGTGCATTTCCTACTCTTCTATATTGAATTTTTCTCTAGGAAAAACAAGGTTAAGAGTTTCCCTTGAACAAAAAAACTCCAGTAACACTACTCCAAAAGAATACACATCAAATTTCTCTGTCAGTTGCTGCCTTCTAAAGTATTCAAGATAAAGGTACCCGAGGACTAAAACTACCTTTGGATCTAGTCTTTGAATGTCCAAAGTCTGCCACCTTTTCCCGTGATCCTATTATCATGGAGATATTTGACATTTAGATAAGTGCAGAGGATTCACGACAAGGGAATTACATTGCATTGACCATATATTGGAGCTTCAATGGTATCTCGCTAGTCAAACAGTTTTCCAACAATTCAAGGGAGTCTAAATTGGTGCAATTGAAAATGAAAGGAGAGATTGTTCTGTCGAGGCCAAATCCCACGATGCTAAACTTGAAAAAACTCTCATTATCGCAAGTCACTCCTTTGAGCTTCGATATGGTGATGTTTCAGAGGTTTTGATCTTGTCTCTAATCCATGGTCACACCTTCGAGCTCTAATATGGTGACATTGTAGGGATTTTTATCTTGTCTTTGGTCCACTGTGTGAGCTTGCGTACATAAACCTGGCACCATGTCGGGTTAAGGGACATTATGAGTATTCAATGAATAAATCTCGATAGAGAAATGGAATTATGGAGAAATTCACTATCATATTACATATTTTGTTTCCTCTGTCAATGTACCAAAGTCGTCAGTCCTCCAAAAGTATTATTCTTCCCATTATTTCCTCCAAAACCAGGGTTCATTAGAGCTACTATGTATGCTAATAAACCCCCTTCACCATCTCCCCCATCAGGAAAACTAAGCTGTCAAACAAAAATGTGAAGGCCAAGCTCTCAATCATCGAGGGTTATATGGCATGTCTTGTAACTGTGCAAATAATCTTCTTTTCAATACATTTCTAGATGGTAGTATGATACATATGTCCCATTTAATATTTTTTTTCGCTCACCTTATTGCTAATTTATGTAGGACTCTATTATATCTACATGAAAGGGCTTCAAATTCCATACTATGCATGACTTGAGGGGAGATATTTTGCAAGAAGAGATTTACTACTTTGATTATTAATCAGATATAATCAAAGTAAGTAGGTGGATAATAGAGGCCGGGATTTGAGGGTTCAAAATCAAAGTCATCTGGGCGGAGGAGGTCGTGGCGGTAATGGGAATCATCGGTTTGATTTATTTTAGGTAAATGAGGGACATGTTATACAACGTTGTTGCCTAGAGAACTGTCGTGCATTTATTAACAACCTGATGGAACGAGTGGATACAACTGAGAGATTATGTCTTGAGGAGCATGCAGAGTAGATGGAAACATTGGACCGAATGCACTATTTACAATGCCAAGTCTGGGAGAGACTGGTAGTGGCTTGGCGAGGAAAAAATTAACTCAATGGGAAAGTAGAAAAGCTGGAGACTTGGTTGGCGCACTTTGAAGGGCATGGTCAGCATGACTTATGTCCTCCACCACATCTAGGAACAACCCCAGACAACCTTGCATCCATCATGTTTGACAACTAGTATTCTATTTGGTATTCTTTATGTTTTATATGTGTTTTGATGCCTATGACCCAACCGTTTATGGACAATGTCCCTATTCCCTCTTTTTTATTTCTTTGCATCTAGTGCAAATTTTTGTCAACAAACCCAGTCGAGGTGAGACCACCTATTTTGTAAATGGCTATATGTAATCCTTTTTTCCTGCATGAATATAGCATTGAATTACAAAAAAATAAGGTTCATACATCATTAAAAAATTAATTAAGTTTCATACTTAAATTAATAAATTTTCATACCTATTTATCTATTTAGTATTTATCAAATGTAAATATGATGATTTAATACTAGATTTCAATGAACTCACATGTTTAACATATGAAATGTTATATTTATCTATTTATTAAATGTAAATATGAAGATTTAACCTTATATTTAAAAAAAAAAACTCACACTTTTAACATAAATCAATGAAGTTTAAAAAATTAAACTTTATGGCCAAATATTAAATATAAATATAAATATTAATTTGGCTATCTAATTAGTATTATAACCTTTACTAAAATTATAATGAAGGCATTAGTGTAAATTTGATAGATGATACATGAAATTATGTTAATCATATATGAATCCATATACACTGTTAAACTTTAGAGACAAAAGGGTATTCATAATTTTAACACTATAAATTCAAAGACACCTATAGTGAAATGTAACACTTTGGTACCAAAATTGCAATTTTTCGTGTATGGAGTGTGTTGTAGCCACTAAAACACCCTCCAAAAATTTCACTCTCTAAAATTTTTCTGAGCCCCCAAGCATCGAGAAGCGAAGTCACAACCTGAAGTTCAAATATTTTCAAAAGCCTTAAGTCACTAAGTCGCAAAATAGGTCATTTTCTCCAATTAGCGACCTAGCGACCTTGTGACCTATCAGGTCGCCAAGTCGCTAAGTCGCCTATCGCATTCAAGTTTAAACAATTGTGACCTAGTGACCCTACGACCCTGCGACCCCTAGGTCGCAAGGTAGCAGGGTCGTGAGGTCGCACATATCATCAATGCAGTCTAATTGCAACCCAGCAACCTCATTTATTCCCCGCACGCATGACCACTTTATAAATAGAAAAGTCGCATAGATTTCATTTCACCCACGCAACAGAGAGAAAAAACGCTTCTGACAGGCCAACTGGAACGTGATTTTTTTGGGTAATTTTCCTAATCCTCCTAATGTTTCCATTTTTTCTATTTGTTTCCCACTTCCCCCTTATCTTAGCCCTTTTAAGCCATCATATATCCTCCATTAAGATCCTATTTGAACCTGCATTCCTCTCTGAGCCTCCAAAACTTGTCATTCTTATGCAAACCTATAGATGAAGCCAACCATCATCCCTGCTGTTAGTCTTTTCCTCTAATGACCATTCCATCTTCAATTTATGGCTTTTCCTCCCTGTTCCCCTTTATTGTTTTAAGTTAAAATTAAGTAAAAGACTGCGTCACCATCAAAATCGTCCACCCAGCCGTAGTGCAACCTCTGACCCCGTGACCCAGTGACCTCAGTCCCTGGTCACTAAGTCGCTAAGTCGCTAAGTCGTGCCTCGCTCAAAACTGAAATTTTGTGACCTTGCGACTCAATGACCCAGCGACCCAGTTGCAAGTCGCTAAGTCGCAAGGTCGCATCTTCATGAATTTTTAGACCAGTGCAACTCAATGACTTCACGACCCAGTCACAAGTCGCCAGGTCGTAGGTTGCTTTCCTCTGAATTTTTAAGCCAGTGTGACTCAACGACCCAAGGAATGGGTTGCTAAGTTGTAGATTCACCCCTTCCTTGACCTTAGTTGGGAAAAGTTAAAATTAGTATTAAGAATTCATTAATATGACATCTTTCTTATCCTGGGACTATTTTATTTACATGCCAGGGAACCTCGAAGCAGAGCTAGAGTGCATCTCTATCTTTTCAGCCTCAAGCGATATGGGGCCTCCGGCAGGTTGCAGGAAAAACAAGAGCCCAGAGATAGAGATCACATAAAGTGAAATACCTATGTCTCCTCCCCCTATTTATGGGGACGCCGCATGCATATTCAGCAGATGAGAAAGCATGAGTTGGTATCAAGTATACCAAGAGTTTGCACAACCCGAGTTTCCAGAGGACCTCCCAGACCAACAAGTATATGTGCAAGTTAAGAGGTTGAAGCTCCACTACGTAGGGGCCCACCCATCTGTATTCCCATGCACCGAAATTATTGAATGGATCATACAAAATATCAACCCCAAGATGTGGGTGATTCGGGATCACGAGGGCAAAGCTTTTACAAATTTAAAGGGCCAGGATGTAGAGTACTATTACGCACTTCCAGAGTGGGAACAGACGTTCATAGAGGATTGGGCCACTACCCATGCGGTTCTCATAGCAGACACCTTGAGAGGATGGTGGGAAGAACCAAAGAAGTTCAAATTCAAGAAGGAACAAGAGTGTCAAGTAGTAGGCCTCAGGAAGGTCTATAAGCTTGTAGCAGCTATGCTTTGTAGAATGTATGGCCGTCCTGATGCCACCACTTTTAGCAGTTCTTGGGTAACCCTTATGTACATTGTTACCGTACATGGAACCTGTTTCAATTGGGCTAACTTACTAATAGAAGCCCTCAAAACAAACATATCTGTGGCACTAGCACCTGAGGAGGGATGCTCGTCCGAATTTTACATGGCCTCCGATCTATTGGATGCACTTTGTGCCAGGTGCCACTTTGAGGGATGGGCTCACAACTTGGATCAGGAGCGCGCACGCCAAATCCACAAGGAGTTATAGGTATTCTGGGACTCCAAATATAAGCGAGATATAGAGCCAATCGCACACAGTTTCATCCCTGCACTCTATGGGAAATTGTTTGGTCAGGATACCCCATGCATGTCTTAGAGAGCCATGGAAATGATAATCAAGGTGGCACATCGGTTTCCAATGTCCATTTGCAGAACACACCTTCATTCGAGTTTTCGGTTCATTCAAGACTCACCATGCTCTCGCCCAATTCGTCACTGATAGGATGCTACTTCAGGAAACATGTTATCATATGACTTCTGGCTTCTCGAAGGTCCTTACTAAAGGTAAGAAGAAGCCATGGCCCACACTACCACTCACCATTGGTGCTTATACAGTTAAGTATTCTAGAGAAGTGGAGGTGGAAGCTAAGAAAATCAGAGGATTCTTCCTGGAGCCTTTGGATTACTGGACATACGATCCTGAGAGGATAGTCCCTACCCATTGCAAACGGGCCAAGTTTAAATGGATCTACCAACATAATTGACGCCCAGATGAAGATGGGGTAAGAAACTGGTACAATAAGGATAGGGAACTCAACCCAGAAACATTGACCAATTGAGAGGACCAAGATGATCAAACTCTGGAAGAGAGAATCCACGAATTGGGAGGAGCCTCGCCTTCCCAGGCCAAGAAGCCTCAAACTAACACAGGCCATAGCTCTTCCACCCAACAGAAAGAAAAGGAAGCAAAAGCTCAACGAGAAGCTGAAAAGAAAGCAAAAGAAGATGAGGATAAACGTAAGAAACACCTAAAGGTAGAACAGAGGAAGAAATAGGCAGAGGATACCCACAAAATAAAGGAAGAGCAGGAGGCGAAAGAAGAAGTCGAGCGTCAGCTCAAGAAAGAATTAGATTAGGTGGAAGCTGAATGCAAAAGGAAGGAAGAAAAGGAAAAAAAAGCAGAAGCTGAGCGCAGAAAAAAGAAAGAATAGGATAAGGCAGAGGTGGAGCAGCGATTGAAAGTGTTGAAAATGCAACAAGATGATGGAGCTTAGTGAAATGAAGTCACCTTCACTAAGTGGGCCCGCAGGCTATTTTTGGCGCAAAGTCTATTTTTAGACTATGTCTATTTTTAGACATAGGGATCATGGTCTATGAGTTGTAGGATGCTATTTATGGATGATTGGTTGAGTTGGTAAAAATATATGGACCTCTATTTTTAGACATTAGGCGGTTTCTATTTTTAGACTGCCGGGCTAAAAATAGAATAGTCAAATATTATTAACCCTTAATAATATTTAGACTATAAACATTATCTTATCCTCTTGGAGCACTTCAGTTTGATGCTTGGATGTGGCACATGCAGCTGACAGAAGGAATTACGCTATTCCTAGGGGTTAGTTGAGCTATTGCATGGTTGACTTCAGTTAGAACTCATGTGGCAGAGTTTGGTGGAGTTGATGAGGCAGTTGGTGGAGTTGTGTTCGGTTTAACTTAGTTGAACTAGTTGTATTTAGTCTAACTGAAAAATACACTAGTGATGAGTGGTGTGAATTAATTATTAATTAATTCACTAATTATTAACTCATAAATCAGCTAAATAATACATCAGTTAACTGCAATGCATGGACAGTTCAGTGGAGACCAGTGTTAGAGGTGGGTGAAAGGGTGAGTCTACTATCAGTTGTGACTATAGCTGTGCATGAGAGTTGCACACACATTGATTGAGATTGCCTATGAGGATTGTGTAGTACAAGCCAAGGGGATTATAACTTGGATCTCATTCATTCTCATCTTGGATTGCGCAGTAGAGGCAGGCAAACAGTGGAGGAGATTTGAACCTGTGACTTGTTCAGATCTGAGCTAGTTTTGTGTGTAACTTTTGGAGATAGTACTGAGTACTTGTGAGGAGTATTGTACTATGATTGTTACATGTTCTCTATAATTATAATATACAGATAGTTGGGGGTTTTCAGCTATTTCTTTCCCCATTACATACTGTGTTGATATGTGTGCTTGATTATGTTTTAATGAGCGCATGCGACTGCTTTCTATTTCCGCATATTGATGATCAATTGTAGAAGAGGTTATGTATTATGCATGAAGCTTAAATAGTGTGTAATCAGGATAATCTCGATGAATAATTCAGCTATTATTCAAATTTCTACATGGTATCGGAGCGAGAATTGATCATCGGATCTATTACAGTGATTACAATTTATTTCGGTAGACAAAGTCTGTAAGCGGGCCAGGTAGCCTCTGGATCCATCCTTTCTCTGAAAGGTGATATATCCAGTAAACGCCCCTACAGTCGATCTCTGTGCTAGAAATACTTTGTTCTCACAGATCCAGAAGCAGTTGAGTTTTGAGCTTGGAATTTGAATTTGCGTGGTGGAATTCAATTGCGACGATTTCTTGGTGTTGAAGTTGAAATGTCTTTCAACAGTTACTTGGTAGAGTGTGCCCTTAGATAATTTCAGTGTATGTTGCATGGAAGGATAGGATGGAGGCGATATTAGATGATAACGGGCTAAAGGAGTTCATAGATGCTGAAGTCCCAAAGCCTACTGATGCTACTCAAGTTGAGGCTTGGCAAAAGAAGATGGCAAAATGTCGAAGGATTCTATTGGAGGGCGTGAAGGATCACATTGTATCCAGCATGCATGGAAAATATTCTCCATACTTGATGTGGAAAGCGTTGACAGATTTATTCCAAAGAAAGAGCGACCAGAGGAGGTTGAGCGCTCGGGATAAACACAGACATAAAGATGGAGAAAGGCGACAGGTATGCCCAAGTACTGCCTCAGTTGTCAATGCGAGGATGAGTACGGGAAGTGTGGGGGTGACTGTTGATGATGAGGACATGGTGAGCTTGGCTCTCCTTGGGCTTCCGAAGAGTTGGCATTCCTATCAGGACTCTGTCAATGGTCGAGAGAAATTGCCAGGATGGGAGCGACTTTGGTCGGATCTTGTGCAAGAGGAGATAAGGCGGAGTACCAGGGACGGATCTTCATCAAAGGCATCTGATGAAGAAAATTGCGCTTTAGCTGCCAAAGCAAAGAAGGGGAAGAGCAAGAAAGCTTCTCATTCCGGTGCAAAAGGCAAGAAGCAGGACATGTCCAAGGTGAAGTGCTTTCACTGTCACCAGCACGGACATTATGCCACAAATTGTCCACATAAGAAGAAAAATAAGCAGGCTGTTGGATCTGCAGTGGGAGAGGCCTTAGCCTCGCAGTTTGAGCTGGATTTTTCGTTGATCGCATGCTTGGTCTCAAGTGTGATGGGATCAGTATGGTTCTTGGACAGTGGTGTGTCTTTTCAGATGACTGGAGATCGAGATCTGTTTTCAGATCTGGATGAGAAAGATCTTGGAGTGCACATCGAGATGGGCGATGATGGTAGATACAGTGCGACCGGTATCGGTACCATTTCCTTTGAGAGGGAGTTTGGTAAACCCTTCGTATTGAAGGAAATGATGCATGTTCTAGGATTGAAGAAGAATCTGATCTCTGTGGCGATGTTAGAAGACAAGGGGTATGATGTGGTCTTCAGCGAAGGAAAATCTTTCCTACGTAGTAAGACAACTGGAGAAACCCGAAAGATAGGGGTTCGAGTCAAGAACCTTTATCAGTTGCAAGTAGATGGCTGTGCAGCAATGGCATGCAAGGCGGAAGGAGTGGTGAGCCAGGATGATGGCGAGCTGTGGCATCGGAGATTGGGCCACCTTCACCATGTAGCTTTGAAGATACCGCAGCAGATTTCTACTGGGATTCCTAAAGGCACTCTTGCGCAGTCAGATCAGTGCAAGGGGTGTACCTTGGGAAAATTTGTGAAAGCCACCTTTCACGAAAAGGATAGTCGCACCATGACGATCCTTGAGAGAATTCACATAGACGTGTGTGGACCTTTCTCAGTAGCTTCGACAGCAAAGCACAAGTACTATGTGATCTTTGTTGATGATTATTCTCAGAAGTGCTGGATCTTCTTCAGGTGTGTGTTAGTTGTTTTAGACAGACACCAAAGTTCTGTGAGTTCAAGGTGCTGGTTGAGAAGGAATCGGGGAAGCATGTGAAGGCTCTTAGGAGCGACAATGGTGGTGAATTCATCTCTGCTGAATTCAAGGACTTTTGCAGCGCAGAAGGAATTTGGAGAGAGCTCATAGCACCTCATAACCCACAGCAGAACGGGGTTGCTGAGCGGAAGAACAGAACGATCGTGGGTGCTGCACGGGCGATGTTGCATGATCAGGGCCTACCCCTTCACTTGTGGGCGGAGGCATGCAATACTGCAGTATATGTGCAGAACCGTTGTCCTCATAAGATACTTGGCATGAGCATGCCTGTGCATGAGCATTTTCTCGGTAAGAGATCACTTGTTCCCATCGGAGGATTTTTGGTTCACCGCCATGCATGTGACGAAGATCAGTAGGAAGGCCGGATCCGACTAGAGGTTGGGATATTTGTGGGGGTAATAATTGACACACCCCACAACTATTTGGGTATTTTATTGCAATGCAAGAACAAGAAAATCTTGATATCAAATTTCAGAGGAGAAGCCATGAAGCAATTGCATTGGAGAGGGAGCTTGGAAATTGCATGCAGACAGAGCTATTAGTTCTCAAGGATGAGTTTCCATGTGGATCAGCCACAAGAGGAAGTTCATGGAGTGAAGAAACCACTTATGCAGTCATAACCATCGTAGGCAAGCGCATTGCCGTGTTTCAGCCACCCAGAGAAGATTAGGACCACCTACAAGACAACGCAAAAGACAGCCATCGGATTGGTACACTAGATACATGGCTCTTTTTTGTGATAGTGTCAAGAGATGGAGCCATCCTCTTTCGAGGAAGCTGTGGAGGACCCTGCATGGGTATATGCCATGGTGGAAGAGTATGATTCGATTGTCAGAAACAATGCATGGGAGATTGTCCCAAGGCCGGAAGGGAAATCAGTGTTGGGTTCGAGATGGATCTACAAAGTGAAGAAGGTAGCTGACGAGAGTGTGGAGAAGTACAAGGCAATATTTGTTGCCTGAGGCTTCTCACGGATTGAGGGGATGGATTATGAGGATACCTTTGCACCTGTCGCAAGGTACTCTTCCATACGGACGATCCTAGCTCTCTCAGCGCAGATGGGGTGGCGCATCCATCAGATGGATGTGAAGACTGCGTTCCTCAACGGAGTCATTGAGGAGGAGGTGTACATAGAGCAGCCCGAAGGTTTCGAGATCTTCAGCAACGAGTCGCATGTGTGCAGGCTCAAGAGAGCATCAGATATTTAAATTAAGTACCTGGTTGGTACAGCACGATAGACAGTTATTTTATTTTGATCTTCCAAGAGTGATACATCCTAATCAGACTATTGTGGTGGAGGGGTGTTACCGACACAGGCTCAGAGGGATGATCCTGATGGATTGTGTGATGAGCTGTTGAGGATGCCAAGAGGATCTTGCTAGATAGCCGGAGAGTTAAAGGACTGGACTTCTTCATTATTTCCGGATTGAAATTAAATGCAAGGATGGGATTATTTGGAGCCAGGTAATTATGTTCGGAAATATCGGAGAATTTCAAGACATAATTGGCTGCAAGCCTGTTGATACTCCTCTTCCTGGTGGTTGGAGGAAGGAGGATGCTACTTCAGCAGAGGTAGTGGATGCCACTGTCTATCGACAGTTGGTGGGGTCGCTTATGTATCTGGTCAATACATGACTCGATATATGCTATGCTGTTAACCAGCTTTCGCAAGCTATGGTTAAGCCTACCAAGCTCTTCTGGAAGGCAGGCAAGCATGTATTGCATTATCTTAAAGGCACATCGGGATATGGCTTGTGGTACAGACATGAGGATGAGGTGAAGCTATGTGGCTTCACGGATGCAGATTGGGCAGGGAGCCCAACGGATAGAAAGAACACATCTAGAGGGATTTTCAGTATCGAGTCGACAGCATTTTCTTGGTACAGCAGGAAGAAGAGATCCGTGGCACTCAGTTCAGCAGAGGCTGAGTATATGGCAGCAAGCTTGGCTGCATGCGAGGCCATATGGATGAGAAGATCCGGCTCCGCTGTTCGGCCGACTTGAGCCACCGTGATTTATTGTGAGATAACCAGGTAGTTGTGCATTAAACTTCGTGATAATCCAAGTAAGATTTCATGATAGATCCGCACATCGCATATATCGTGTACCATCATAATGTAGATTGTGTGCAACAGAGAACGCGGCGTTTTTCATATATTCCCACTGAGGATCGTGATGCTGGCGATATTGACGAAGGTCATGTACTCTGTAGAGTAACGTTAAATACCACAGAGGCAGGATAAGGGTTGCAGATAATCTATATCTTGTTGAGAGGAAGTTTTGAAAATGCAACAATATGATGGAGCTTAGTGAAATGAAGTCGCCTTCACTAAGTGGGCCCGCAGGCTATTTTTGGCGCAAAGTCTATTTTTAGACTATGTCTATTTTTAGACATATGGATCATGGTCTATGAGTTGCAGGATGCTATTTATGGATGATTGGTCAAGTTGGTAAAAACAGATGGACCTCTATTTTTAGACATTGGGCGGAATCTATTTTTAGACTGCCGGGCTAAAAATAGAACAGTTAAATATTATTAACCCTTAATAATATTTAGACTATAAACATTATCTTATCCTCTTGGAGCACTTCAGTTTGATGCTTGGATGTGGCACATGCAGCTGACAGAAGGAAATACGCTTTTCCTAAGGGTTGGTTGAGCTATTGCATGGTTGACTTCAGTTAGAACTCATGTGGCAGAGTTTGGTGGAGTTGATGAGACAGTTGGTGGAGTTGTGTTCGGTTTAACTTAGTTGAACTAGTTGTATTTAGTCTAACTGATAAATACACTAGTGATGAATGGTGTGAATTAATTATTAATTAATTCACTAATTATTAACTCATAAATCAACTAAAGAATACATCAGTTAACTGCAATGCATGGACAGTTCAGTGGAGACCAGTGTTAGAGGTGGGTGAAAGGGTGAGTCTACTATCAGTTGTGACTATAACTGTGCATGAGATTTGCACACACATCGATTGAGATTGCCACGATAGTTCGTTGGTTGGAGCTAGTGGAGCTTAGAACTTGGATCTCATCATTAATGTTCTTGATTGCGGGTGAGGAGGAAAAGAGTTTGTGGAGTGAGATTTTGGTAAGCAGTGACTTGCTCAATCTCAAATAGTTTGTGGGTAATGGAGATAGTAGTGAGTACTTGTGAGGAGTATTGTGCTATGTATTGTTACATGTTCGCTATCATTATACTATACAGATAGTTGGGGGTTTTCATCTATTGCTTTCCCCATTACATACTATGTTGATATGTGTGCTTGATTATGTTTTAATGAGCGCATGCGACTGCTTTCTATTTCCGCATATTGATGATCAATTGTAGAAGAGGTTATGTATTATGAATGAAGCTTAAATAGTGTGTAATCAAGATAATCTCGGTGAATAATTTAGCTATTATTCAAATTTATACAGAAAGAAGCAGAAAAAAAAAAGAGAAAAGAGGAAGAGGATCAAAGATCGAAAGACAATTCTTCCAAAGACACCGAGACACCTCCTCCAGTAACAGGGGTACAGACAGAGCTGCTACCCATCAAAGTTTCTACAATCAATACACGTTTTGCGCTCTCAAAACCAGGTACCTCCAAAGGACAAAAGGAGGAATTTTTCAATCTGACGAGACTCACTTATGACCAGTTCACATTCAAAATAAGGCAGAAAAAGAGGAGATGCATAACACGGAACCTTGCCACGCCATTCACAGCCACGATAGAAAAGGATATATTCCTGGACACTAGGAACAATCCAGTAATGATAGCATCAGCCAGCACTGCTTTCGCCGCAGCCGCAGAAGAAAACGTGAGCTGGATGAGTAGGGAAATCCTCTCCCTACAAAATATATTACAAGACTTTGAACAAAGAGAAGCTAGGTCGAAGAAAGAAAAGAAATCACTAAGGGAATAAATCCAACAGCTTCAAGATAAGAACACCCTTATTAATGAAGTACTACTCACTGTCTAAAGAGATTTGGTGATGCTGGAAGCCGCCATGAGGCAGGTATACGAGGAAATGTTCACCATGAAGCAAACAGTCACACCTCTACTGAGAGGTCAAGAAGAAACTAAGAAGAGGAACGAGCAACTAAAAGAGGCCTCCACCACCTTGGATAAAATGATATAATGAAAAATAGATATCTTCAGGCTCTAGAATCTTTTCCCAAGAAATATTGGATTCACACTTAGAACGACAAGGTCCAAATTCGCATGAAGGTGCAATCCAAGGAGAAATTATTCAAATACCTAGAGAAGGTGATGACCGCCTATGAGCATTTGATCAGTGGCATTGACTCGATGGATAAGATGCACCATATTCCTTATCTAGATACATTGGGAAAATATAAAACATGGGAATAGGTAAATCAGGAAATTTAGGCATTCCCACAACCTATTAGACAAGCCGCCGCTACACCTGATCTTTTGGCATCACAGGAGAACTTGGTTAAGTTCATCGTGACGCCAGTTTGGATTTACACCAAACTGGCTTCCTTATCCAAACATGTCACAATAAAGAGAGAAAATCTGATCTCGAATGCCCTAGAATGCTTGCACAGGTTAAGGGAAGATACTCCTCTGATATCCCCAGTTGTTGCAGATTATCGTGCATGAAACATTTTCCTTAAAGAGCAACAAGTAGATGTTCCCAACCTCACAATCACACACACATGCTCCCATGATTATATCACAACGTACAACCTATATGAGTGGTCATAGGTCACATATTACATGGTCAGGTTGCAGGTCGCATCTCCCATGGTCAGGTCGCGGGTCACACTTTCAATCCAGGTCGCAAGGTATACCAACAGGCGGGGAGGTGAAGAGTCAAGAAACCTAAGGGTCAATTTTGTCTTATATATACTCCCTTCAGGAATTTGTAAATGGATATTTTTTTTGGACTCCAAAGGAAATAAGAGAGTTGTAAAGCATTGAACAGCTCCTTATGGATGAACTATACTAGCATTTGTCTTAAATCCACTATTGGATCTGATGAGAATCAATGTGTTAATACTATGAGTATTTTTTTCGTATATGTCTGATATCTTATGATTAATTGATCTGCATTTTATTCTTATACTCTTTATGCATTTTAGCTCACTGAATGTGTTAATGATGGTATGTTGTTTACCTAGGAGATGTTTGTAACTTCATTATTGACATCTATCTTATTCACGGAAATGCCCAAGTAAGCATAAGTTGTTCTTGCCAGGCAGAACTGTTTCTTCTATGGTTTGAAAAAAATTTACAAACACAACCTTAATGATATGTTTCTAACAGCATCTCCTTCAAATGCATGTTTCCTTTTTTTATCTTTCTATTTCTAGTGTTTATACTCGTTGAAAATCATCCATATTTTGTCTTGAATCATCCGATAACTATATGCCTATAACTCTGCAGGGCTCAGTTGTGTCCAAGAGAAGTAGTATTCAGCGATAGCCGGACCCACACCCCAGATGAGATCCCTATCACAAACGGTTCAGAGTCTAATTAGGACTTTTTACCGGGGAGATCCCTTATTTTTGACCAGACAAATTTTCCCGTCAACAGATTTGGCACTAGAAGGAGGGCCTGATGGAAGCCTCCCAGCACACAAGTAACATCCCATTACAAACTCCCCAAGGGGAGACCATACATGAAAATACCGGTCCTCCCCCTTTGGAGAACTCCCAGGAGGAGGAACCCCCTTTCTATGATGTTACTTTAGCCCAGCTAAGAGCCTTGTGACCTATTTCCCGCAACCTTGTGAGGGGCTTACAGCGAGCCCCAGTCACTAGCTCCTTAGAAAATCCTAGAACTCCTGCAGCTAATCATACATGCCAAGGAACCCTTGCCAAATCCCTTCCTCAGCTTGTGGGGTCTTATGATTGAAGATTATGTAGGTGTAGTTGAGAAAAATTCTGAAGCTCCCCCAGATAGCCCTAGGGAGGGGGAAGAAGACGACCCCAAAATCACTGAACCTCAACCCAACACCGGCCCCCAACCCGACCATTATTTGTATGATAACATGCAAGCCAACGACCTACACGGGGAAGGAGCTGGAAGAGGCTGAGGTAACAGAGGAAGGGGAGGTAGAGGCTATGGGCAAGGCCGAAATGCTGACCACCGCGCCCCCCCCCCAGAACAGGTTTCCTTTTCTTTAAAACTGGAGAAACATTAGAAATGCAGGAAACCGTGGAGATAACCAAGACATGCAGTCCTGCAATGAGGGGGAGGCCTCCGGGTCTGGCATGGGTAGTGAATCCAAAAGGGAGAGGGGACATGTATACATACCATGCCACCATCGGGCCAGACATGTTCAACCTTTAGCTTGGATGGCTCAGTCCCCCTTAGTTATCGAAGGTCCCCTCCATGACATGCCCTGACACCCTGAAAAAAATCTCCCTAAGTTTGACCCCGAGCAAGGTACTTTGGCCAAGGACCACATCAGCAAATTCTACATGTATTTACAAATGATGAGAGTGCAGTATGATGACATAGCATGCTGCCTTTTTCCTCATACTCTGGAAATTAGGCTGCAACATGATATCGGTCGCTTCCTGTTTCTTCGATCCCTTCATGGGAACACTTCTGTCGTACCTTCCTACAAAAATTTCTCAGAAGATAAAACCCCCTCGATGCTCCTCACAGAGCTCAACATGCTAAAATGTCAGAAGAAGGAGAAGGTCAAGGATTTCAATCAACATTTCACCACTATATTGAACAAGTTCCCTCCAAACATGGCCTTAGATGATTCCATTACCATTGAATACTACACCAGAGCCCTCCCAAGGGATATTGTTGTGTTTGTGAAACGCGAAGCCAGAGCTACCGTGGAAGCCAATTACACTATTGCCCTTGCTGTCGAAAAGGACATGCTATCCATAGGTACCATTGAACACGAAGGGCAGGACGATCAAAAACAACCACAAAGAGAACCCAATCCTCTGGCCATAAAACTAGAGACAAAGATAAGGACCCCTTTGATTTTGAAAGTATTACAAAATCCCTCAAGTTGCTGACCAATGAAGTCTCTGACCTAAAAAGGAAAAAAAATGATTCTGCCCCAGCTGCTAAAACACAGAAACCTTTCTTCAGAAAGAATAACCCTGTCATGAATCGGCCCCCGTCTAGCTCAATTACTGGTCTTAATGTTGAGAAAATTGGCAAGGAAAAATTTTGTTCTATTCATCAAGCCTCTCACTCAGAGAATACTTGTCCCCAATGGATTAATACCATGACTGCAGTGGTGAACCAACTTCTATAATATCAAACCCCCGGGGATATGGAGGAGGAGGTTATTTTAGACGACGAAGAAATTCCCCCCCAAGATGAAGATATGGACTCCGCTGTCCTCGCTTTCGAGGTCATACACGGAGAGTCTTCCCTTCCCACCTCCGGGATAAACCTAGTTGACAAACCTAAATCTAAACCCCCTCGAAAATATGGCTTGAGGATCAAAGGCCTGGTGCCTAAGTAGTCTTTCGAAGAGAAAATAAAAGCCTTCTTAAGGAAAATACTACCCCCGAACGTAGAAAACTCAGACAAAACTCCTAAAAAATTTAGTCTGACTACTCCCTGAAAAGGCCCCAAGGCTAAAAATTCATTAGTTTCCCCTAAGAACACTACTAAGCCCGCCTCACACACAGATTCTGGGTATAACATTATTGAGGATATTAAGAAGACCAGGGCCAATATTTCTCTCTACGAGCTCACTCGCATTGCTAACCAACGAGATCTCATTCTCAAAACCTTTTCCAATCTACTGGCGACCAAACTCGTAAGCACCACATTTGTCCAAATTGCTGCTAGTCCCCAATCCATTGTGAATGTCGTGAATGCCAACTCTAGGGGGACCATGCCACCTTTCCTCCTCTCCTTTGAGATCTTTAACTTCAATTTCCACAACTTCCTCATCGATTTCGGTGCATCCACGAATTTCATGCCCTTATACATGTGCAAGAAGTTAAACATCCACACTGAGAAAATTGACGCCATAATCATCCAGCTCGACAGATCTCAAGTCCCCGCAATGGGTGAACTAAAAAACCTCATTATCTGCTTATCCTCTAACTCCAGAGTGCATCAGTGCATTGACATAGTAATCATGGATATCCCCGAGGCCTATGGGCTTATCTTGAGCAGAGATTGGTCCAGTAAGCCCCAAGGGTACTTCGCCACTGATTGGTCCCACCTTTGGCTCCTGTACAAAGGCAGGAATAACGAAATACGGATCGAGAATGAACCATACATGAAACATACGGTGACCGACCTGGACGCAACTAATGAACTAGCCAGTTTCGCGCAAGAAGAGCTTGGTATGTTTTTTTTAGAATCCATCCTTGGATGCTATCAAACCCCCAAATCCCCAATCACTCAAGACATCCAGTCTGAGCTACTATTGGCCACTGAAAACCTCTTTGCCCCAACAAAGCACCTAGTAGCAGTTGTTACTCCAGGTAGTTCCTCAATGAATTTGGATAGCTTCTCCCAATCAAAAGATGAAACCCGGACCCTATACTACGACGGTTCCAATTCCCAAGATGGGGCTGGTGCCAGCTACATCTTGCTAGACCTCAAGAAGAATAAATTTCTAGTTTCCTGCTGGTTAGAGTTCTAATGCATGAACAATACAGCTGAGTATGAGGCATTGCTATTCGGACTCAAAAATGCCATAGATCTAAAGTTCTGTTGTTTAAAGGTAATTGGAAATTCTGAGATTATCACTTGACAGGTACGTAATACCATCCATTACTTGTTTCCACACTTAAAAGGTTATCACCAAGAGGTATGGAGTTTAATTTCTGCTTTTGATGCTTTCGGTATTAAATCTGTACTTAGAATGCATAATGCAGCAGCTGATACACTCGCTAATGCTACCACTAGGTTCACCCCACTTAGGGATGGTTTTTCTATTGAAGTTATTTACAAGCCATCCGTGCCAGACAACGTCACTAATTTATGCATTTTCAATGATGACCAACAGGTACTGGATTTTATGCTTAATACAGATGTGTTCAAAGACACGGTCATAGAAGAAGAGGATCATGATAGGCTTTTGTAGGAGGAACTACAACAACAGAAAGGAAATCCCATACCCAAAGGGATTGTGTCACTCGAAAAGCTTTTTGACCTACATAATCGCTTCCGAGGGCCTCCAAACACGAAAAAGAAAAGTTCCACGTTAGCACACCGACAAATTAACCTCGGGACAGACAAAGATCCCAAGCTCTTCAACCTGGGTAACGAGTGCACCCCTCAGGAGGAACAAGCATTCACAGAGTTATTCAAGAAGTACCGAGATGTATTTTCTTGGACATATGATGAGTTTCGGACGTACGATACATGGATCATCCAGCACTTCATACCCATGAAAGAAGGAGTGAATCCTTTCCAATAGAAACTGAGAAAAGTACACCTCACCTTAGAACCAATGATCCAAAAGGAACTGAAGAAGCTCTTGGATTCACGGATAATTTTCAAAATTAGGCATTTGACATGGGTGTCAAACTTAGTACCTGTATGTAATAAATCTGGTGAAATCCGTCTGTGCATGGATTTCCGTAATTTAAACAAATCCTCCGACAAAGACAACTACCTGGTCCCTCCTATGGAGAAAATCCTTCAAACTGTATCAAGGTCGAAAATTTTCTCTCTTTTGGACGGGTGCTCAGGGTATAATCAAGTACTAGTGGCTGAACCCGATAGACTCAAAACCACATTTAGAACTAAATGGGGAACTTTCACATTCATACGCATGCCCTTTGGCCTAATTAATGTCAACGCCACCTTCCAAAGAGCTATGGACATCACCTTCATAGGACTCATCGAGAAAAGCATGGTATTATACCTTGATGACGTTACCATTTTCTCCAAGCGCAGATCTGACCACCTACACCACCTCAGGCAGATTTTTGAAAGGTGTCGGAAGTACGGTATCTCCCTGAACCCGAAGAAAAGAATTCTCATCGTTACTAAGGGAAACCTGTTAGGACACATAGTAAATTGAGACGAAATAGTAGTGGACCCGGAATGTGGGAAAGTCATCGCTCAGATACCACCCCCAAGTGGTAAAAAAGCTATGCAGTACTTCCTCGGGAAAATCAACTTCGTCTGAAATTTTATATCATATTTTGCCCAAATTGTGAAACCATTGCAAGGCATGACTAAGAAGAACACATGTTTTAAGTGGCATCCTCCTGAGAAAGAAGCATTCAACAACATCAAACAAGCCATTGCAGAAGCACCTACCCTGCACATTCCAGATTTCAAAAGAGGCTTTATCTTGTATACCTTTGCCTCAAATTCGTCTTTGGAATCCGTCCTCACTCAGAAGGATGAAAACAATAATGAGTGACCTACATCATTTATGATTACTAGATTGCAGGGTGTCGAACTAAACTACCCAGATATTGACAAAAAAGCTTACGTGGTATACAAGGCAGTTAAACACTTCAGGCCATACATCTTGAAGAATCATGTCACAGTATTCGTACCTCACTCAGCTGTGCACTCACTATTCATACAACAAGAGCTGGGCGAGAGGCGAGGCAACTGGATGACATGCCTCCAAGAGTATGACCTAGAGTTCAAGCCAACACACACTGTAAAGGGCCAAGGATTGTGTCGCATGGATGCAGAGGTAGTAGACTCACTAGGCAGCGAGGAAGAAAATTGGGAGCACGAGACTGATATGTATCAAACTGATAGCACGCCCCCTAGGATACCTCCTCTTGGTATGTGGATATCCTGCAATATCTGAAACATGGTGCCATGGGCCCCACTTTAACTACCAAGAAGAAGCATGCGTTGAGTTTGAAAGCTGTATCCTACCAGCTAGTGCAAGGTAAATTTTTTCACAAACATCACAGTGGTGTCTTGCTATGTTTTTTGGAATGGGATGAGGCACAGAAAGGATTGGCAGAACTTCACGATGGCCCCGCAGGGGGGCACTATGCAGGCGACACCACTGCTCACAATATTATTTGTGCCAGTTTCTATTGGCCTACTTTGTTTAAAGACGCACACGCATATGTCCAGAGATGCCAACAGTGCCAAAAGTTCGTAAATAGAGATATACAGCCTTCAGCCCCATTACAGTCTGTCGCAGTGGAAGAACTGTTTCAACAATGGGGGCTGGACGTGATTGGGGAAATCTTGTCGCACTCTTCAAAGCAACAAAGGTACATCCTCACTGCCATGGACTACTTCACAAGGTGGGTTGAAGTGATACCTTTACGTCAATTCAATGATCAAGAGGTAATAGCCTTCATCACCCAATGCATCATGATCAGGTTTGGTGTTCCAATCTCCCTTGTTTTTGATAATGCAACATATTTCTCATCTTTGAAATTATATGCTTTTGCTCTAGAAAATGGTATCGTACTTAAACATTCTGCCAACTATTACCCTCAAGGAAACAAGTTAGCCGAGTCAACCAACAAGAACCTAATACGCATCATCAAAAAGACTCTGTTGTCCCAACAACGAAATTGGCATAGGTCACTCCACAACGCCCTCTGGGTAGATCGAGTCACACCCAAACCTCCCCTAGGCACCTCCCCATTCTTCCTCATATACAGAAAAGAAGCTATCCTTCCTCCCAACTTGTCTCTCCTAGCACTTCGATTATCTGAGGAGACTCATGGCTCGCCTTGCCCTACTTTACAAGCCCAAATAGACACATTGTTGAAACTTGAGGAGGAAAGGAAAAAAACTCGGGAAAAATTTTCCATCCACCAAGTTTAGATAAAACGATGGTTTGACAAGAAGTCAGCCGTGAATAATATTTTCGAAGTTGGTGACCTTGTCCTCAAATGGGATAAATCTCATGAAGATAAACGGAAACACTCCAAGTTCCAGGCATTATGGATAGGCCCTTTCCAAATCAGAGAGAAGGTCGGTGCCCACACTTACAGGTTACAAACTCTTGAAGCGAGGATTGAGGTCCTCCATGTGAATGGGCACAACCTTAAGCACTATTTCACCTGATAGCCCCTAGGGGCCTTTGCTACACCCTGTACCATAGTTTGTCTTATTTCTATCATTCTTTACCTTCCTTGTTTTCAATAAATCGCTTGTGCCACATAGGCTCCCATTAACCATTTCTTTTCTTTGGCATCCAAATTTTTGAAAGGGGATATAGAAGCTACCCAAGTGGCATACTGAGCAAGGATCTATGCTGGTATGTTATCCCCTCCTAGAGTGTAAAAGAGGCAAGCATACCTGTGATGGGCACTCAATGGCAAGAAAATGACTAAGGCCCTCGGAACAAGACGCAGCAGCTTACCTAGTATGCTGGCTCGGGGGACTTCTGTGCAAAAGGAAATGTTTAGTTAAATCAGTTACTAGATGGAAAAGGGATGAGTCAGCCTCAGGTGACAAACAGAAATCTAGGAAAACCCCAAGTCCTCATGTAGACTAGTAGCAACCTCTCTTGTAAGTAAAATAAGTCAGGATCCCTCATCTGCCTAGAAAATAATTGTCAAATAAACTAAGTGCCTTGAGCACAAAAAATAAGTGCCCTAAGCACATTTTAATAAGTGCATTAAGAACATGAATAAAGGGTATAGGACTAAGAGAGGCGATACGACAACTCTGCTGGGGTACTAACCAGGCTCGCTGGCAGCAGAGCAACACTCATGATTCCTAGGTAGTGACTCCGTCGGGACCATCTGGTTCGCTGGCAGCTGAGAAACACAATGAGGACCAAATAAACTATACTGGATCCAAAAATCCATGAGGTTACTCTGAAATTTTCCATCTGGTCTCCAAGAATGAAAACACGGTAAACCAGCACCCAAGGGAAGGCAGATAGGGAGAGAAAGTGCGAAAGGATCGAAGACGGAAGAAGTGGGACCCGCGGGGTTAAAGGAACATTGCACTATGCCCTCCCACCCCCCTCAAGATGAAATACCGACAGAGATTCTAGACCCTACCAGGGAATTGCCATTTTTTGTAGCAACTACAACACCCTCCAAAAATTTCACCCTCTAAAATTTTTCTGAACCCCCGAGCATCAAGAAGCGAAGTCACAACCTGAAGTTCAAATATTTTCAAAATCCTTAAGTCGCTAAGTCGCAAAATAGGTCATTTTCTCCAATCAGTGACCTTGCGACCTATCAGGTCGCGAAGTCGCTAAGTCACGTATTGCATTCAAGTTTAAACAATTGCGACCTAGCGACCCTGCGACCCCACGACCCCCAGGTCGCAAGGTAGCAGGGTCGTGAGGTAACACATATCATCAACGTGGTCTAACTGTGACCCAGCAACCTCATTTATTTCCCGCACGTGCGACCCCTTTATAAATAGAAATGTCGCATAGTTCGTATTTCACCCATGCAATGGAGAGAAAAAAAGCTTCTGTCAGGCCAACTGGAGAGTGATTTTTTCGGGTAAGTTGCCTAATCCTCCTGCTGTTTCCATTTTTTATTTTTGTTGCCCCCTTCCCCCTTATCTTAGCCCTTTTTAACCCACCATCTATCCACCATTAAGACCATATTTGAACCTGCATTCCTCTTTGAACCTCCAGAACTTTTCATTCTTATGCAAACCTGTAGATGAAACCAACCAACCTCACCGGTGTTAGTATATTCCTCTAATGACCATTCCATCTTCAATTTATGGCTTTTCCTCCATGTTCCCCTTTATTGTTTCAAGTTAAAATTAAGTAAAATATTGCTCCACCGTCAAAATCGTCAGCCCAGCCCTAGTGCGACCTCCGACCCCGCAACCTTGCGACCCCTGCAACCCAGCGACCTCAGTCCCTAGTCGCTAAGTCGTTAAGTCGTGCCTTGCTCAAAACTGAAATTTTGGACCTTGTGACTCAGCGACCCAGCGACCCGGTCGCAAGTCGCTAAGTCGCAAGGCCGCATCTTCATGAATTTTTAAACCAGTGTGACTCAGCGACTCTGCGACCCAGTCACAATTTTCCAAGTCACAGGGTTGCTTTCCTCTGAAGTTTTAAGCTAGTGCGACTCAGCGACCCAAGGAATGGGTCACTAAGTCGTAGATTCACCCCTTCCTTGACCTTAGTTGGGCAGAGTTAAATTTGTACTAAGTATTCATTAATATGGCATCTGTCCTATCCTGGGACTATTTTATGAACATGCCAGGGAACCTCGAAGCATGGCTAGAGTGTGTCTCTGTCTCTTTAGCCTCAAGTGATATGGGGCCTCCAGCAGTTTGCAGGAAAAACACGAGCCCAAAGATAGAGATCACAAAAAGTGAAATACCTATGTATCCTCCCCCTATTTATGGGGACACCACATGCATATTTAGCATAGGAGAAAGCTTGAGTTGGTATCAAGTATACCAAGAGTTCGCACAACCCGAGTTTCCAGAGGACCTCCCAGACCGGCACATATATGAGCAAGTTAAGAGGTCGAAGCTCCACTATGCAGGGGCCCACCCATCTATATTCCCATGCACTGAAATTATTGAATGGATCATACAAAATATCAACCCCAAGATGAGGGTGATTCGAGATCATGAGGGCAAATATTTTGCAAACTTAAAGGGCCAAGATGCGAAGTACTATTACGCACTTCCAGAGTGGGAACATATGTTCACAGAGGAATGGGACACTACCCATGCAGTTCCCATAGTAGACACCTTGAGAGGATGGTGGGAAGAACCAGAGAAGTTCAAAGTCTAGAAGGACCAGGAGTATCAAGTAGTAGGCCTTAGGAAGGTCTATAAACTCATAGCAGCTATGCTCTGTAGAACGTATGGTCGTCTCGATGCCACCACTTTAAGCGGTTCATGGGTATCCCTTATGTAATTTGTTACCATACATGGAACCCATTTCAATTGGGCCATATTACTAATAGTAGCCCTAGAAAAAAACATATATGCAGCACTAGCACCCGAGGAGGGATGCTCATCCGAATTTTACATGGCCTCCTATCTATTGTATGCACTTTGTGCTAGGTACCACTTTGATGGATGGGCTCACAACTGGGATCAAGAGCACACACGCCCAATCCACAAGGAGTTGCAGGTATTCCATGACTTCAAATATAAGCAGGATATAGAGCCATTCGCACACAGTTTCATCCCTGCACTCTATGGGAAATTGTTTGGTCAGGAGACCCCATGCATGTATTGGTGAGCCATGGAAACAATAATCAAGGTGGTACATTGGTTTCCATTTGTAGAAGGCACCTTCATCTGAGTTTTCACTTCATTCAAGACTCCCCATGCTCTGCCTCGATTCGTCACTAATAGGATGCTACTTCAGGAAACATGTTATCAGATGACTTCTGGCTTCTCTAAGGTCCTTACTAAAGGTAAGAAGAAGCCATGGCCTACACTGCCACTCACCATTGGTGCTTATACAGTTAAGGATTTAAGGGAAGTGGAGGCAGAAGCTGAGCAAATCAGAGGATTCTTCCTGGCACCTTTGGATTACCAGACATATGATCCTGAGAGGATATTCCTTGCCCATTGCAAACGGGCCAAGTTTAAATGGAGCTACCAACATATTGAACACCCAGATGAAGATGGGGTAAGAAACTGGCACAATAAGGATAGGGAACTCTCCCAGGAAGCATTGACCGATTGGGAGGACCAAGATGATCAAACTCTGGAAGAGAGAATCCATGAATTGGGAGGAGCCTCATCTTCCCAGGCCAAGAAGCCCCGAACTAACATAGGCCATAGCTCTTCTGCCCAATAGAAAGAAAAGGAATCAAAAGCTCAATGAGAAGCTAAAAAGAAAGAAAAGGAGGATGAGGATAAATGTAAGAAACACCTAAGGCAGAGTAGAGGAATAAACAAGTGGAGGATGCCCACAAAAGAAAGGAAGAGCAGGAGGCGAAAGCAGAAGCTGATCGTCAGCTCAAGAAAGAATTAGATCAGGTGGAGCCTGAACAAAAAAGGAAGGAAGAAGAGGAAACAAAAGTAGAAGCTAAGTGCAGACAAAAGGAAGAACAGGATAAGGAAAAGGTGGAGTGATTATTGAAAGAATAAGCAGAACAATAGAGAAAAGAGGAAGAGGATCGAAGACTGGAAGACAATTCTTCCAAAGACATCGAGGCACCTCCTCTAGTAACAGGGGTATAGATGGAGATGCTGCCCATCGAAGTTCCTGCAATCAACACACGTTTTGCGCTCTCAAAACCAAGCACCTCCGAAGGAGAGGAGGAGGAAGTTTTCAATCTTATGAGACTCACTTATGACCAGTTCACATTCAAAATAAGGCAGGAAAAGAGGAGATGCCTAGCACAGAACCCTGCGGCACCATTCACAGCCACAATGGAAAAGGATATAGTCCTAGACACTAGGACTAATCTAGTAATGATAGCATCAACCAAAACTTATTTTTCTGCAGCCACAGAAGAAAACGTGAGCCAGATGAGTAGGGAAATCCTGTCCCTACAAAACAGGTTACAAGACTCTGAACAAAGAGAAGCTAGGTCGAAGCAAGAAAAGAAAGCACTAAGAGAAGAAATCCAACAGCTCCAAGATAAGAACAACCTTATTAACGAAGTACCACTCACCTTCCAAAGAGAGTTGGTGACGCTGGAAGCCACCATGAGGCAGGTATACGAGGAAATGTTCACCATAAATCAAAAAGTCGCACCTCTACTAAGAGCTCAAGAAGAAACTAAGAAGAGGAACGAGAAAATTAAAGAGGCCTCCACTGCCTAGGATAGAATGATAGAATGGACAAACATATATCCACAGGCTCCAGAAACCTTGCCCAAGAAATATTTGATTCAGAATCAGAACAACAAGGTCCAAATTTTCATGAAGGTGCAATCCAAGGAGAATTTATTCAAAGACCTAGAGAAGGTGATGACTGCCTATGAGAATTTGATCAGCGGCATTGACTCTATGGCTGAGCTACACCATATTTCTTCTCCAGGTACATTGGGTGAAGATAAGACATGGGAATAGGTAAATCAGGAAATTTAGGCATTCCCCCAACCTATTAGACAAGCCACCACTACACCTGATCTTCCGACATCGCAGGAGAATTTGGTTAAGTTCATCGTGATGCTAGTTTGGATTTACACCAAACTGGCTTCCTTATCCAACCAGGTCACAATGAAGAGAGAAAATCTAATCTCGAATGCCATAGAATGCCTGCACAGGTTAAGGGAAGATACTCCTCTGATCTCCCCAGTTGCTGCGGATTATCGTGCATGAAACATTTTCCTTAAAGAGAAACAAGTAGATGTTCCCGACCTCGCAATCACACACATGCTCCCATGATTATATCACAACATACAACCTACAGGAGTGGTCGTAGGTCGCATATTACATGGTCAGGTTACAGGTCGCATCTCCCATGGTCAGGTCGCGAGTCACACTTTCAATCCAGGTCACAAAGCATACCAATAGGCGGGGAGGTGAAGAGTCAAGACACCCAAGGGTCAATTTTTTCTTATATATACTCCCTTCGGGAACTTGTAAATGGATCTTTTTTTTGGACTCCAAAGAAGAGAAGAGATTTGTGAAGCATTGAACAGCTCCTTATGGATGAACTATACTAGCATTTGTCTTAAATCCACTAGTGGATCTGATGAGAATCAATGTGTTAATATGATGAGTATTTTTTTGTATATGTCTAATATCTTATGATTAATTGATCTGTGTTTTATTCTTATACTCTTTATGCATTTTAGCTCACTAAATGTGTTAATGATGGTATGTTGTTTACCTAGGAGATGTTTGTAACTTCATTATTGACATCTATCCTATTCAAGAAAATGCCCAAGTAAGCATAAGTTATTCTTGCCAGGTAGAATTGTTTCTTCTATGGTTTGAACAACTTTTACAAACACGACCTTAATGATATTCTGCTAACAACATCTCCTTCAGCTGCGTGTTTCCTTTTTTATCTTGCAATTTGTAGTTTTTATATTCATTGACAATCATCGATATTTTGTCTTGTATCATCCGATAACTGTATGCCTATAACTCTGTAGGGTTCAGTTGTGTCCAAGAGAAGGAGTATTCAATGGTAGTCGGACCCACACCCCGAACGGATCCCTATCACAAACTGTTCAGAGTCTAATCGGGACTTTTTACCGAGGAGATCCCCTACTGTTGGCCGGAAAATTTTTCCCGTCAATAGAGTGACACAATTAAAAATTACTGACATAAATGACTAATTCATATACTTGTTGTACCTGTTATTTGGCCATATTTTTATTCTTGTACTATAATAGTCATTTACATTAATCATTATTAATTTTGGCACTTATTATCTAGCCATATATTTTAATCCTAGACTAAATTAGTCATTTAAGTTAGTCGCTTTTACTTTAGTCACTTATTATCTAGTCATATATTTTATCCCTAGACTAAATTAGTCATTTAAGTTAGTCGCTTTTAGTTTAGTCAGTTATTATCTTGTCATATATTTTATTCCAAGACTAAATTAGTCATTAGAGTTAGTCATTTTTAGTTCGGTCACATAAAATTTCTCAAATTTAGTAGTAATTCACTTGAAATAATTGCCGTGACTAACATTTTTAGTCACCTAGTCATTAATTTCATCATTTTTACTATTTTATTTCTGAGATGGTTACCGTGCTCCCAGTGGAGTGATCTTGGTGGTGTGATTCTAGGGTTTCAATTGAATGATTCAACATTCTGGAGAACGCTTGATGGAAATCGTCTTCTGCCAGGCTCCTCTCCGCACTACTATTCCTATAATATTCCTAATTAAATTTCAGGTAGTTGGAATATTAATTTTTTATTTTGTTAGTAAAATAAATGAATAATAGGGTAAAAAGACCCATAAATCTTGTTAGTAGGAATAAAACCACTTCTAATGTGAATGTGGGTCATTGTATCATTTGAATAAAGCTGTTTTGAGTGTGAATAGGGGCTAGAGCATGTGGATAGGTTCAAAGTTGACCAAATTAACATCGTTGTCATGGACATAGTGGAGGCTTATTGGAGGACAGCTCAGTTAAGATGGAGGAGTGTATGAAAGAGACACTAGTACAAAATGGCTAATTAGTTACTAAAAAAACGACTAAAATTTGCATATAAATGACTATTTTTCGGTCGGTGACCAATAGTAGCTAATTTACAGTATCTTATAACGTGACCAAATTTTGGTCATTTTTAGCTTAGTCATTAATTGGTTATCTCAATTTTGTTTTCTAGTTGTATATTTGGTCATTAATTTTGTCACTGATTTAGTCATTAATTAGTCATTGATTTGATCATTAATTTAGTCATTGATTTGGTCATTAATTTGGTCATTGATTTGGCCATTGATTTAATCTTTGATTTGGTCATTAATTGTCACAATTAATGACCAAATATACAACAAAATATATTATTATATGGTCACTCGAGAAAGGCAATTAATGACCAAAAAAATATCACCAAAATGTTGGTTGTGTTATAAGATGCTGTAAATTAGCTACTAATAGTTATATATATGCAAATTTTAGTCATTATTTGAAACCAATTAATTGCCGAAGAAATATGACTAAATTTTAGTCGTGTTATAAGATACTGTAAATTAGCTACTAATAGTCGTATATATACAAAATTTAGTCATCATTTGTAGTCACAAATTTATCATTTGCAGTAGTCATTTATTCATTATATAAATGACTAATTTAGTAGTTTATATTCATTTCATTTACTTTCATTAATAATCATTATAAATGACTAATTTAGTCGTATATTCATTTTATTTGTGTTCATCATTAATCAATATAAACTACTAATTTAGTAGTTTTAAATTAATTTTTTGTTCATTATTAATCAAAATAAATTAATTTGTATGATTTACAAAATGTCATACAATGTACATGTTCATCTAATATGAAAACACAAAGTCGCATATTTTAATTACAATACTAAACAATATCAAGTGCAATTATAAATAATTTCAACCACATAAATTATATTATATGAAATGTTAAAGTATTATAATATGATTTTCCAACTTAATATTGGTTGGACTACAATTTACACATGAAATGGTGTTTCATCACTTCAAAACATTATCATTGTGTCTTCAAGGCATTGCAAGTGAATTCACCAACTTTGAAGACTTGACCATCGGTCTTTATATGTGTGTCTTATGTGGGATATTAGATCTAAGAGTATCACCAGACCAGTTCTCCTATCTCTCTCTTTTCATTTGCCGCTCCAATGTTATTTCTCCCCTCTTTTTTCAATTCATGCTTCTTACCATCAATACTGAGTTCATTTTCTGAAAACAAAAGAAGATATAATGTAGCGTGTAAAACATGAAAGACAATGAAAAATAGAATATAAACTAAATTAGACTATAGATACTTTATATGACATATACCTCAACATCAACAATACAAGTAAGAAACTCGAACAAATTTTCTTCATTGGGCGATAATTGCCACTATAATGTGGCCAGATAACCTATATAAACAAAGAAAATAAAATATCACCATATATAGAAAATAACACCTTAGTAACTTAGTATTCAACTTTCAAGGAAAGCTTAGGAACAATCATGTCAACTAAGTTATATGCTAAAAATCTCAAGTTGTAGATAACTTGTGAAAACAAATCATCCGAGGTGTGATGTTTAATCCTTGTAGTTTTATTCACAACAAAATTTCATTTTCTAACGCATGAACTTAGTCAAGTGTATAAACAACATGTACTTAAATAACAACATGAAAGTAACTTTTTCTGATAGTCATGAAAATATTTTAACACAAAACAGCTGTAACGATTCCAATCAATATAGTATAATACTAATTTCATCTTCAAGCTTTGTTTGTTGTTTAAATGGACAAAATACTAAGTATTTTCAATTTCATAGTTAAAAGACAAAAATATCAAAATAAACGTCTAAAATACAATCAAACAATAAAGAGAGGATATCATGGAATGGAAATTGCAATTATAAAAAAAAATTTACCTGTCCACCGATGTCGTGTCTAGCATTCCTAAAAGATTTGCTTGCCCAAAATAGCCATGAGGTGAAATAATCAAAACATTAAAAACCATAGGAATTCCTACTAGAAACATTTCCAAAGTCGATGGCTTGGGTGTCTATGCAATCTCTAACAATGAATGAACCATATCCAATATGTGATATGCATCATATCCCCATCCTTTTTCCAATCACATTTCATGTAACCTTCCCACAACAGAGTCAAGTAACAATCAAACAAAGACATTGACATTTTTTTTAATCTTTTGTATCTATAAAATTTGAATCTGATTTGTTTCATGAACATATTAACTCATATTTAAATCCTTCCTAACATATGAGAAAGAATTAATCAAATAGGGAATTAGAAAAATCGACCTCAATGAGGTCCTCAAACAATTTCTACAATATCAATATTTTTCTTCTTGTGATATCTTGCATAGAAAAAAAAACATATCTACAAAAGAAAAATGCATATATTACTTATGGTCAAACTTTGTACATGGCGTATTCTTAAGCAGTTTTTTAAGATGTTCCTCCATGTTTACCAAAGTGAATTGTAGCTTGGTTAAACATGTTTTTTAAGATGTTCCTCAATTTCTACAAGATAAATTTCACACATTAATCTTTCCCATTTCTCAACATGATACATATGATAAATTAAAAGTCGCATAAAACCAAGAGCAAACCATTTTCTCAGAAAAACAAACAAGCAAACAATGTCTCTAATAAAAATTCATTATAATATTAGAAAATGAAAAGCGAGTGGACCATTTTTGTTGTTTGACTTTGCCTACATTTTTTATGAAAGTGATCGAGCTTCAAGAACCAACAAATGTGAGGGAAGTCGTAAATGTGAAAAAAATTATGTTGACCTAATTTGTAGACTTCTTTAAAATGATGTGAATGATGCCATTTTTGGATGTGGTAAATCTCATAATAAGAAATGGCATGTATTCTAATAAATTACACTGCAGTGACTACCATGGGCCTCCATGGGTTATAGGTCCTCAGTATGTTAATCTTGATGATGAAAGAGAGATGGAAACAATAAGTATGGGTGGTCCTAGTTTGTATGGTGGATATATTCAAACCAAGGTCGTCATCTTAATGAACCTAGGTTCCAACATGGTAAACCTAGATTTGGTCTTCACCTAATTTCATTCCATCATACTTTGTCAAGACTCAAGAGGACATAATGATCCTTCAACTTATAATAGGGTTGCTTTTGAGGTTATAAATAAAGCTTGTCCAAATCAAATGGATTTTTGGGCTCCAAGAGATATGGATAATTTAAATGATAGTAATTATATGTTTTTCCCCCAAGATTCAAATGTAAGGATACATTTTGTGGATTTTATTAATAAATAGAATGACAGAAATAATCCAAGAGGAGAATCTACTGGTCATTGTGATTAAAGAAATACTTAGAGATAATAAGACTATTTAGGTTCAAATCAAAGATGGTGTTGATTCTTGTAGCTCCTCAGTTGTTCATAGTTTTTAAGGTAGGAATTTCAGTTCTTCAAGGGTGGGGTCCTTCAGCATAGTTGCATCTACCTTGGTCATATCACCCAAAAGAAAATCATAATCAACAAAGTGTAAATATGTCAAGTTTAAGGAAAATCCTATTTGTATAGTTGTCAAGCTTATAGTTATTTTTTACTCTGTTATAACTCTGTTGAGACCACCTACTCTACAGTAAAAACTGGCAGAGGAGAAATTATTCATACCTACCCATGGTCTCTTGTAGGCATGATAGAAGAATAGGCGAGCCATTAATTATAATTGCACATATATTGAGGAAAGACAATTCATTATCTAGTTAACCAATTTCACATTGAACCCTATATGGATGAACAGCCCTAAATAAATCCAATTTTCTCTATCATATGACTTGGAAAGAGAAACTAACATTGCTTGTAATTTTTTGGTTTCATGTTATCAATTCCTTCTTGGGAAACTCCTATTCCGTAATGGATTTGTTTCCTAGGAAGGATAAAAAATTGTTCTAATGACATGGAATCATCTTAGTGGGTTTTGACCCTACATGACCAAGGAACTCAGGAGCCTTGGGCACATCCACAGTAGCATCCTCCAATGAAAATAGTACAGTATCCAACCTAGAAACATCAAAATTCTATATAATTATAATTCATAATCACAAATGACCATAAACTGTAGCAGTCCTTAAATAAATTCGAACTTGAATAAGAAAAAACACAAAATTTCACATTACCCTTCAGTAAGTTGTCCTTGATTTAGCAAGATAGGCTCAGACTTGCATAAATGTGTAAGTAGATTCCCCAAAATATCAATTTCAACATCTTTCCTGAAAAAATAATCTAATATCCAAAGTGAAACCATAGTTGAATGGAACAATGGTGCTTTAAGGTCATCTACACAAAAAGTTTCCTCCTTCAAATCTCTCACACTAGATGGTATGTCAATGCAAAATTAAGAAAAAGTCAGGGAAAATTGTTGACTTCTCTAAAAGACATAGTGAAAATGCATGGAAGATTTCTAAATAAATGCACCTATAATATTCTTTGATTGTCGTTTCAGCCTTTTTCCTAAGTTGAAACTCAATGAGTTGTGAACTCAAAGTTATTTGAGAAGAATGTTCTTACGATTGAAATTCAGAATTTGCATTCTTCCCACCTCTGTCACCTAATGAGTATGAATTCTTAAAATCTCTTATGTGATTATCAAAAACATTTCTTTCATGGACACATTATTTTTCAAATAAAGGCTTTTCTGCAGCATAATTCCTTATCAAAATTTCATCCCTCATACCAACTAGCATCCAGTCAGAACTGCAACTTGAAAACAAACCTACACATGCTCGTATATTACACAGGATGTGAATGGTGGAATATATGCTACAACACTCTTAGCATATGGCAGAGGTTGAGCCCTCCCTCTTATTCCCTCGTTAAGACCTCCCTTAGGACCAAGAGTCAAGTGGCCATCATCAAAAGCTCTGTGTGTTGAAGGGGTTGGCATAGACTGAATTTCAAATTGAGCCCCATCCACAATCCGAGCATCTTGAATGGTCAATCCACAATCATGTGGTCCCACATGGGGTTGTCGCCCTTTAATCCCACCCATATGTGGAAGTGAACCTATATGTGCATTTGCCATGTAAGGTGGCATCGCAGGTCCCCTCACACCATGATCAAGTGGTGTCACAAGTCTCCCACCTGAATTTCCCATATTGGTACCTCGAGAGCGGCCTCCCTATCCATGTAGTTCTTGCACAACATCCCTATGCACTTCCTCTATTTTCTTGGGGCCCTCAACTTGCTTCCTTTGTTGCCATCCACTCCTCGAGTCAATCGGATCCTTCAACATGAACCTCAGCCCAGAGGGAAGCCCTTGGTTATTGGATATTTTTTTCATCCTATCGAAGTAAGCATAAATATGTTCCTTGGCCTTTGAATGGTCAATCATATTACCATGAATGCATAATTATTTCAGTAATTATACTTTCTTTATAAATCTCACCAATAAACCTTATATTTCCTAGCATTCGTCATCATGTTGTAGCCTTCTTCTCCAGTCATTATTCTGCAGAAAGTCTTTTTTCACTATGCTCTTTTTCTTTCTTAGCCTCTACCTCTTCTCTTTCATCTTTTTCAAATTATTCCTGACATTTGTTCAAAATAAATCACTTGAAAAAAAGCTTCTCATTATGTTCATAAAATTCTGGTATTCCTACAGCAAGTTGAAAACTGAATTTTTCATACATTTCACAAAAAACCAGCTCCATCAAGGCTTTGTCAAATATTTGAGATATTATACCATGAAGACATTATGCCAATTCAATGTTCACTTCTTTGACCTGTTCAAAAATTTTCTCAAATTTTTTGGGTTTTAATTTATTAAGGATGGATTTAATTTGTCTTTGTTTCAACTGATCCTCATCAGAAACCTTGCCCACTTCATATCGGTTCTCTGATATATGAATTGTGGGAAGAGAAGGCTATGGAGGAGGAATCAAACCCTTCTGTGAACTAGAATCATGCTTCCACCTATCAACATCAGAATTATTTCTCACTATTCCAACCTGTGGAAGTGGTGCTTACACATAAGGCTCTCCAGGAAGGATGACATTCATACTCATTTGTGTTGCACATGTATTTTTTGAAAAGCCAATATTATAACCTTGTCCAAGTTGAAACATAGCAGAGGAACCACTAATATCTGCATCCATATACATATTACCACCATCAACAAAATCATCCACCGGCTTGACCCATCTATCATCATCCAAACTGGACATATTTCTCCCACAACGTTCAAGTAGATAATTCCCTGGAATGCTCCTTTCTTGGGATTCTCAAGATTATATTTCAGAGATATAATATAGAGGAATTTACTGGTTATTTCACCTCTGAAAAGAGGGTGATAACCAGAGGCTACCTGGCCAACTGTAGACTCTGCCTATAGAACTTGGAATAATCCCATTCAGGAATCTCAACAAGGCCTTCAATGAAAAAGATGTATAATAAAATTTGAGCAAGAATAATGCAGATCAAGGCTAGGATCCCCTCATTTATGTTGTTTGTGACTTACATATTCAATTTCATCATAAAAAAAATAATTTTAAGCACATTAAACAAATCTCCCAGAAACAAGACTAGCTAGAAATCAACCAAAGAGAGAAGCTGCTACAACATGAAAACCCCAGCTACTAGAATTGCACAGATTTGACTGAAACTCAGAGGAGGATAGCCAAAGATTTTATACTTCAGTAATATAGCAGTAAATTAGATTTACATGTGAGCTTATTGTCTTTACAATTGATTACAAAAAGAACTAGGGCAAGATCCCTTCAGAAATTAGAGCTGCAACTAGGAATAAACTGCAGAAATACATAGACAACATTATTTTTCAGATGGTTTAGCTGCTGTAAATTACATCTCAGATCTCTGCCACATATATGGATGAAACATCAGATCTAATACAGATCTGGAAACTACAAGACTTGAAGAACCAAATCCAATTGGAATTACATCAAAACATTGCTTAACAAGCTGTAGATCTGAATTACAATTTACAGTGCTGCAGAAAAACCAGAAATTTCTGAAGATAAATTTTATTACTGAAATAGATTAGATCTATAGAGACATGGATCAGAAACCCAATCCATGTATCACCAAGGAAAGGCAATCCTAACACCAAGAGATCTTCCTCCAAACTGATAGCAAACTGAAATAAGCAAGCCCTCTCACAAAATAACGCAGTATTGAGCAGAAACTGTGCAGAGGGTGAAGGAGACTGAATAACTGGAATGAAATTACATATCTAATACAAAATGTGGATCAGGTATCTCTTTGGAGGCTAAAGAACACTCTCCAATAGAGAAAGCCTCTAAAAAACAACTAGATCTAAGTAGATCTAAAATGCCACTTGCTACAAAAGATAGCAGCTGCAAAACCCTCAATGGGCCAGTGCTACTCATGAAAGATAGAGCTTGGTATCAAACCAGATAGTGTCAAAATTCAGCAAAGAAATCCTCCAATGATCCTCAAGGGAAGAGATGAAACCCCTAAACAGGAATTCCAATCACAATCCTCCACTAAGCAGCAGAGAATGGTATTTGTCTAAGCAAACAAATACTTCAGAAATATGATCTATCAACAACCTCTTCATGTTGCTCTCCTCCTTCTTTTATAGCATGAGAAAGCCCTTGCAAACCCTAAACCAATTTGATGAGTCACCCCTCTTCACATTAGAGGCTCCTTTCTAGAACTGCGCAGTCCCTCTTGGAGATGCATTGAACCTAGACAACGCAATTGATTTGGTCAAGGTGGACCCAATCTTTGGCTCAAACCTCTTTCACACCTGCAAGTGATTATTTACATAGCCCATATTTATCTTTGTTCATGTGGGCATTGATTTATTAGGAGTTTTACATGTCCTCCTTTATTCATTTATTCATAAAACATAAATTAAATCAAAATTTAATGTCTCCTCTTAGCTAAGGCTAAGTAGGAACATTACAGTCCTCCCCTCCAAAATGTTGCTTGTCCTCAAGCAACTGACAGGGTAAGAGCTATTGATATTCTCCTTATCCATTGATGGCATCATCAAGAATCAATCTCTCATCATGGATCAAGTGCTCACCAAGCCAATACATCAGAAACTTCTCCTCCAATGCTAATAGGATAGGTTCATAGTCCGCCCCTTCATGAGTGTAAAACTCAACAGAAATGAACATGGGTGAAGCAATGTCACACCTGAAAAAAGTATCATGAAGCACAGGATAAATTTCCATCCCATGTGGTACATGTACACTACTTACTCTTTCCCCATACATACCCATAAACAAAACCAATATGTCATCTATGTATGGTAGCAAAATCACATAAAGGCAAACTGAAATTTGCACATGAGGAGGTGGTTCACAATCCCACATAAGGTACTAGTGCAGTACACTCCTTGTCTTGAGTAGATCTAAATGTGATAGGTGTTACTCCCACCACATATTTTCTACATGGGTCACTTTAACATGGCTAAAAGTGAAACCCTCATTAGGTGCCTTTGGAAAGCACCCATCATGATAAACAATCTCCCTTTGCACCTCAAGGGAGTGGCCATCTTTGGAATTTTTATTGGCCCCATCTTTGCCATGAGATATGCATGTAATATTACTCCTTGTAGGAGCCATGGCCTGCATACATATGGTCAGAGAATTTTCCAAATCTGAAAAATATACTTGCTCCACAAGATTAGATTTCTTACCATACAAGTTTCCCATACACATAGAGTTAGGCATGGGCTTTTCTCCCTTTTTGAGAGAAGAAGGAGATGGCTGAACTGTCTCCTGCATAGGATCCCTTGGCTGCCCCATCTATACATAACTATTGCACTCTTGTAAGTGCTGATGTATCTCCTCCCAATCATAATGCTAATGTAGCTCTTCCTCCATACCCTCCCAATCAAAACTCTTCAAGATTAGGGAGTAGATTCTTGCTGATTGCATGTAGCTGGAAAGGAAATCCTTATGGGCTCTTTGTAGTATCTCTTGCTTAAGCTTGGAGGCTTGAGACAAGAATACTTTACCAATATGATAGATGACCCCTTCATGGACCAAGTAGCTTCCTCCTTGCTTTATTCCATCTAAGATCATCCCAGTGTGCAGATCTTTGGAGTACTCCACAAGGAGTTGAGACCTCCAATATGGATCTACACTACTCAACAAGGACAGCGTTGTAGATGTATCTATGGTGGTGCTTTCCTTTTTTTTGCTTGTTTCTTTGGCATCATGCATGCCAAAATTATTTGTGGGAAGGCTGATCCTCCCCCTTGCTTCCTCCCACAAAGCTGTGACTCTTTCTTCCATTGTTTCAGCACTTGGTGAAGCTTCCCCCACAGAATCTAATGGCACCCCAAGAGGTTTGCCATGATGTAGGAATGTCCCTTGCAGCAATATCATGAACATGAGAGAAGGAACCATGATATCCTTGCCCTCACTGTGAAAATCCATATTTTTTGTGTGGGTAGAGGCATCAAGTGAAGGATAGGTGTGCATGCCTTGAATGACTTGATGTTTCCCTCTCTTAAAATCCACCCATTCCATCTGCAAGGCCTTCCAATCAGTGGTGACTTTTCCCAAAGTAATCAACCACTGGACACCCAAGATGATGTTGGTATATGGTATGTCTACTACAAATAAGTGATCCTCCAAGGTGTAGGTCCCCATAGTCACAGAAAGTGATGGAACATACTAAATGCACTGCATAGTTCTATCTCTCGAAACCAAAACAGAGAACCCATCAAAAGTATTAGTAGGGATCCCCCTCCTTTGCACAAAGTGAGAATCAATAAAGTTGTGGGTTGCCCCACTGTTAATAAGAACAGATACTCTTTGGTTCATAACTGAACCCTGCACTCTAAGAGTCAAATATTTGGGAGCTCCTCTCAAGGAAGAAAGAGTCCCACTGGTTGGAGCAAATGCTCCCTCTTCTTCTCTGGATGATGATGGATCCTCCTCCTCATCATCACCAGCGCTGTTACCTCTACTAGGTCCATCATTACCTTCCTCCTCCTCACAATCAGAGAATACTTCAATATAATGTGCTCTTCCAGTAGCACATCTATGTCTCGGCACCCATGATTCTTGATAAGTGAAACATAATTTCTTCTTTCTCAACTCCCTTCGGAGATCGTTGTCATGAAGCTTTTTCTGTGAGCTCTCCTTGGTTGGAGAAGCTTTCCCTTCCTTCCCTTTAGAAGAGTGAGTGGATTTTCTTAGGAAGGTTGTCTTTGCTCTTGGCAAGGCATCTTAGAGATCTCTTGTTCTTTCAATGGCATCATGTAGTGTGGTGGGTTTGGTAGACTTGACCAACCCATGCAAAGGTTCCTCCAAGCCATCTATGAACATATAGACTCTCCTTGCAACTAAAAGATCAGGAACCATTACAGACAACCTCAAAAATTTAGAGATATAGGCTTTAGCATCTCATGTCTGCTTAAGCTTTGCCAAGCTTATGAAAGGGGCCTCCGGATCCTTCCGATCAAATCTTTTCACTAGTCTCCTAGCGAACTCAGCATAAGTGGACACATTGTTGTGCCCCAATGTAGAATTTCCATGAAACCACCAGTTGTGGGCTTCTCCATCAAAAGGCAGCGCAACAATCTTAATGGCTTCTGCTTCAGACACCTTATTCAGCTGGAAGTAGATGTCCAAATTTTCCACCCATGCTTTAGCAGAACAAGAGGGGGATCCATCAAACTTAGGCAAGAAGAACTTGCCCATGGTGTGGTGCCTCCCATGAAGGAAACCTCCATCTCTATACTACTACAATGGCCTCCTCTAGTCCTTTAGATGGCAGAAATATTGAAATCTCAAGTTATCCTTGAACCTTTGACTTTGTGAATCATATTCTACAAAGTAGCCTTCCAAAGAGGTTGACTCTTGAAGCCCTTCATTCTCTACAGCCAAGAAGGTAGGCATTGTAGAGCATTGTGATATCTATGGAGCTTGTGGCAAGCTCACCGGTGGACCAATCCCAAACTGAGACATTTCAGAACTCTCTCCTTGATGGAGTCTTCCAAGGGACTCCCTCATTCTATCTATCCTCATCTCTTTTATTTCCTTGGATAGATCTTTCATAGCTTCCAATAGATTTTTTGTAAACTCTTCTGCCTCCTTATCTTTATCATTCAATTCAAGGGCCTTCCCCTTGTCTTGACCCTTGTCAAGGTCAACAGTAGTATAGTCATACTTTCTATGACTTCTATTCTGGTATCTCCTCTCCCTCTTAGAAAGAGGATCTTCATCGTCGGAATGCAGCATGACTAAGGCTCCAATGCTAGCACAGGTTGTGCCAAGAGTGGAGCTCCGATACCACTGTAATGTTCCTTTTTTGGGATTCTCAAGATTCTATGTTAGAGATGGAATATAGAGGCATTTACTAGTTATGTCACCTCTGAAAATAGGGTGAGAACCAGAGGCTACCTGGCCAACTGTAGACTCTGCCTATAGAACTTGGAATAATCCCATTAAGGAATCTCAACAAGGCCTTCAATGAAAACACTTTATAAGAAAATATGAGCAAGAATAATACAGATCAGGGCTGGGATCCCCTCATTTATGTTTTATGTGACTTACATATGCAATTTCATCAGAAAAAAATAAGTTTAAGCACATTAAACAGATCTCCCGGAAACAAGACTAGCTAGAAATCAGCCAAAGAAAGAAGTTGCTACAACATGAAAACCCCAGCTACTACAATTGCGCAGATTTGACTAAAACTCAGAGGAGGATAGAAAAATATCTGATAATTCAGTAATATAACAGTAAATCAGATTTACATATGAGCTTATTGTCTTCACAACTGATTACAAAAAGAACTAGGGAAAGATCCCTTCAAAAATTAGAGCTGCAACTAGGAATAAACTACAGAAATACATAGACAGCGTTATTTTTCAGATGGTTCAGCTGTTGTAAATTACATCTCATATCTCTGCAACATCTATGGATGAGACATCAGATCTAATACAAATCTATAAACTGCAAGACTTGAAGAACAAGATCCAATTGGAATTACATCAAAACATTGCTTAACAAGTTGTAGATCTGAATTACAATTTACAGTGCTGCGAAAAACCCAGAAATTTCTGAAGATAAATTTTATTACTGAAATAGATCAGATCTATAGAGACATGGATTAGCAACCCAATCCATGGATCACCAAGGGAAGGCAATCCTAACACCAAGATATCTTCCGCCAAACTGATAAAAAACTGAAATAAGCAAGCCCTCTCACAAAATAATGCAGTATTGAGCAGAAACTGTGCAGAGGGTGAAGGAGATTGAATAAATGGAATGAAATTATAGATCTGATACAAAATATGGATCAGCTAGCTCTTTCGAGTTTAAAGAACACTCTCCAATAGGGAAAGCCTCTCAAAAACAACTAGATCTAAGAAGATCTAAAATTCCACTTGCTACAAAAGATAGCAACTACAAGACCCTTAATGGGCCAGCGCTGCTCATGAAAGGTAGAGCTTGGTCTCAAACCAGATAGTGGCCAAATTTAGCAAAGAAATCCTCCAATGATCCTCAAGGGAAGAGATGAAACCCCTAAACAAGAATTCCAATCACAATCCTCCACTAAGCAGCAGAGAATGGTATTTTTCTAAGCAAACAAATACTTCAGAAATATGATCTATCAACAACCTCTTCATGTTGCTATCCTCCTTCTTTTATAACATGAGAAATCCCTTGCAAACCCTAAACCACTTTGATGAGTCACCCCTCTTCACATTAGAGGATCCCTTCTAGAACTGCGCAGTCCCTCTTGGAGATGCATTGAACCTAGACAGCGCAGTTGATTTGGTCAAGGTGACCCAATCTTTGGCTCAAACCTCTTTTACACCTGCAAGTGATTATCTACATAGCCTAGATTTATGTTTTCTCACATGGGCATTGATTTATTACGAGTTTTACATGTCCTCCTTTATTCATTTATTCATAAAACATAAATTAAATCAAAATTTAATGTCTCCTCTTAGCTAAGGCTAAGTAGGAACATTACATTCCCACTCAGTTTTCTGTCAAGTCCTCTTACAATGCTTGCTAATCCATCAGCCTCTCCTGCATGGCTTGCAAGTGCTTGGGAATTTCCAAGTAATTCAATAATGTCTGGAAAAAATTCAAAAATATTTGGTAGATATTTGCACTGATCCTTGATTGTCAACAAAAAATCTTTGGAGTACTTTCTGCCTCCTGAACATTCAGTAACTAAAATAGCGACTTGATTCATAGGAGTTAAAAGCTCGACTACATCTTCCCAGTCATCCACTTATTTTAAGACTTTCTTCTCAGGCTCTTTTGAATAAGTCTTACTCTTGAAAACATCGGTTACTATTTTGGATGGTTCTGGAAGGTTCACATCTTCCTCCTCCTATTGAACCTTATAAATATTATATAAATCCCAGTGAGAGCTGCAACATTTGCCTTACTGGAAAAATCATTCTTTTTCTTCTTCTTGTTGACAACTAATACCTTGGCAACATCACCAATATTTGCAATTCGCAAAAACATTGGAAGAACTTTTATTCTCTTTTTCTATCAATATTGCTACTAAATCCCGCTTGCCTTCACTTCCAACCGGAAAATATGACACCTGAAGTTGAGGAGAAATTTCACAAATATCACTATTAGTGGTGGATACTTGACCCTTATCTTGTGTGTCAATTGCCTTCACATTGGCAGTTGAACCTTCCCCAAGTACTTTGGCACTATCATGGTTAATCCTACCTTTGTTTCTATATCCAGAAGATTGTTTGTAGTCAACAACTTTGTTACCAGACAGAAAACCTAGTTTTTCCTCCAAAATAGCCATATCAACTTTAGGGAGGACTGATGTAGCTTATAATTGTAATTCCCATTCAGACACCTTGCTTGTATTTGTTGTGGACTGCTCATATACAACTAACACTTCACCCTTTTTCTATTTGAGCAGATTTTTATCAACAACCATTGTGCCATTGTCATGTGTAGCCAGTTGAGATGCCAATCTACTCTCATGCATTGATTTTTCTCTCCCCAGCATGCAAACTAGCTTTTTATTTTCCAATGACAGAATTGGAAAAATAAGTCAGCTCTTTTTTTTATGTCAACATCAGGTGAACTTGAAAACTTATATGGGGAATAAAAAACCAAAACATTCCCATGCTCAGGATGGAGAAAATTTCCAAGATCTTGCTTCTCTCCAATTATAGAATTAACAAAATTATTGTTGTAGCTTTGTCTAGCATTATCGCTTGTTGATTCAGATTTTTTATTCTCCACATTTCTAAGTTTTGAATATGATTTAATTCCATCCTCACTGCATGTTGGGCTCTTCAATGTTCCTACTAGAACATATTGTTATCAAACTTCATATATTTTGCTTCTTTCTTTACTACTCTAGCATCCTTTGTAGAAAACTCTATAACTAGCCCAGAAATTTCTGTTTTTCCTTCATATCCCTCACCAGAGCTTCCCAAATATGAGGACATATCAACAATGATCAATTCACTCATAGATTCTGAATCTTGTAAAGGTTCCAAGGTTCCCCTGGAAATATCCCTTTTAGGGATCTCATCTACAGATGATGAAACTCCTGATATCCTTAACGAGGGAGTGTCCACAACATTAACCATGTTTCCTGATGACTTCTTTGGAAATAGTATATTTTCACATTTTGTGTGATTTCATAATAAACCACAAGGATGGGCTGTGAAATCAGGCTCTGACAGTGAAGAATGTGGAACTGTTTCTATAACTAGGTCTACATTAGCCCCTCCATCAAGAGCTTTAATTGTCTTCTGTAGGGTTGTCATTAAAGGAGTTGTTGAGGTAGATGATGAAGTCTATATCTAAGTCCGAATTATCCCCTCCATCAACAACTTTAATTGTCTTCTATAGGGTTGTCATTAAAGGAGTTGTTGAGGTAGATGATGAAGTCTGACTCAAAAGTAACTCCTCCACCTGCCTGTGAGAACCACTAAATTTAGACTCCTATGCAACGACCTCTCCTTTTGACTCACTTTCCATATTTGAAGAGCTTCGTACTAATGACACATGTTGCATCTGCTGCTTTTTAGGCTTTCTCTCAGATTTTGTCATCTTATTTGAACATTCATTTGTTTAGATACCTGCTTGTTTTTAGATATGTTTTTCTGTTTTTTACTAGTATGATTATCTAATCCAGACTCAAGTGCAGAAACTATAGAACAATTTGAAATCGTACCATCAGAGAGATCACATGTGGTCACAGTAGGCATGTTCACTGGTGAGAGTTTAACTCCATATTCTTTATCTATAGTCAATACTTCAGATGGGGGACTAATGGAAAACTGTAAACTAAAATTATCTTCGTTATTGAAAAATGCAACTACAAGAGAACTTGATTGATTGCCAAGAGATTTTGGTAAGGAGTTTGTCTTTCCATCCAGAACTTGAATTGGAGACATAGTGGTTTTTGAAGCCTGTGGCAGCATCTCACCAAAATGGATTGTAGCCAGTTTATTTTGTCTTGTTAATGGGCGTGAATCATTTGATATGTTGGCTTTTGTCTTTAAAGGTTGATGAAAAGTAGATTAAATGTTACCATATGACCCAACAAGCATCGATGAGTAGAAATTCATTGGGTGTGAACCACTTACAGAAACAAAACCTGAAAGTGGAGGTCTGTATGTAGGCAGTCTTGCTAATAGAGGAATGGAATATTTAATTGATGACAAAACATCAAATATCAAAGCAATGAAATAAAATCATTGTGGAAAGAAATATGAAACCTTGCTCATTTTTTGCATATAAAATATGATGCAAGTATGGGCACAAACATGAGAGTTGAATTTTCAACTCTCTAGGCTCTTATTAATGTGGTCAACCAAAAAGATGTCAAAAAAATAAATATTTTGGGGGATTCAAAACTTGTTGTGGATTGAGTATGCGAAAAAGTCAGCATAGTGGCCCCTCATTTGTCTCACATTTTGCAAGGTATCAAACAAGTCTACAACAAGTTGGATTGGTTCTCTTGTGGCCATATATACCATGAACTCAATACCCTAGTAGACAAGCTCTCTAAGCAGGCTCTCCCACTTATTCCACAAGTGCTAGAAAACCAAAAGTATACGAATAATAATTTTTTGGGGGCTGTTGCCTTCCATATCTAGTTTTTTGTCTCACTTATTGCTATATTTTTTGATTATATATGTAAACAATCCAATAATATTATCCTAAAAGTGATAGAGAGATTTTTTGGCTTTTAAAAGCTCACACAATATATAATTGGAACAAACCTTTATTACTATAAATAAATCAATTACTTCTACATACCACTAAAAGTGGAAAAATCTCTATAACCTTTGATCACCTTGAACATAAAGCACACTAAGAACCTTGACAATGGGGTTCTAATAACATCGCCAAAGATCCAAAATTGGCAAAGCACAATTTAATGAGTATTGATTAGTCAAAATTACCATGTGGATCAACTACTCATGTCGAAATGACGGTATATTGGATTAGGTGTGGGTTGCACTTGCATTTGAAAGAGTGAACAAAACGTGTATAAAGAACATTGACTACATTAGGAACCTCGAAAATGGGGTTATAATAACATGGCCAAAAATCCAAAATTGACAAAGTACAATTTAATTAGCATTGATTAGTAAAAAGTACAATGTGGATCAACGGCTCGTGTTGAAATGATGGTATATTGGACTAGGCGAGGTTTTCAATGGCATTGGAAAGAGTGAACACAACATGAATAAAGAGTCACTTGAAGAAGGAATACATGGACTCGTAGTCTTGGTTGCACGTACAGGGATGGTCAAACAAGCAAGTAGAAGCATTTGGGACACCATAAAAATTGGTAACTCATTTTTTCTTAGAGACATCCAAAAGTGTATTTTTTTACAGGGAAAAGCTTAAAATCCTCCTTTTGAAAAATTCATCCTTCACATTCAGGGAAAAGTTTCCATCTACATTTCCCACAGAGATATGTAGAGAAATTTTTTGTCAATCGTCCCAAAAAGGGAAAAATAAAAAACCCTTTTGGGGAAATGCATTTCCCTCTATGTTTCACTGCATTTCCCAACAGAGATGTGTGGAAAAATGTTTCTTGGAGCATCCTACAAGAAAAAGACACCTTGGGAACATGGGAAACATGGAGGGGCCCCCTCCCACCCTAAGTGACACATCCCCATAGAACAACGGTTTTTTCATTCATTCAGTGGCTTTTTTGAGTCATCATTGCTCATTTGTTTATGAATACAAAGTTTATCATATACTACTATGTTGAATGGTAAGCACATGTAAAAGCGCTATAACAAGAGGAGTTTTTTCAGATAGAATCAAGGCCAAGGCCTGACAATTGGGACTAAACTTTCATAGTTTCAATATAAGGATGTGGACAACAGCACAGTGGAAATTCATTATAATAAAAAGGCCTTATAAAATCATATTTTCTTGATGATCATAGAGGCTTTGGTATTTCACTTGCACTAAGCATAGCATATATTTTCCTCTATCAATAAGGTTCATCTAGAAGACCTCATTTAAAGATACTTCCAAAATTCTGCCTTGGAAAGTTTACTTTTATTTTAACAATCAAAGAACTTCTATAAAAATTACCGTTGACTAGTGTAAAATCATAGATCAAAGAATGGAAAGGTGCTATGGGCTATATCTAACTTGCAAAAATCAAGAACCGGATAATTAGGAAGTTATGTTAGCCCAAATCATGGTGTAAACTGACTATTATTAAATGTTTTCCAATTCATACCGTCACACTAGTGTGTTTGTAGCAAAAAAATGGTACTGCTGAAGGTATAACTACGACAATGTAAAAGAAAATGTCCACAGTGAAAAATTTTCAGTTTGAACCATAGATATAAACTTAAAACACATTTTGTATAAGAGGTACTGATGCTGAGAAAAATTCAAGAAACTACAATGTTGATCCAATATCATTTGGAAAAAATTCTATGCCTGCAATCAACTGCATTCGCTTCCCTTGGGGAAAAATTATTTCATCCATCTCTTTCTTGTCTTTACATTTCTTCTTCTTCAAATTTACTTTTGCTTCAGCAACCTCTAACTGAAAATTAGATACAGAAATAGATTGATAATTGATCCCCTTGATAACATCTTTCTTTCCAGGTTTTTCTATATTGTCTAATTTTCTTTTCTTTGTTTTCTTCACATCGACCTTTAAAACATGTTCACTTTCTGTTGGCATCAGATTTCCAGCTTTACAATTAACTTTAGCAGAATGAATTTTGTTTTATTTTGGGTTTATTTTAGCCCCTTTTTTCCCCTCGAGAGGCCCTGTGCTTTCATGAATAGCCAGAAAAATTTGTGTGTCTTTACTTGCAGGAAATTCCAAGAACTGGATTGAAGGCCAGAATGGGCTAGCCAATGTAAATTAGGCCAAGAGGGCCTTTGAACCATGTGTAAATATAAATTTTTTAGTAATTGAATTCTTTTCAATTTTTTGTGGAGATTAAGCAAGAGAATCTTCTTTGTGTGGACTTGTGCAGGATCATAAACCTATTATTGTAGCTTTATGTGGTAGGACTTGTAAATGGAAGATATCACTGTTGTGTTGAGTAATAAAATTTTCTTTTGGAAGGATGAGAGCAAGAAAAAATGATTTAATTTTAAGACATTGAATCTTAAGATAAAATCGATCTTATTCACTAACCTATGTGTGGACCGATTTCTAGATGCATTTGTTTATGCCCAGTTTATGGTCAGACAATTGTTGAAATGTTCTCAGCCTAGGGTGTGGAAGATCTCTTGAGGCTATGAGCGTAAAACTATTATACATGGAGTGATCGTGATCTTGGAAAACATTGGAGTGAGGCTCAAGAATGTTGCTAAATGTTTTTTGTGTGTATTGTGAAATATTATTAGTTATTTGTTGCATTTATAACACCCAATGAGGAGCATATACCTCCCTATATGTGAAGATAACGCATAGCATTGATATACTAGCAATGTGACATGTCACAGCGGTACCTCTAGAATACATATGACCATATAGCAAATCTTTGTGGTTAAAAAAGATTCATAAATTGATATCTCCAAGAAGAAAAGAAAATATTCCTGAATTTTTCCTAGTAAACTTTGTTTAGTAATACTACAAGTGATAATATTTGACCTAGAAACATTGGACCAAGCAGAAGCATATGGATATCAAAGGTACATCCACATAATTTCCATCATCATCTTCACAAGCAACAACAATGTCAAAATGGCAACGATCAGGAGGAATCTCTAGCTTTGCTATGTCTCTTGCGAGGTCAAGAACTTTTCTATTCAATCGTTCTTTATGCTTAGGAAATATACTATTATAAATCAAGCTTTGCCCACACGATATATTGTAGGCACTTAGGCCTTTATCTTGGAACCAGTCTAACAATTCTCGTAAAGTCAGATTCCCAACAATGACCCATTGATCCCAGGCAGACAAGCTCAGATTTCCATGTTTAATCATCTTTGGAGGGACAGGTTCTGCCATAGAGAAAAGAGGGAGGGCTAGGTTTGAAAAATTGTGTGATACTTCTCAACTTTGTGGTTTAATATAACCTTATAAAGTTCCAAACACACTAGACTAGTGGCCATTGCAGTTGTAGTGGCAATTGCGGGAATTATTCTCTCGGCTATGAATTTAGCTTTCATCTTGTCCACTTCAGGTATGCTATAGTTCCTAACACTCATATTTGCAAAACCAGCTATAAGATCCATATGAAAATTTGTATCATCATACTTTATAAACTGAATAGGACTCGTATGAAAGCCTGACGACAGATTTCTAACCCCACTTTCTAGTGTTCTAATTAGATTATCAATCACTGCACTATCATCAATTGTCAATGGATGCATGTTGATCCTTCTCATCTATCACAATATTCACACCCTGCTTTGGCTTAAAATATGAAATCTACATTTTATCAACTACCTCTACAAACTTCTTTGAATTGGAGGCCCATTCAGGAATGGGAATTCCATATGTATTAGCTCATAAAATTGATGCTGAAACAGTTAAGGACATGTGACTAGGATCATTGGAATTAAATTCTAGGGGCTTTGGAAAATTCTTTAGAGTAGATTAGAATGGTGCACCTCCACTTGTTGCATTTTCATGGAATGTGTAGGTAAGTTGCTTCACCCGATTTGAAAAATAGTCCTCAAACTTTCTTCTTGCCCAAGATACAAAATCTTCAAATGTTTCACATCTCTATGAAACAAAACACTCAACAACACGCTCCAGAAGTTCTCGAGATTGAGCATCTCCTACTGACTTCATTGCCGCTTTATATTCTTTTGGTTTCATGAGAAAGGCATTTTCTTCAGCTAGAGTTTTCTCTAATAAACCCTCAAATTCTGACCTTCCCCATGTTAGACAATGGTCAATATTATGTGGAAATGAGTGAATTGTGCACATGTGTGCCTGCTTCTCTGGGGGATCTCGTGATGCTCCATAGTTCTTCGTCAAGTGAGGAATAACCATTTGAGTATTGCACTTTGTTCCCAGATTTGTAGACTCTAGCAAAGGCTTCTGGAAGTAGACAGACCTAGAATCTACATAAATCCTAGCATTGACATTGTCCAAAGAATTTAAGACAACATCAAGGTTTTGCTAGAAAGAATCATCAAAAACATTTTCTGTATCTAGACTCACACGATTTTTCAGATCTTCAATCTTAAGATGTGGATTGATTACTGTTGCTGCTGATGCAGCTACTGTTGACTTTGCCTGCCCAATATTCCAATCTCAGAAGAGGATATGTCTACTCAGATTACTCTTCTCAATGACATCGTCATCTGTTATAGTTATTTTTCCATGGCTTCCAGAAGAGGCTCCCATGAGAGCTAAATTTTTTAGAAGCTCACATCTCAGAGCACCAGCGCTAACAACAAACAAATTTTCATCCTCCAACTTCTTCTGCATTTTTTTTCCAAGTACATATATTTGGGCATCATACCAACAGTTCAAGGGTGCAACATCTTATGGCTGAAGGGGTTCTAGAAGAAGGCATTCCAATGAATCAAAATAAAATAACTGGAAAAGCGGATGAAACTTCCCATAAGATGCTTTCACAACCTCCTGCTCAACAAGCCCCCCAAACATAGCTGCCATTGGATTTAACACTGCACGGAAACCACTTGCAAAATGCTTCAATAAATTTTCATCAATGACATCCAACTTCTGATCACCTGACAGGCTGTCATTCAAACCCTATTTGTGAATTCAATCAATCTACTAGCATCCTCCTCAGAAGCAGCAAGAGGGAAATGCCCAAACTCATGAAAAAAATTATCAGGAGCTTGAAAAGTCAAGTGTAGAAGTGGGGGGTGGTCAAATTTAGAAAAATAACTCATAAGGAATTCACCAAGATTTTGTAGTGCTTCACTCAGTGACTTAAAGTTTAATACCTTTGGTTGCTCTACCTTGGTGACAATACCACCTTTCTTATAGGCTCCAAATTTAGTTGTGTCCTCCTCTAAAAGGAAAGAATTTGGTCTTGCATTCTTTACCTTTCTTGTATGGGAGGCAGTGAACCTTCAATGGAAATGCCTCTGTGGTCTAGACAGTTGGATAATCATGCAGTAAATTGACATCCATTTCCATTAAGGATGAGTAAATTATGCATCTGGTGATCTGAAGGATAGAACTAGATTTGAAAGCCATGGATTAGTAGTTTACCTACGACATTTATTTGTCTTAGATAGTTTTTATCTTCATCAGATCCTTTATCTCGTTTACAATTGTAAAAGAAGAAGCAAGCTATGAAATTGGAAATAGAGGGACTTAATGAAATTCCCCCTTTCTGGTGAATTTACAGCTTCATACAGGACCAATGAATCAAAATAAAAGAACTGGAAAAGCGAATGAAACTTCCCAGAAGATGCTTTCACAACCTCCTGCTCAACAAGCCGACCAAACGTAGCTGCCATTGGATTTAACGCTGCACGGGAACCCCTTGCAAAATGCTTCAATACATTTTCATCAATGGCATCCAACTTCTAATCACCTGACAGGTTGTCATTCAAAGCCTTCATGAAGTCAATCAATCTACTAGCATCCTTCTCAGAAGCAGCAAGAGGGAAACGCCCAAACTCATGAACAAATTTATCAAGAGCTTGAAAAGCCAAGTGTAGAAGTGGAGGGCAGTCAAATTTAGAAAAATCACTCAAAAGGAATTCACCGGGATTTTGCAGTGCTTCACTCAATGAATTAAAGTTTAATAACTTTTTCTTTACCTGGGTGACAATACCACCTTTCTCATAGGCTCCAAAGTTAGTCGTGTCCTCCTCTAAAAGGAAAGAATCCGGTCTTGCATTCTTTACCTTTCTTGTATGGGAGGTAGCGAACCTTCAATGGAGATGCCTCTGTGGTCTAGACAATTGGGTAATCTTCCAGTAAATTGACATCCATTTCCATTAAGGATGAGTAAATTAGGCATCTGGTGATCTGATCGATATAACTAGATTTGAAAGCCATGGATTAGTAGTTTACCTACGACATTTCTTTGTCTCAGATAGTTTTGATCTTCGTCAGATCCCTTATCACATTTACGATTGTAAAAGAAGAAGCAGGCTATGAAATTGGAAATATAGGGACTTAATGAAATTCCCCATTTCTAATGAATTTCCGGCTTCGTACAGGACTAATGAATCAAAATAAAAGAACTAGAAAAGCGGATGAAACTTCCCAGAAGATGATTTCACAACCTCCTCAACAAGCCCACCAAACATAGCTGCCATTGGATTTAACGCTGCACGGGAACCACTTGCAAAATGCTTCAATACATTTTCATCAATGGCATCCAACTTCTGATCACCTGACAAGCTGTCATTCAAAGCCTTTTTAAATTCAATCAATCTACTGGCATCCTCCTCAGAAGCAGCAAGAGGGAAACACCCAAACTCATGAACAAATTTATCAAGAGCTTGAAAAGCCAAGTGTAGAAGTGGAGGGTGGTCAAATTTAGAAAAATCACTTAAAAGGAATTCACCAGGATTTTGCAGTGATTCACTCAACGACTTAAAGTTTACTACCTTTGGTTGCTTTACCTGGGTGGAAATACCACCTTTCTCATAGGCTCCAAAGTTAGTCGTGTCCTCCTCTAAAAGGAAAGAATCTGGTCTTGCATTCTTTACCTTTCTTGTATGGGAGGCAGCGAACCTTCAATGGAGATGCCTCTGTGGTCTAGAAAGCTGGATAATCTTGTAGTAATTGACATCCATTTCCATTAAGGATGAGTAAATTACGCATCTGGTGATATAATCAACAGAACTAGATTTGAAAGCCTTGGATTAGCAGTTTACCTACCACATTTCTTTGTCTCATATAGTTTTTATCTTTGTCAGATCCTTTATCGCATTTACGATTGTAAAAGAAGAAGCAACCTATGAAAATGGAAATAGAGGGACTTAATGACATTCTCCCTTTTTGGTGAATTTTTGGCTTCGTACAGGACCTAAGAAATACAATTAGCAAAACTAGTTTGAACAAAGATTGTAACTGATTTGGCTGAAAAGGCACGGCTCCAGTGGTTTTTAATTTTACTTTTATATTACAAAAAAGGGATTTGGTGGATCATGAGTTGGAAATAAGGGAGCTTTAGCGAATTCAAAAAGGGGATATGTAATAACCAAGGTAACAATAACCAGCAAAACAATGAATCACAACACACATAAGAGGAAAACGAGACAATATTACAGAAGAGGGATATGGTAAACTTACATTTGGGAAAACGAGCTTCGTGTAGCAGAAAAACCATAACATATTGTTCAGACCTGCAACTTCTTCCCTTCCAGTCTTCAGATCTACATCAACTTTTATAATAGAAACCTAATTTGAATTCCAACACTCGATTCATAAATTATGATATATCAAAACAAACCTCAACATCCAGAGTCTATGGGGCGACCGTGTGAATCCTTGCCATTAACAGCAAGATCTTTACCCTTGTCATTCCATTTGTTTAGATTTATCAAATGAGAGTAACCATTGGCAAGATCTTCCATGATAAGTACACACAGGGCCTTGAACGTGGCTGAACGTGGCTGCAGGACTAGGGAATGGGAAATTGTGAGAAGATGAGATTTCAGTAGGAGGAGATTTAAAGGCACTAGGAAGGAATTGCATTAAGGCAGTTGCAATAACAAGAACCACAAAAAATCCATAATCACTAAATGAGTGGGAGATGAACAAAAAAAAAGTGATGTGTTTTGGGCAGGAGAAATTTTATTTTAACTCCAGGTCTAAAATTTAAACGAAAATTGAATACTCTCTCCCTCCATTTTTCCAAACAATATTTTTAATATTATGCACTCTAAATATCATTTTAAATATCATACCTATTGTTGTTACAAAAATTGAACTCTCTCCCTCCATTTTTCCAAACATTATTTTTAATATTATGCCCTCTAAATATCATTTTTAATATCATACCCATTGTTGTTTGATGGATGTTGAGCACACTTCGTGATTCTTTGTAATGTTAACAATTGATTTAAAAGGAAACTTCAAAAATCAATTCAATTTCATTTTAATAAATTTATTTTAAAAACATTGATGATGAACCACACAATGAGTGGTTCGAAAGGCATCCAATCTTAAAAAAATTATGTGATTTATCTAGAAGAGTTTTTAAAGAAATTAATTAATTAATTATTAAAATAAAATTGAGATAAAATAGTAAATTTAGGAGAGGTTTTTGCAACCCATGGTTTTGATCATGGTATTCCACTTTGCCAACGAGGGGGAATTAACCCGATCGTAGGTCCCAACTATACCTGCTCTTGTTTGGAATGGATAATCCCAATGGGTTTTAAGGATTGTTACAAGGGTTAGGGGAATAGGGGCTTAGGGGTTAGAGGTTTAGGGTTTAGGGGTTAGGGAAATAATGAGTTAGTGGTTAAGGGTTAGAGATTAAGGGAATAATGAGTTAGTGGTTAAGGGATTAGGGATTGGGGTTAGGGGAATAATGTGTTAGTGGTTAAGGGGTTAGGGATTGGGGAGTTATGGGTTAGGGGATTTAGACACATTTATGGGTTAGGGGAGTAATGAGTTAGTGATTAAGGGATTAGGGATTAGGGGGTTAGGGGTTAGGGGATTTAGGCGTAGTCAGGGGTTAGGTGAATAATGAGTTATTGGTTAAGGGATTAGGGATTAAGGGGTTAGGGGTTAGGGGATTTAGTAGTTAAGGATTTTAGGGGTTAGGGGTGAGCGATTAATGGGTTATGGGCTAAGCATTAACGATTTAGGGGTTTAGGGGTTAAGGTGTTAGTGGTTTAGGGGTTTAAAGGTTTATAGGTTTACGGTTTAGGGGGTTAAATGGGTTAGGGTTTTATGGGTTTAGGGGGTTAAATGGGTTAGGGGTTGGGAATTAGGGTTTAAGGGCTTAAGGGTTAAGGGTTTAGAGGTTTAGGGTTTAGGTGGTTAAATGGGTTAGGGGTTTAGGGGTATAGGGGGTTAAATCGGTTAGGGGTTGGTAATTAGGGGTTAAGGGGTTAGACGCTTAGGGTTTAGGGGGTTAAATGGGTTAGGGGTTTAGATGTTTAGGGGGCTAGGGGATTTAGCAGTTAAGGATTTTAGGGGTTAGGGGTCGTTAGGGGTTAATGGGGTTAGGGTTTAAGGGGGTAAATTGGTTAGGGTTTTAGGGGTTTAGGGGGTTAAATGGGTTAGGGGTTTGGAATTTGGGTTTAAGGGCTTCGAGGTTGGGGTTAGGGTATTTAGTAGTTAAGGATTTTAGGGGCTAAGGGTTAAGGGGTTAGAGTTTAAGGGGTTATAGGTTTAGGGTTTAGTGGGTTAAATGGGCTAGGGGTTTAGAGGTTTAGGGGGTTAGGGGATTTAACAGTTAAGGATTTTAGGGGTTAGGGGTTAAGGGTTAGTGGGGTTAGGGTAGGGGGTTAAATGGGTTAGGGTTTTAGGGGGCTAAATGGGTTAGGGGTCAAGAATTAGGGTTTAAGGGATTAGGGTTTAAGGGTTTAGATGTTTAGGGTTATGGGGTTAAATGGGTTACGGGTTAAGGTTTTAGGGGTTAGGGGTTAAGGGTTTAGAGGTTTAGGGGTTAAATGGGTTAGGGGTTTAGAGGTTTACGGTTTAGGGGGTTAAATGGGTTAGGGGTTTAGGGGTATAGGGGGTTAAATGGGGTAGGGGTTGAGAATTAGGGTTTAAGGAGTTAGGGGTTAAGGGGTTAGAGGTTTAGGGTTTATGGGGTTAAATAGGTTAGGGGTTTAGAGGTTTAAGGGGTTAGGGGATTTAGAAATTAAGGATTTTAGGGGTTAGGGGTTAGGGATTAATGGGGTTAGGGTTTAGGGGGTTAAATGGGTTAAGGTTTTAAGGGTTTAGGGGGTTAAATGTGTTAGGGGTTGGGAATTAGGGTTTAAGGGGTTAGGCATTAAGGGTTTAAGGGTTTAGGGGGTTAAATGGGTTAGGGGTTAAGGGTTTGTGGTTTATGGGTTAAGGGTTTAGAGGTTTAGGTTTTAGGGGTTAAATGGGTTAGGGGTTTAGAGTTTTAGCGGGTTAAATAGGTTAGGGGTTGAGATGATAGTTTCGATGGTCTCTGTTTGTGCACAATAGTTTCTTATTCTTTGTGTCTCAGTGTAAAAAATTTGTAGGTATTGTTGCTCGTTACCATGTCTTCTCTATTTATTAATTTCTAGTATTTTTTGGCCATTACTTTACATTTATTGATGAAAATTTCTATTGAAATTAAACCAAATGTATGTTCAATCTCCAGCTTCAAACTCAGCCATAGTGTTGTCACACATTAATTTAAGTCACGAGAATGGCCATCTGATGAAGTCTTAATAACCACAGTGCACCTCATGACTGCTACATTAAAGCTTACGTTCGAGTGTCCCACATTCATGAGAAAGTTGGCTCTTATACTCTTGCTCCACCTGAGATTGGGGAAGAGAGAGGGAGGTAGGAGAGAAAGGGAGAGAGAAGAAGGACAAGAGATAGGACTTAAGAGAGAGGAACCAATATAATAGAAGAAAGAATATGTGACCAAATTACTCTATAGGGAGATGGGAGATAGGGGCACCTTACCTACCTAACTAGATGTTTAAACCAAATGTTGTGTAATCGTCTGTAATGGTGGTTGATTATACGATGAGGCACTGAATTTTTAATGTGATATGGAAAAAACAAGTATTGAACCTAACCATTTCACATTCATTAATGTTCTTTCTGCATGTGCTAATTTGGTAAATTTGGAACATGGAAAAGGAGTCTTGTTTTGTGATCACCTCCCATGAGGATTCACCCATTGTGAGAAAACAATTCTTGTGGTTTCTTATGCTAAATCATCATCACTTCCACCAACACCTCATCCAATAACGCTAGTATAAAAAGTCTCAGGCTCTCAGCAGCAAAAGGGAACATAATGCATGTGCCCTCAATCTCTTCTACATACTTGTAGCTCGCTTCCCAAACCAAAGCCACTAGTGTTGTGTGTTCAATTTGCCCTGAATCTTGTGCAAACATCCTGAGGTAAGGAATTGTCGCACCAAGGTATGGATCCACTATGTGTTATATCCACTGAAGGAGAACGTGTTCCAAACAATAGGTAAATTCTCACAACTATCCCTCCGTGGGATGTTGAGAACTCCAAAATGCCACATTCTCATTAATGAGATCTATAAATTGAGAACTTTCGTACAAGGCTAGAAGTCATACTGAACTTGGACCAAAAGGCTCAATATCTGGGTAGCACAAATGAACATCTACAATATGATTTGTACTATTCTCATCTATATTATTTTGCATGGATATCTCCTAGAGTTGAAATGCATATTCCAGGTTCCATAGAACATATCCCATGGAATTCCTGTCGAAGCCCATCTCTTCCAATAAATTTTCAGTTGTCTCCATAAACATTTTCAGAGAACTAGAGTTGATGGTCCCACCAAGGTGAGGTTCAATGATTTTTTCAAGCTTGCCCTTTTTCTGCCAGTGCATTTCCCACTCTTCTATATTGAATTTTTCTTTGGGAATAACAAGATTAAGAGTTTACCTTGCACACAAGAACTCTAGTAACACTACTCCAAAAGAATACACATCAGATTTCTTTGTCAGTTGCTTCCTTCTGAAGTATTCACGATCAAGGTACCCAAGGGCCAAAAATACCTTTGGATCCAGTCTTTGAATGTCCAAAGTCTGCCACCTTTTCCCGTGATCCTTTTATCATGAAAATCTTTGACATTTAGATAAGCGCAAAGGATTGACGACAAAGGATTTAGATTTCATTGACCATATATTGGAGGTTCATTGGTAACATGCCAGTCAAACATTTTTCCAACAAGTCGAGGGAGTCTAAACTAGTGCAGTTGAAAATGAAAGGCAATATTGTTCTGTCAAGGAAAAATCCCACGATGCTAAGCTTGAAAACCCTCTCATTATTGCAGGTCACGCCTTCGAGCTCCGAGATGATGATGTTGCAGGGGTTTTGATCTTGTCTCCAATCCATGGTCACACTTTCAAGCTCTAAGATGGTGACATTGTAGGGGTTTTTATCTTGTCTCTGGTCCATTGTGTGAGCTTGGGTACATAAACATGGCACCATTTCAGGTTAAGGAACATTATGAGTATTTGACGAATAAATCTCGATAGAGAAATGGAATATGGAGACATTGGCTATCATACATATTTGGTTTCCTCTGTCAATGTACCAAAGTCGTCAGTCCTCCAAAAGGAGCCTTCTTCCTATTCTTTCCTCCAAAATCAAGGTTCATTAGTGCTGCCATATATGCTAATAAACCCCCTTCATCATCTCCCCCATCAGGAAATCTGAGATGTCAAACAAAAATGTGAAGGTAAAGCTCTCCATCATCAAGGTTATATGACATGTCTTGTAACTGTGCAAAGAATTTTCTTTTCAATGCATTGCTAGATGGTGGTATGATGCAAATATCCCATTTAATGTTGCTCGCTCACCTTATTAGAAAGCTAGGTTGGACTCTATTATAAATACACGAAAGGGCTTCAAAGTCCCTACTATGCATGACTTCAGGGGAGCTCTTTTGAAAAAGGAAATTTACTACTTTGATTATTAATCAAATATAAAACCAATAATATTGTTTTATTTAAAGCTTAATTTTATATAATCATGTAAATTGTGTATTAAATGAAATAAATATGTTCATTGGTACAATTCTCATAGAAATTGATAAAACTAAATACATTTATCCATTATAAACAATAAACCATACCTAAATATTTTGAATTACATATTTATAATCATTAATAAAGGTTTATATATTATTAAAAAAAAAAATTTCATGCCTAAACAATTAACAAAAGTTCGTAATACCATTAAAAATTAACCAAGGTTCATATCAAACAATTAATAAAAGTTCATACACCATTAAAAATTAATTAAGGTTCATAACTAAATTAACAAAGGTTCATACAATACTCCCCGATGGGGGTGAGGTCTAAGAAACACATGGAAGGTGTCTCGCATGAGTAAATACAAGTGGAGGAAGGGTAAGGGATGGTACTCTCAGTCCCTTCACCATAACAGATGCAGTGTGAGAGTTACTGGCTTCACGTTGGCAATTCGTGTGAGAAATAATTGCAAAAGTTTAGAGGTGGTGAAAGAATAAGGCGAGGGAAGATGAGGGAGCCCAACATTAGACTCCTAAATATGGTTTGGTGTTGGTCCTGATAGTGACCTCCGAAGAGGAACTGTAAACGTCGCAGAAAGGTTTACGGAGGGAGTGACTTGTGTGTGCTTGTCGCGGGCATTTGCTAGTGCGGTGCGTTCAACTGGTCCCTACTTCTCAGTTTCTTATCCATCGACTGTGTCAGGGTTAAAGATAGGAAGTTGAAGGGAATTTAGCTAACTAGTTTCCATTTTTCTTGGCTTCGGTGAGCCTCTTTTTTTGTGATAAGAGAGGAAGCTAGAATTTGTAGTCTAGGAAACCTCGAGGGTGGTGATGGAAAACTATTTTCTTTTCCACATTTCATGCCCTCTAGCGTGGGTGTGATGGTGTTTGGTGGATTGGTGTGTGGTCTCTATGTGGAGAATTCAGATGTTGGTCACTGCCCTGGGGGAAGTTACGCTCAGGCGTCGGCTACTTTGTGATCGTTTTTTGTTCAATTTCCTGTGTTGTTTTGGTGGGTGATGGTATTTTGTTTCGCTGGTGGTGGAAGTCTTTATCTGGTAGTGGGAGGTGTCTTTGTGCTTCCCTGTGGTTGTGGGAGACGACATTTGGCTCCTTCGCTAGTCGTGTTTGTTTCCTATAGTGGGGGGTATGGTGTCTGGACTCTGCACATGACAGAGTTCCTCAACCTTGGAAAATTATGAAGCCCCCAGTGTGGTGTGGGTGTTCTCCCTCCCTTGTCGTTCATGGCCCTATGGGGGTGGCAGACTCAGAAATAATCATGGCAGCTCCATGGTAGGGTGGAAATACTGCGAGGCGTGTGTGACTCACTAGTGTAGGTGCGCATGGGGGCTGTGGAGGAGGTAAGCGAGGGGATAACAGAGGTGGGGGTTTGAGGATTCAAAACCAGAGTCATCAGGGCGGAGGAGGTTGTGGTGGCAAGGGGAATCATGGGTTTTATTTATTTGAGGTAAATGAGGGGCATGTTATCCAAAATTGCTACCTAGAGAACTTTCGTGCACTTATCAACAACCTGATAGAAAGAATGGACACAACTGAGATATTATGTCGTGAGGAGCATGCAGAGCATATGGCAACATTAATGGACCGAATGCACTATTTACAATGCTACGTCCAGGAGATTCTGGTAGTGGTTTGGTGAGGTCAAAATCAACTCACTGAGAAAGTATAAAAGCTGGAGACTTGTTTGGCACACTTTGAAGGGCATGGTTAGTGTGACTTCTCTTCTCCACCGCATCTAGGAACAACCCCAGAAAACCCTACATCCATCACGTTTGATGACTAGTATGCTATTTGGTGTTCTTTAATTATGTTTAATATGTGTTTTGGTGCCTTTGGCCCAACCTTTTATGGACAATGTCCCTAGTCCCTCTTTTGTATTTTTTTTCATCTGGTGCAATTTTTCTTGACAAAGCGAGTCGAGGTGAGACCCCCTATTTTGTAACTGGCTATATGTACTCCTTTTTTCCTACATGAATATAACATTGACTTACAAAAAAAAATGTTCATACGTCATTAAAAAATTAATTAGGTTTCATACTTAAATTAATAAATTTCCATACCTATATATTTTTTTTTTTCTAAATTAGGCTACTTCTATTATATCATATAGTCCAAAAGATTACATTTCTCCTCCTTCAGATTTGGCAAGCCAATTCTGGAAGGAAGTTTCAATTTCAAAATCACAAAAAAGGTGCCGCGTGAGACGGGGAAACCAACCCAAGAGTGGAGCATAGAGAGTTGATAATACATTGCCCATAGTGGGAAACCATCCTTACAAGTGACATGTTTAAGATAGAACCAGAACACTAGAAACCTTTAAATAACAAAAAATTGACTGGAATGAGAGATAAGCACCCAACAGTTAAGTAAGATAGAACTAGAACACTATAAACCTTGAAATAACAAAAAATTGACTGGAATGAGAGATAAGCACCCAACAGTTAAGCAGATGGAGAGCTGTCATACTTTTCTAGAGGTTGGAATGACTCTTCCACAATTCTGCATGCATAATCTGACTCATCCTCCTCCTGCTTGGACGCGTGGGTTGTTGATGGAGGAAGAAGCACCGCATGGGCATCAGGCGAAATGTAGGAAGTTGCATGAGTCTCAGCACCCGCACTGGTTCCTCCGTCATCTAAGCTCAAGCTGTTGTGGTTGTTTTTCGAAGCACTCTACACCGACAAGGCTACGATCTTGTAGGGTGAGAAGGCAGGAGCGGGAGATATGGTGGACTTGTAAGATATTTTTTTGGGGCGAAGGCCAGAGCCAGAGGGTTTAAAAGGAGAATCTATAAGGTGGAGAGATAGGCGAGCAGAGAGATTTATGGGGTCGAGGATTTCTAGCTCCGCCCAGTCAACTAAGAGATTCGTTGTCCTGCCCACAGAGGAAAATATGGGAGGTCGGGAGGGAAGCCCATGTCCCCCTGCTTTGCGGAACCTCATGCGATGGCATATAGGCATGCCGGAGGAGTGGGAATGGGTCTGAGATGATTTTTGAATCGCATAAGTGTCTGAGGGAGCAGCTGGGGGACTGAAGTCCAGAGAAAAGTGAACAAAGGAGCAAGGAATTAGGCGGAGGAGCCAAGGCTTGGCTAAGGCCCCAGACGCATCTACGCAGAGCTGAAGGGAGAGTCTAATGGAGGAAGAAGGAGCAGGGGTGGAGGATTTAAGGGCCATGGGAGGCGACCAAGGCAGGACTATCAAAGTAAATGTGCAGAGGATGGTGATTAAGGCGGAGGACGTCAATTGGAGGTGAACGAGGGTGGCAAGTAAATGCCCCACGCTCCAACATTTAAACCTAATCGGGTGGCCATGTGCATTCACATGGGGAGGACAGGTGCCCTGCCACCTTGCATTTGAGTGGCAACGCTGGTTAGCTTAGTTTATCACCTGTATCTGAGAAATTTCCATACCTATTTATTAAATAGGTCTATAAATATATATTTTAGGTTTATCTATTTAGTATCAAATGTAAATATGATGATTTAATACTAGATTTAAATGAACTCACATGTTTAACATAAGAAATTTTATATTTATCTATTTATTAAATGTAAATATAAAGATTTAACCTTAGATTTAAAACAACTCTCACTTTTAACATAAATCAATGAAGTTTAAAAATTAAACTTTATGTCCAAATATTAAATATAAATATAAATCTTAATTTGGCTATATAATTAATATATACTTATAACCTTTACTAAAATTATAATGAAGGCATTAGTGTAAATATGATAGATGATACATGCAATTATTTTAATTGTAGATGAATCCATCTGCACTGTTAAATTTTAGAGAAAAAAAGGGTATTCATAATTTTAACACTGTAAATTCAGAGACCCCTTTGTCTCTAAATTTTAACATTGCAAATGGATTCAAAGACACCTATAGTGAAATGTAACACTTTGGTAACAAAATTTCAATTTTTCGTATACGGAGTGACACAATTAAAAATTATTGACATAAATGACTAATTCATATACTTTTTGTACTTGTTATTTGGCCATATTTTTATTCTTGGACTATAATAGTCATTTACATTAATCATTAATAATTTTGTCACTTATTATCTAGTCATATATTTTAATCCTAGAATAAATTAGTCATTTAAGTTAGTCGCTTTTACTTTAGTCACTTATTATCTAGTCATATATTTTATCCCTAGACTAAATGAGTCATTTAAGTTAGTCTCTTTTAGTTTAGTCACTTATTATTTAGTCATATATTTTATTCCAAGACTAAATTAGTCGTTTAAGTTAGTTGATTTTAGTTTAGTCACTTATTATCTAATCATATATTTTATTCCAAGACTAAATTAGTCATTTAAGTTAGTAATTTTTAATTCGGTCACATAAAATTTCTCAAATTTAGTAGTAATTCACTTGAAATAATTGTGGTGACTAAAATTTTTAGTCACCTAGTCATTAATTTCATCATTTTTTACTAGTGAGAGTAGCATATTTAATGACTGTGACCAAGGATGAGGAAGCTCACAAAGAATATAAGGATGGGGATGGAAACCATAAAAGGCATTATTATTATTGTTTTAAGTCTTGGTATTTATGACTTTCTACACGCTTTGGATGTTTATCGGAGTCTGTTGTGATTTTTATCACAAGGGTGTTTCCGAGCGGAAATCCCACCCTCATCCTCGGGGGACTTTGAGTGCCCACTCAGGAGACGTTCATTGAGCTCCATTTCCACTATCCAGCATTAGGCCAAGCTTCATCCGTTATCCACAACGCAATCTCCTTCATGATTTGTGTTGATTTTCATAGCATGGCAGCGGAGGGTTAAAAGACCCAGTTTCCAAGCTTGTTTTCCAGTGAGGGGAGTATCCCTTCATTTGGGAGGCTAGCAAGGAGACCCCTTGAGCATTTTTCCACCATCCAGCATCAAGCCAAGTAGCAACCATCACCTACATTGCAGTCTCCTTTAGAAACTGCATTATTTTGCAAGGCAGTTGCAGTGGAGGGTCAAGTGCCCAAGATCTTGATCTTGTTTTCCAGTGAAGGGAGCAACCTTTCATCTGGAAGGATAGAGAAGAGAAGTTGCATCCATTTTCTTATTACATAAATCATATCCTAGTAGCGATTCAGTGGTAGAGCATTATTCAGCCCTAGGGCTGCATTCGGAGCCTAGATCTCTATTCCCAACACTTTTTGAGAATTATATCAACATATCTATCTATTTCTATTTTCTAGCTGCAGTTACATTCACTGGGACTATGCTCTCTTGGTTCTCTGACATTTTTAGTAGCAGAAACATTTCTTGTTTGGTTGTATTTTATCATTGGAGGCTTGTCTTTCCTAGCTTGAGTGACTTGTTCCTCAAGATATTCTACTTGTTTGCTACTATTATAAATAATAAAATGGATCTATGGTTTTATCATGTTTGATGTATTGATAATTATTGAAATTTCTAGTTTTATGTTCAATATTCCTGTTTTTCTTTTTTTGGAATATTACAGTGGTATCAGAGCATGATCTTTGGCTCAGCTTGTGGGCAATACATGTTTTGACACCAGAAGAAGAAGCAGAAAGAAGAGATCCATAATTGCAGAGGGATTAAGTTTTGCCACACTTCTCATTAAATATTTTCAGAATATCTCCAAGGAGGTCAAAGAAATGAGAAGGGAGAGGAAAAAAAATACCCCCAGAAGGTTTCAAAGCGAAGAAGGTCCAAGCACTTCCTATCACCAACAGGAGAAATCGGCAATGCAAGGAGCTCCACGATATTATAGTATGTCCATTTTCTTTGAAGAGGAAGGTGAAAAGCATGGAGATGGAGGATACCTAGAGCATGAGAATTTGAGTAATTATCTTGCAGAGTACAAATATCAATCTAGATCATTGAAGGAGAATCTAACTCTCCAACAATTCTTTTAGATCAAGGAGAACCAGAGACTCCGCAACAGTAATAGAAGAAAAGGGAACATACATAATAGATTCTTCTTGCCTACATTTGATGGGTCATACACAAGCACAACAAATGCTTGGATGGAGGAGTTAGATTATTTCATCCAGCTACACCCAGTAGCATAAAGAGAGGTTGTTGAGATTGCAGCGCTGCACCTTAGGGTGAAGCAAAGGATTGGTGGTTCAGCCATATGAAACATCCAAGAGTGACTCCTTATGCAGACTTCACTCAAAGGGTGTCAAAGAAGTTTGGTAGAAGAAAACTAGAGACACTTTCCATAGAGACATTTTCCCACATTGAGGATAAAGTATGTGAGAAGCAAAGGAAAGATTCAAGCCTTATCACTCTGGAAGAGGAGCAACTACCACCACCACTAGCTACAGAAATACTTGCATCAGGAGAAGGAGCACTTGCATCATTGCAAGATGACCTTGAGCTCTTGACATTGAGAGTCCCATGCATGATTCAAGAGATTCATGAGGAAGAAGAGGTAGATACCAATGCTTGTATAGTAGAAGAGGAGAAACCATCATCATTAGTAGTAGTTGAAGAAGCAATTACACTGGTTGGAGGAAATCTTATAGCTTTGCAATATGTTCTTGAGTTTCAGTTGATCCAAGGTTTGAAAACATTTGCATCCCATCTAATTTCAGCACCCCAGCTTGAAATTTGTGAGATCAAGCCATCACGACAATTTCATAAGCAAGGATTAGAGCACCTTGCTAATTTATAGCAGCAAACTATCACTGCACAGAGGAACCTTGACGTGTTCAAGGAGGGGATGTATATCCATCCCAGTTGTTTAGTATTGAGCTACACACAACACTTTGTGTTGAAGTGTGGAAATTCAAAGGATAGGATGAGCATAGTCCTAATGAGTACAATGTCGAGCTATGAGTTTAGCATTGTGTATGGCCATGAGACAATAGATGCACCATCATGTAGATCAGTAGTGGTGTCACTGAGGAGTAGTGATGAGTTGGGAGCCCAACTATTCTTGGATCATTCTGATGAACGCTTCACTCATGAAGCATTGGATGGGAAGATGGTAGATGATAAACCTATTATGATGGATAACATCTCCCATTATTATTATATAGCTTTCTTGATGAGCACCTCACATCTCAAAGATAATTTTTTTCCTACAACATATTCAGAACCTCATGGGTTCTACTGGGTCATCGATGAGAGGTTCTCACGGAGAGACGTCTAGGAGGTTTCACTTCAACATATCATGGAGTATAAATATTATCATCATATTCGGGAGGATGGTATTCTACATTAGGTGGATACCAAGTTGGAGCATGATATGATTCATCACCCACAATTGGATCGATGGGTGAGGATGATGAGAAACTGGTTGGTGAGCTACTTGCATATCTATGACATGGGGCAACAGGAGGCATGATTGAGATGGTTACCCTTGAGAGAGTCTAGCCATCACATGAAATATCCTATGTCAATGGTTGTGTTATTGTTTTGGATATGGCATGGCTTGTATGATGATGATATGAGGTGGCAGCAAGAGTCATTGTTTCTTTGGTTACTCTTGCGATAGTATGGGTTGACCTTCTCCCATACCCTGCATGATGTTTCAGGAGTGGATGATGGCACAATTATGGCTTTTGAGAGTAAGGAGATGCTTCCATACAGGAAGGAGCCTTACATATATTTTAAGGGGTTTTTGGCACTCATACATGAATTTCCAAAACTCAGGAACTTTTGGAGGAGCAATTGCTTCCATGTGGATATTTACCACCATAAACTTCAATCTTCTCTTGAGAAAAATTAGCTACAAGGAGGGAAACAAAGTTGGAGTGGCACAATTTCAGCATGTGGCTTTGGCATTAAGAATGTAAATAAGGGGAGTAGAGAGGTGAAAATTTCCTTGTCACAGGGTTCATCAACACTGTCATTGATGAGGAGGGACCCAAACAGGGAATCCCAGCTATTGGTGGAGTATTCCAAGAACCACTTCACATGTGAAGTGTTCAATGGATAGGTGACTGATGAGAGATATAAAGTGATGGATGGAATCATCTATTACCAGGATCAGATCTTCTTGACTAGATATTCTATGCTCAAGGAGAAGGTTCTACATGCAGCACATGATTCACTCCTTTTCGGTCACTGGGATTTCATTAGGACATATCAGGCCATTGGGGAGAGATTATCATGGGAGGGTCTCAAGGAGTGTGTTCTCCAACATATCAAGACATGTATGGGTTGCTTGAATAATGAGGAGGAAAAAAACCACCCTTCACGGTCATTACAACCTCTTGCCTTTTCAATAGAGAGATGGGAAAACTCATTTATGGACCTTGTCACCAACTTGCAAACTATACATGGTAAGGGTTGTGTCTTGGTACTTATTGATCAAATAACACAATATTTTCATTCCTTTGACATTTATTTACAGTGCATTTATCCACAGGAGGGAAAGCCTCTCTTTTGACTTCATTATCTTCTTGGAGCCATAATTAGTGATGGGGATGGCCATTTCCTAGATGGTTTGGGGTAAGTATTGTTATATTTTTGGTGCACTTAATTGACACCCAGTTCCATTTAATAATTTCAAGTATATGAGCAGAGAGATCCAACAAGCAAGTGGTTGGAAAGCTACTTTGTAATATCCCAAAAGGGAGAATGCAACAATGCTTCACACAATATAAGAACTTACAGCAAGATAAACAATAAATATAAGTACAAATCAGAATATGCAGAAAGAGCTCAGCCATTTTATTATATTGGAGATGAATAAGTTACACAAGTACAAAATATAGGTAGATCTAGCCAAAAATATGAGCTAAGATCACCTAGAAAACATATGTGAAGCAGGTACAACGTAACTGTTGAGGCTCTGCAGCAAATATTGCATTGTCTCTTCAATAGAATATAAACATGGAGTTGCAGGCTGAAAATATAATTACATATATACTCAAAACTGGAGCTCTAATGATGCCAAGATTCAAGATCTGGCCACTGTGATGGATTCCCAAGATAACCCAGAAAGGATTTTCCATATCTGCAACTTTAGAAAAATCACCTCCTCGGGGTTTGATCCTTGGTCTGCTGGGCAATACAGATCTGAAGCTAGATCTGAAGAATAGATGGATGAAATGTGTTCTCAGATAAGATCTATTCTTGAAGGGCTGATCCCCTCCTCATATCTATGAGCTAGGAGCTCTAGATCTAGTTCTCAATCCTCCAAAAGATGATTGCAGCTACTGCAACACAACTGCCTCTGAAAACTGTGTTGTGAGGGAAAGAGAGGGCTTCTGCCTGCTGAAAAATGCTGCAATAAGATCCAGGATGATGGTAATACTGATGGAAATGTGAAGGAATGATCCTCCACTGGATTGCTAGCTGAAATACTAGCAACTTCCTTCCTCCTTTCAGATCTGCAATATGGACAGCATTATTCTTAGAGAGAATACTACTGCTAGGAGGTCAATAACTTTTGGCCTGATTCTAGATCTGCAATGTGGCTCTAGAAGTGCTGCAATATAAGCCAAAGTGATGGGAATAATCCCTCACCTTGTTCTCCAGCTGAAGTACTGAAGACAACTTCCACCTTCCAAACTGATCTTCAGAAAAACACAGTTTTCTGAATGTGAATGTTCTTCAGAAATTAGGAAATGGAAATGGCACTTAAAGCCTAATGTATAATGAAGTACAAACCTCTTCCTTATATATCACTCAAATAAATAGCAGGGATTTCCTCCCGAGAACACCCTGTGCTAAACAACACCTGCAATCTCTGCTAAACAGCTCGAGAATGCAGTGGAATGTCACTTGACAATTCCAAATCTAAAAGATCATACATCAAAATAATCTAAGACAATTTTCACCCTTGCCTTCATCTCCTTTATAAAGCATGAGCCACCCCAAGCCTTGGCCCTAATCTCAACTACACAGTCCCATGTGGACAAGATCCTCCAAGTGGGACTGCGCTGTTTGACCAAATCAACCAAACAGTCTAGGTGCAATGTACACCTCCTCCATCATGTGTGCTTCATTTGCACATGATCCTCCACCACTTGATCATTAATTCTCAATGACCCATTTTTTGACATCTTCAAGATCTTAGTTGACTAAATCAACCCTCCGTGATCTTCCTCATTAAATGAGACATTATCTCCAATCTCATTCACATTAGTAGTTTCTCAAAAAACTCTTTTTGTAGATCTAGGCTAAATTAATCCACATTCACACACAAAAAGTGGATATTTATTCTTATTGAGTATTGTGGGTCCCTCCACCCTTTTATTTACTTAATTCATGGAGAAAATCAAGGACTCTAATTTTCCAAATGTGATGTGAAAATTTGGGAATATTATAGTCCCCCCTGACAAAATGTTTCTTGTCCTCAAGCAACTCCAAAAAGTAGATGCAAGGCCATCTATTCCCCTCCATATGGAATCCACATAAGGAAGGCTTCTTCCATTTTCTACAATAGGTTATGTATGTTTGGTTCCAAAGTTGTCTTTTAAAAACATAAGGAATGACCTCCAACTGTTTGGTTAGATGTCCTCCTTCCATCATGAAGTACCAAGTGACAACCATTTGATGTCCAACATTATCAACAATACAAGAGAGACATGAAATAAATTAGCTCTTTCCACAAGGGAAAAGCCTCATCATACAATACATATATTCATCCCATATTTCATGAATTATATTGAGCATTGATATGCTCCCATACTTAGCCCTGTTGGCCTTGTTGGATCCAAGCTCCATCATCTCAAATTTATGCAAAAGAAGAAGGGAAGAAGTACTATGGGTAGAAAAATATGTCAAACCATATTCTCCTAACAATAACCACCGGAGTAAGGCCTTTTGCTGCCATCCTCCATCTCCTTGATGTAAGATGGACAAGCCAAACTCGCCCAAAAGCAATCCAAGCAACAAGAGATATTGCTACCTCCTCTCCTCCTCATGTTCATCATGAAACAAAAGCATACTAATGGACATATGAGATGTCACATTAGCCCCATACAAAACATCATCAATGCACATCATGAGATCATTATGCCAAATTTTACACAATACAAAACACATAGACATAGGAGATGTCATTTGGTGGCCAAACTCTCTCAAGTGAAACCAAAATGAACATGCCTCCCCTTGCCGCAATTTATCATTGAAAAACAAGAGATGATTCAGAACTGATGAGCTATTGGGTGGTATCCATACTCACCCAAGAGCAGCCAGCACAGCCATGCCTCCTTCTTCATTTCATACATGTTTTTCAAGGCATAGATCAGAAAAATACGTGCCTTTGGAGAATGACAGAAATCTACCAATGGCAACCAACGTAACCAAGCATGATGGCCCATACAAATCTGCAAGTGGATTTTAAACCCCTTGTAGAATGAGGTACTGCATAATCATGGCATCCTCCCTTTGTAGAATGCCATCCTTCCCAAACTTTTGAAGAACTTTACATTTCCTGAAATTTTGAAATGCATCTCTAATGAGATCCCTCAATGAGATTCTCTCCCCATCAAAGGCCCTCCAAAACCAAAGAAGTTTTGGATTTAATGCAAGTAGAAGTTTCTCTTTGAGCAGTGAAAGGCTCATTGAGAAAGGGTCATCTAGAAGGGAGAAAAGATTTCTCATTTCAAGATGTCTACCATTTATCATCTTTTCTTCCATTGCTTCATGAGTGAAGCTACCACCAGAATGTTCCAAGAATGATGAAGCCCTTTCTATGTCACAACTACTAAGTGACAACGTTGTAGATCTGTAGGGTGATACATGCACTGTCTCAAAGCAAGTTATAACATTGATCTCACAATCAGTTATTGTACATCTAGGATAATACTAATCCCATTTTCTGAAACTCTGCATCTCAACTCAAGGGGTTGCATGTAGCTCAACAATGATGAACAAGGATAGTTTTCAGTCTCCTCCTTGATTATATCAAGGGTCCTTTGCACTGTGATATGTTTATGCTTCAAATCAGCATCTTGTTTAAATCCTTGGTTATGCATTGATCTAGAAACCGTATGTGCTAAAATTTTATGCATACCTTGGATCAACTGATATGTGGGAACCTCTTGACAAAACACAAGAGTTCCTCCAACCGGTACAACAATGTCTTCAACTTTTGGTAAGAGTGATGGTCTCCTTTCTTCAAGTGTACCAGCGCTAGTACCTTCCTTCTCCTCCTCATGCATCTCCTGATCCATGCATGGGACTCCCCATGTCAAGAGCTTAAGACTATCTTGCAAAGATGCAAGTGCCTCTTCTCTAGATACAATTATTTTAGCAGCAGGTGGTGAAAATAGTGACCTCTTGTCCAGAGTGACAAGATTGACATTCTCATTGGTTTCCTTGGGAGATGACCCTTTGTAGCACAACTCTGTCTTCTCCATATCAAATTTCTTCCACAAATTATGAAATAAATTTGAATACTTGATCACCCTTGCATGCTCTATGTGCCCAAACCACAAATCTTCTGCTTCATCTAAGAGATGAAGTGCTAAAATTTGAACAACCTCCTCTTCAACTACAAGATGTAGCTTGAAAAATGAATCCAACTCCCTCCTCCAAGCCTTGACATTGCTTGAGGAAGATCCATAAAATGTAGGCAAATAGAATCTATTATGCCTCTTCCTTCTATTGCTGCTATATGATCCTCTTTCTTCTTTGATTTTGAAGAATTGTTGGAGAGATAGCTTCTCCTTGAATGCTCTAGAATATGCTTTGTACTCTTCAAGATATAGAATGAGAGTCTCATGAGTCTTAGGTTCATTCCTTTCTTCACTTCTATACCTCTCACTTTCTCCAAAGAAAGTGGGCATAGTGGATCTATGAGGAGATCTAGGATTCTCCGGTCTTCTTTGCTGCTGATAGGAAGTACTTTCCTCATCACATATTCTTCTTGGATCTTCTCTCTATTCTTCCTCCTTCATTTGATAGAAATCCTTGAAAAGATCTTGCATGGATCTAAAGAAAGGAGTGACATATTTTTCATCATGATAGATCTCATCTATTTGTTCTTCTTTCAATGTAAAAAGATGAAGTGTCCATAATTTTAGCCAAAGATCATGCTCTGATGCCACTGTATTATCCCAAAAGGGAGAATGCAGCAATACTTCACACAATATAAGAACTTATAGCAAGATAAACAATAAATCTAAGTACAAATCAGAATATGCAGAAAGAGCTAAGCCATTTTATTATATTAGAGATGAATCAGTTACACAAGTACAAGATATAAGTAGATCTAGCCAAAAGGATGAGCTAAGATTACCTAGAAAAAATATGTGAAGCAGGTACAACATAACTGTTGAGGCTCTGTAGCAAATACTGCACTATCCCTTCAGCAGAATATAAACATGGAGTTGCAGGATGAAAAGAGAATTGGAAATATACTCAAAAATGGAGCTCTGATGATTCCAAGATTCAAGATATGGCCACTATGATGGATTCCCAAGATAACCCAGAAGGGATTTTCCAGATCTGCAACTTTGGAAAAAACACCTCCCTGGGGTTTGATCCTTAGTCTACTGAGAAATACAGATCTGAAGCTAGATTTGAAGAATAGATGGTTGAAATGTGTGCTTATATCAGATCTATGCTTTAAGGTTTGATCCCTTCCTCAGATCTATGAGCTAGGAGCTCTAGATCTAGCTCTCAATCCTCCAAAAGATGATTGCAGCTGCTGCAACACAACTGCCTTTGAAAACTGCACTATGAGGGAAAGAGAGGCCTTCTGCTTGCTGAAAAATGCTGCAATAATATCCAGGCTAATGGTAAGACTGATGGCAATGTGAAGGAATGATCCTTCACTGGATTGCTAGCTAAAATACTAGCAACTTCCTTCCTCCTTTCAGATCTGCAATATGGACAGCATTATTCTTGGAGAGAATACTGCTGCTAGGAGGTCAATAAATTTTGGCCTGATGCAAGCTCTACAATGTGGCTCTAGGAGTGCTGAAATTTAAGCCCAAGTGATGGGAATAATCCCTCACCTTGTTCTCCGACTGAAGTACTGAAGACAACTTCCACCTTCCAAACTGATCTTCAGAAAAATGCAGTTTTCTGAATGTGAATGTTCTGCAGAAAGTAGGAAATGGAAATGGCACTTGAAGCCTGATGTATAATGAAGTACAAACCTATTCCTTAGAGATCACTCAAATAAAGAGGAGGGAACTCGCTCGAGAACACCCTCTGCTAAAAAACACCTGCAATCTCTGCTAAACAACCCGAGAATGCAGTGGAATGTCACTTGACAATTCCAAATCTAAAAGATCATACATCAAAATAATACAAGATTATTTTCACCCTTGCCTTCATCTCCTTTATAAAGCATAAGCCACCCCAAACCTTGGCCCTAATATCAACTGCACAGTCTCATGTGGACAAGATCCTCCAAGTGGGACTGCACTGTTTGACCAAATAACCCAAATAGTCTAGGTGCAATGTACACCTCCTCCATCATGTGTGCTTCATTTGCACATGATCCTCCACCACTTGATCATTAATGATCAATGACCCCTTGTTTGACATCTTCAAGATCTTAGTTGACTGAATCAACCCTCCATGATCTTCCTCATTAAATGAGACATGATGTCCAATCTCATTCACATTAGTAGTTGCTCAATGACCTCTTTTTGCAGATCTAGGCTAAATTAATCCACATTCACACACACAAAGTGGATATTTATTCTTATTGAGGATTGTGGGTCCCTCCACCCTTTTATTTACTTAATTCATGGAGAAAAATAAGGACTCTAATTTTCCAAATGTGATGTGAAAATTTGGGAATGTTACATACTTTCCACAATATGTTTAGGGGTAGCAAGGAGCCAAACTACACTGGTCTCACTTGAGGGACTATTATCACCATTCAAAATTTCATATGGCACTCAGTGTATCTCTCTTCTTAGTTCCATATGGTGATTATTTTCTATTCACTATTGATGGAATGGATTGGGCAAGCAAGGTTCCTAGAACTAAAGATTGGATCCCAGAGAGTCATGGTATATCCCCGCCTCTTAAGGACAACATTGTTGGAGCCAAGATCAACAGTTTCTTTACACAGATCATAGATTGGGAGAGAGACAAGGTAGGTTGGACAATTTTGTCTATCATTTTCAGCCATACAACCCATCTATATTGGAGGAGTAGGGAACTGAGGAGCTTTTCTATAGGCCACAGATGGTGATCCATCTTGTTGGGAGAGTGGCATATATGTTGGAGCTTCTCATTGGGATTAATATCTCCAACATTTTTTATATCTCATGCCTCAAGAAGGCCATGAGACAACATGTAGTTTCCTCCATGGATCTCCCACTTCTTTATGATGTGAGCCATTTGGTTTTATCATCAAAGGCTATGTTGGACACTTGGGAGGGGTAGATAAGGGGCAGATTGATTGGAGAGCATCTGGTTAAGTGGAGGAGTTTATTGGATGAGGATGCCACAGGGGAAGGAGAGGAGGTTTTGTAGTATCCATCCTTGTAGTTGCTTGAGGACAAGCAACATTTGGGAGAGGAGGACTGCAATATTCCTAATTAGCTTTTAGCTAGTTGAATTATTTATTTTTGCATTTGTTAATAAAATAGAATAAAAAGAGGGTAAAGAGACCCATAAATCTCTTTAGTAGGAATAAAACCACTTCTAATGTGAATGTGGATCATCGTATCAGCTGAATAAATCACTTTTGAGTGTGAATAGGGGCTAAAGCATGTGGATATGGTCAAGGTTGACCAAATCAACAACGTTGTCATGGAGGTAGTGGACAGTTATTGGAGAACAATGCAGTTAATATGGAGGGGTGTATGCATGAGATTAGAATATTTAATGAGTGGGAACAATGGTGACGAATCTCACCAAGAATATAAGGAAGGGGATGGAAACGATAGAAGGAATTTTGATTACTATTTTATGTATTGGTCTTTATGACTTTCTTCACGCTTCAGTTGTTTTGCAGAGTCTGCTATGCTGTTTAACACAAGGGTGTTTCTGATCGGAAATCCGACCCCCATCGTCAAGGGACTTTGAGTTCCCACTTAGGAGATTTTCATTGAGCTCCATTTCCACTATCTAGCATCAAGAGAAGCTTCAACCATTATCCACAACGCAATCTCCTTTAGGATTGTGTTGTTTTGCAGGGAAATAACAGTGGAGGGTTGATAGACCCAATTTCTAATTTATTTTTCCAGTGATGGGAGCAACCCTTCATCCTAGAGGCCATCAAGGAAGCCCCTTGAGAATTATTCCACCATCTGGCATCAGGCCAGGTAGCAGCCATCACCTATAGCATAGTCTCCTTTAGAAACTGCATTATTTTGTAGGGCAGTTGTAGTGGATGGTCAAGTACCCAAGATCTTGATCTTGTTTTCCAATGAAGGGAGCAACCCTTCATCTAGAAGGGTAGAGAGGAGAAGTTGCATCCATTTTCTTATTATATCAGCCATCTCCTAGCAATTATTTCTTGGTAGAGTGTTATTCAGCCCTAGGGATGCATTTTTCACAGTGTGTATTTCTGGAAACCCTTTCTGGGTTGTCTTGGATTTGTGCTTGGGAGCTTAGATCTCTATTCTAGACAATTTTTAAGCATTATATTAGAAGATCTATATATTTCTATTTTCCAGCTGCAGTTAAAATCATTGGGACTGCGGTGTCTTGGTTCTCTACCATTTTGAGTAGCAACAATATTTCATGTTTGGGTGTATTTGATCATTGGAGGCTTTCCTTGCTTAGCTTGAGTGACTTGTTCCTCAAGATATTGTACTTCTTTGTTGTTGTTATACATGATAAAATGGATCTACGATTTTCTCATGTTTTATGTATTGATAGTTACTGCCATTTCCATTTTTATGTTCAATATTCCTATTTTTCCTATTTTGGAATATTACAATTCTGTTCAATTAGCTATGCTTTGTTTCTTCTCTATTTTGGGTAGGGTTTGCTGAACTTGTTTCCTACATGAATAATTTTATGTATTACCTTTATTTTGATTTCAATACTGATGTTATTGACCTATTTAAAGTCTGATAATTCTTGGTTCCATCTAAACAAGTGACTTCATCATTTTTCAGGACAAATCTTAGCATTCAGAATTGCTGGAACTCCAGATCCGCGTAAATAATTGTTGTGCCTCTATTTTTATTTTACATCAAGGTTTGAATTCATCTCCCCAGTTTTCTCATGAAACCCCCACTCTTCTATTATTCCTAAAAATTCGATGGCGCATCGAGGGTTATAGTTTCCCAAGGTAAGCAAGTTTGCTAATGATGTTTCAAGTAAGGGTTTCATTTGTTTTTTCTTGGGATTTTAAATTTGGCATTATCTACATTTTAATAACCCTTATGTTTCTTGGTTTCTACGCAGGTGAGAAACTCGAGCACAACCTTTCCTTTTGATGACCTCAGGATATCAGCCTCGTTTTTTAAGCTTGTTTTACTTCTTGCTCCAACTTCTTTTACGGGTACCTTGGTTAATCTAGTGACTCTGGATTAGCTATGTATAAATTAAGTTCACACTCATAAAATATGAATTGGGATTTCGTGGTCGACCTTAGTTTTTCATGGCCTTTTCAACATAATCGTTATAGCTAAAGGGGTTTTTATTTGACACATGTTTTCTGGTCCTTGAAGTTATGTCCAGTCACAAAAATAATCGAGTTCTATCCTTTTGAAAAATATTTAGCTACAAGGATGTTTCAATCTTGATCATTTATAATATGTTTTAATTATATTTGAATTGTGTTTCCAAGAATACCATAGTTTGTTTGAACTTCTTAGTCGAACCTTTGATATTTAATTATCCCTTAAGGTTTTTGGCATAGTTTAATGTATATCAAGTTCATATTAGCATGGTTTCTCTTTTATCCTGCATGCAATATATTACAAATCTTGAACAATTTAATACACTTCCATAGATTTATTGTGTTCTCTGGAATTTCGTATATATTATTCCATCACAAGATTTTCATATAAAGTTCTATTACAAGAAAGGTTGTCTCTTAATTTAAGGATGGAAGATATGGTTCATGATTACCGTTATCATTTTTTTTATGAAATAAAATGTGATTTATTCATTCTACATAGTGGCTACTGCGAAGTTTACTACAATTTTTTCTTTGGTTTTTTATTTTTCATACTGCTTATCGGGAAGGGGCCTTGTCAGCGTGACCCTCAGGGTTATAACAATACTAACCATTCCCTAGTTTGATAATAACGATACCATTATATTTAACAAACAATTCTGGTTACAGTTAGTGTAATTTTTGGAATTAGGGTCTTAACATTTACAATATGGTTGTTTTAAGTTGTACACAGAGATTAAATTTGGTTTTCATATGGCCACATACTACGATAAACCTTAATCCCATGCGAGTTTTCTCAATAAGAGAATTCATATTCTAAGAGATTTATTCAACAAAACATCTTCCCTATGTTCATTACTCATAATCTAATTGTGCATAACATTTGTTCTCTTATTTTACTTTTCATGAACTTAACGTAGATTATTCTATTAAGAAAAGAATCAGTCTAGTTAGGAAAACACAAAAAAAAAACAATTTCATTTAATGAAACCATTGGTAGTGAACTTCCACTTCTTTAATCATTACTTGAAAACACCATAACATAAATATATCAGACAATGAGGGATTTACTTCCCACTACTTCATCATAAATTAAAAGACACTTATCTGAGAATGGGTTTCCAGAGATGGAATTGGAAGAGACTTTGTTTAGTCCTCACAACCTATGAGGCTAGAAATGATGTCCAGACCTTCCCCCCATGCTCTTTATTTTCCAAGCAACTTAAAACAATTCTCCCAAAGCCTCAAGACCACCTGTCCAGCTTGGAATTCATTTTTGGTAGGGATTTCCATTGGTTTTTACCAGCTTAAGAAGATCCAACTACAAATATTTTCTTACTAACAGTGTCCTATCAATATTTTCCTCTTTTCCTCCTCCTAAGCTCTCTGCCTCTTCCATCTGAGAGATATTCATTTTATATATATATGGGGGGGGGGGGGGAATAACTATTTCTTTTAACTATTTGTAAAGTGAGATTTATTTTTTTAGAAGTCTTTTTCCTGTTCGTTCTTTGACCAAGTCTTATATTTTCATAACACAAAATTTACTAATCATATATTCAGTTTTGACATCTTCTATCTACCTTAATAAACATATTTACTAATTTTAATCATAGTAAAATATAAATAAAAATTATTTACGAGATAAGGGGTGTTACATCTTCCCCCTTTGAGAAAAACATTGTCACCGATGTTTACTCATGTCCTCGGAACATGTCTAGGTATGACTACCACAGTAATATTTTATCCTCCCAGGTAGCCTCTTTCGAGCTAAAGTGACTCCAGTACACTTTAACTTGGGGTGAAGGCTCGCTTTTGTAATGTTGTCTATCTCTAATCAAGAATGCATGGAGGTTCTACCAAGAACTCTCCATCTAGTTCAACTTGTAACAACATCACATTATATTAAAACATGTAATTACTTTAGAAACTTATAAATTTCACAAAAAATGTACTTATTTTCAGATATTAGTATTACCTGCACTTTTTTCCAATCAATTATATGTCTATAATAATATATATACTTTTTTAATAACGACACACGAAACATGTTATGAACTCTCATATAGCAAGGTAATGCCAATTGGTGCACAACTGGTCCAACCCTTTCCAAAATTTGGAAAATTCCACAATATTGTAGGTCTAGTTTAGGACATCTTGTCCATTGCATAGTGATTGTCTTGGGATTTACATCAAAATATACATGATCCCCTACCTGGAATTCTTTAAAAGTTATTTTTCTATCCGCATACATTTTCTATCTATCTTGGGTGGCTTTAATATTCTGCTGGACCCTTTTCACTATAACTTCCATTTCTGTCAGCATATCGGGCCCCAACATAAATCCATCTTCCATATTATTCCAGTTAATGGGAGTTATTCATTTCCTCCCATATGATACCTCAAAGAAACACATTTTCAACAAGTCATGGTAACCATTATTGTATGCGAATTCTACTAGGTGAAGCTTCTCTTTGAATTTACCAGGTTGCCTCATTACGTACACTTGCAACATATCCTCCAACACTTGATTCACCCTCTCAGTCTGCCCATCCATTTGTGGATTGTATGTTGCATTGAATTGAACCTATGTTCCCAACCCAATAAAGAGAGATTTACAAAAGGGAGAATTAAATTTCACATCCCAATCTAATATCATAACCTTGGGAAACCCATGCAACCTAAAAATTTCCCGCATAAATACATCAAAAATTTACATAGATTTGTATGTTGATTGAACAAGAATGAAGTGGGGTACCTTACTTAATCTATCCACCACTACCATAATCATATTTTTTTCCTTTTTCGATTTTGGAAAACAAATGATAAATTCAAGAGTAATAACCTCCTACTTCCACTATGGAATGTGTAGTGGTTGAAGTAATCTAGCTTGATGTTGGTGCTAAGATTTAACTTGCTGGAATTACAGACATTTGACTAAATATTCTGTGATATCTTTTCATATACCGGACCAAAAGAACTTTTTCTTGATAGAATAAATTTTGGTATATAGGGTGGGAAACATAAGGCTTTTGTGAAATTCATCCAATATTAGTTGTTTAACAACCACTTGATTTGGAACATATACCCTTCCTCTAAAAACTAGTAAATTATTATGATCTATGCTATAATCAGATTGTTGTTCTGAATTTCCTACTTGCTTAGCTTGCTGCCACATAAATAAATATTCCGATCTTTATCTGCAACCTCTTTAATTAATTCTGAAAAATTAAATTCAACTTGGTTGAACAAAATTTCTTACACATGATTTAATTTTTTGTTGAGTGCATCAGCCACTCGATTATGTTTTCCTTTTACAAGTTTAATATCAAATTCAAATTCACTCAAAAAGCTAGACCATATTGCTTGAGGAGAATTGAGATTAGGTTGCTTAAAGAAATTGGGTAGGCTACTATGATCAATCATTAACACAAATTTTTTTCCTAGAAGATAATGTATCAATACCTTAAGCACATGTACCACCACAGTCAGTTCTAAGTCATAAGAAAAATACTTGTGCTCATGTTCCTTTAACTTTTGGGATTCATATGCAGTTACTTTTCCTTCTTTCATTAACACCCCTCCAACTCCCTCTTAGCATGCATTTGTACATACCACGAACTCCTTTTTTGGGTCTTCTATCTTAAGTATTGGGGCCGTGGTTAGTAGATTCTTTAATAGTTCGAAATTATGTTGGCATTCATCAGTCCATTTAAAAACCTTCCCCTTTTTCTGTAAGGAGTTAATAAGATAGGCTATTTCAGAGGATCCTTCAATAAAACGACTATACTATCCTGTTACACCCATGAAGGATCAAATATCAATAACATTATTTGACGCATGCCATTGCATGGTATTTTTGATTTTTTTCCGGATCCAATGCTATTCCCTCCATAGAGGTAATATGTCCCAAGTATTGGATCTACTCCTTAAAGAAATCACACTTAGTGTATTTATCATATAGCCGGTGTTCCTGCAAAGTTTGAAAAAGTATTTGCAAATTCTCCTTATGCTCCTCCAAATTCCTTGAATATATAATAATGTCATCAATAAAATTAAAATGAATTTATCAAGATAGGGGTGAAATACACTATTCATGAGCCCCAAGAGGGCTTCTGGAGGATTGGTTAGGCCAAAGGGAAAAACCACAGACTCGTAATGTCCATAACAAGTTCGGAAAGAAATTTTATGAATTTCCTCCTCTCTTACCCTTATGTGATGATACCCCGACCACAATTCTATTTTAGAGAATATTGTATCCCCCTTTACCCGGTAAAAAAAATAATCAATTCTAGGTAATTGGTATTTGTTTTTTACCGCCAAATTATTAAGTTGTCGATAATCCATACATAATCGTAAAGTTCAATATTTTCTCTTGACAAACAAGACAGGTGCTATCCATGGAGATGCAATCGGGAAAATATAGCCCTTATCAAGCAAACCTTGCAACTGCATTTTGAGCTAAGTAAGCTCGAGTATACTCATCTGATAAGAGGTGTTTAACAGAGGTTCTTCTCCTAGAATAAATTCTATAGTGAAATCAATATCTCTCTTAGAAGGTAATCCATATTCTTTTCTGGAAATACATCAGTAAAATATTGAATGATGGGTAAGCTTTGTAGGGTGGCCAAATTGTTTTTACAGTTAGTAAAACCAACTTGAACATTATAAATTTGGGATCCTTTCCTAAGACATTTTTCAAAATGGGAGGAAATAATTGCTCGCAATTTCATGGGTCTTTTCACCCATTGAATTTATCGGCTAACACCGTCTTCACTGAAGTAGCTGGAAAATTTGTCTTTACATTTTACTAACGACCATCGCTCTTCTATCTAGTCCATTCCAATTAAGACAAAATATGACCCCAAAGGTAACACATTTATGTTCACATTAATTTGTTGATTTGCTACCTCAATAGGAAAATGAGTTACTTTGGGTATCACCCTCCTTTTTTCTTCGGTTTCTAGTTGCAGTAACCAGGGATTCCTAAATTTACAAATCTATAATTGGCATTCCTTAATGACTTTAGGGTTGACATAATTTAAATTGGCTCCTGGGTCTATCAAAATGGACGTAACATGGTTTTGAATTATACCTTCTAACTCGATAATAAAGGGTTGTTACTCGGCTTGATGATCTTGTAAAGATGCATTAATCATTGGTATACTATGTGCTACATCACCCACCGTGGAGACCTCTTGAATATTGGCAGCCTTATTTTTTCTGGAACGGTGAGGAAATGTTTTATAGTATTGAGGCTCGTCGTAGCCCCAACAATGGAGTGGGGGCTTCTACAGTTTAGTAAACTCAGGTTTGCTAGAAACTTCCATTTTGATGCTCTCGCCTTGTGATTTTTCTTTCTGCTAATTCCTTAAAGTAAATTTATTGTTTTGGTTCTTATACATACCCCTTGTGATGCCCTGCCTCACATTCTTCATATTTTGAAATTTTTTCTGTGTTTTTTTCTAATCCAAATCATACTGCTTTCTCCCTTTGATTTCATCTGTTGATAACAGATTCATGCTTTTTGGATGGCCCCACACATGGTTTTTGGGTTGTTGAACTCCAATCGTTCTTTCATGAATGTTGGTAAGCTACTCATGAACCTCTGAACCTTCACCTTTTCCTCCTAAATATAGGGTACATACCTTAATAGGGACATAACTTTGGTTACATATTCGTCCATAGTGAGTTTACCCGAGTGGAGGTCATGGAACTCTTTTCCCTCATCATCGTAGAATCAATCTGTTAAATAATTTTCTTTGAAGTGTTTTTTAAAATCTTCCCAAGCTACCCCTTGTTCACTGATTGCGTGGACAAGTTTAACTTCCTCCCACAACAACGTAGCCTTCCCCTACAACTGCTAGAAGGTTAATTTTTCTTTTAGGTTGTCACCATATTCATAAATATGGAAGTATTTGTTGATATTATTCAACCAAGCCTCAGTGAACTCTTCCTTTTCTCCGTCAAAATTTGGGGGTTTTATTTTCTTAAACTCTCCCTTCATCTCATTTTTCTACTTTTTTTTATTTTTTTGTAATATGTTGCATTATCCAATTCTTCTTCATCCCCCCCTTTGTATCATTCCACCCGCTGTGTATGGATTCCTTTTGGGGAATTTTCACCTCTGTATCTCTACTCCTCATATCGACCATTGTCACCCGAGATGGGTATAAAATTCCATTGATTCTGGCAATCAGAAATAATTTTTAATAAATTATCTTGATCACGCATCAACCTTTCATTATATTATCGTAGACTTTCCATTTTGGTTCTCAACTATTGAACAGTCTCCAAAAAAATGGCTATGGGATTTTGTTGTCCTTCATCCAATTGTACCCACATTTTTGGATTATTTCCTGAGGTAGGTTCTTATGAAACCAACTCACAAAATAGAATAAAATATAGACCAACGACTTAGAAATCAACTTCTTCAAGGGGGAACCCTCCTTTACATTACATAAATCAAAACTTCTTAGATGATACAAATAAAAAAAAATATCTTCTATATATAGGAGGCTAAGGGGTCACAATATACAATATGGGGACTACGTGGGCACACTAATAAAAATAATGGGGCTACACCTATGGGGCACAATAATAAAAATATGGGGACTACATGGGCACAAAAATAAAAATAATTGGGTTGCACTAATAAAAACAAGGGGCTACACTAGTATTATAGGGAACTAATATGCCCCTCTCCTTCAAACAACTGTTGTCTTCAATGCTTGATTAGTTACAGATTCTTCTCTATAAAAATTCTCATCCTCCCATGAGGAATCTTTAACTAGTAAGTTCTTCCACTTGATGAGATACTTTCAAATTGATCGATTTCGTAGTTTTCAAGTTCTAGAAATATTGTTTGAGATGGGAGCTTATCACCTATAACCTTCTTTATGTATGAAACATGGAAAATTGGGTGCACTCAAGAAGATGTCGAAAGCTCCAATTTGTATGCCATAGTACCAATATTTTGCAACACCTTGTAAAGACCATAATACTTTGGTGATAATTTATTATCCTTATTTTCTTGCTTGAGGAACATTTTTTTGTATAGTTGTAGCCGTAAAAATACACACTCTCCTAAATCAAAAATTCTTTCATGGTAAGGTTGATTTTCGTGTTGTTTCATTCAATTCTATGCCAAAGTGAGGTTATCCTTTAAGAGTTTTAGAACTTGTTGTTGATGCTCAATGTGATCTTTCATTGTTTGAACCTGTAATGAGCACAATTGTGAAATTACGCCTCAGTGTTCTTTCTTCATAAGCTTTGTCATGACATTAGAGCTGATTATATTTCCTAGTTTCCCTACAATACCCTGTAATTCAACTTCCTTATCTTCCCAAAAAAAAATCCAGAAAATTTCTTGAAAATGAAAAGCTATAGCCCCAAGGATTGTAATAATTGGACTCCTAGTACAACATTAACACCACCCATTGGAATAGAAAGTATTGGACTATTCAATACATATTCCCCCATTATTAACTTGATATTATAGCACCTTCTAGAGAAATTTATAATTACTCCATTTGCAACCATCACTTGACACTCTGGTGTTGGATATAGAAAGCATTTCAATTCCCTGGCTACCTTATAATGAATAAAATTATGGGTATTACTTCCAATGCACTACAAGGTATCTTCGAATTCATTTCTTATTTCTCTAGGGTTGGTACCTGGTGTGTATCCTTTTCAATTTAATTTTCTCGTTTCTTTTCTTCCTTCTCTTCACAATCTATGTAAATTAATTTCTTCTCATCACACTTATGACCTTTAGTCTATTTTCCAACTATAACATAGCCCTTTTGCACTTTTTTCCTCCAATTTTTGTGGTGTCAACCTTCTAGTTTGTGGAAGGGTAGGAGCAAGAACATTTCCATCTTTATAGTTGTGATTTGTAGAATTCCTTGTTGCCATAATTTTTCTTTCAACTTTTTTTTCCACCCTGAATATCTTCTCCAATGAATCAGGTTTCGAAAGGCAAACCTCATGTTATATGTTATCCTTTAAATTACCTATGAAGACATAAATCCTATGCTCCTCTGGAATATTTTCTACCTTGATATTCAATTTTTGGGAGTCATCAATGTGCTCCATCATTGAACCCTTTTGTCTGAGATTTATTAAATGGCTAAAGAAGGTGTTCCTCTTTGTATCCTCATAATGTGCTATCATTTCCTCCATAAACACTGACCAAGTTACAAGTGGTTTACAAGAAGAAAACCATCGATACCATAATATAAAGTTGAAATGCATACCTTTTGTGTGTTTTTCACATTATGGAGATCACAATATTGCTCCATCTGTAGTATCTATTTTACTAGATCCTTACAATCAAACTTACTCATATCGATATTTAGAATATGGTGGCCTTAAATCCAACATTCGAGTCTATGAAATCATGACTAACATTTATTTTTTTTCTCATCATGAGTTTCATCTACTACCTTTTTACCATTAGGAATCATTTCTTGTAGAAAATTTTTCAAACCTTCCTTGAAACCTTCCATGTCTAATTTAGATCATACTTCATGTCTTCCATGTTTCCTTTTAGTTTTTTTTCTAGACCATTAATCTTAGCTTCCACGACATTCATATTAGCTCCCATTCATTTCTTCAAAGAATCCATTTTAGCTTCCATTCATTTCTGGTTACTTTTTGTCAGATTCACATTTGTTGCACTTGGTCTCGTAAGCTATATCATGTTGCACTTCTTCCTCTTCATTTGTCATAGTAGAGATTTTTGAGGGCTTAATGGGTGTAAAATTATTTTTGGGATACATTATAGAACCCAATACTAATATAAATTCTTCAATATTCCCTTTTTACCACTTCAAACTAATTTGTTAAACAAAAATTATGCAATTAAAAAAAAACACACGTTTTTATTAGTTTTGAGAAGCTCAATATTGAACTTGATGTATCTATGTGATCTTGGATCCCTAATATTTGAAATTCGGTCCCCTTTGAGTCTTATTTCTAATGCCATAGGTCAGACCTAATTTGGATTCTCCAAGACAAAATTATTCCCGATCTGTCACAATGACTTAATTATGGACTAGTTCAGTTGAACAAACTTGTATGGAATGCCAGGTGTCACTGTTTCTGACTTCAGCTCTGACATAAATAAAAGGAAACTACAGTTCATGCACATTCGTCCATTTTTTAGAGAATTCCAATCCAATGTCCGAAACGAAAGTTATGATGTTTTTCCCTAGGTCGCATGTTTGTGATGAAATTTTAGAGCCTACAAAAACCCCAAATTACACAGATCATATCTCCGAAACTATTGTGAACCAAGGTATAAATTTCTTACACAAATTTCATCAATATTTTGGCTCCCCATGGTCCAAATTTCAGCTTCTAAAGTCTCGTAGAAAATAGTTTATAAAAAAAATAAAAATATGACATGTTTGAAGAAGCGAAACCCAAGAATCTGAAGCTTTGATACCAAATGTTATGAAACCAGCTCAAAAAATAGAAGAAAAGATAGATCGACGACTTATAAATTAGTTTCTTTGAGAGTGAAGCCTCCTTTACATTATAGAAATGAAAAGTTCTTGGATGATACAAATGAAAAAATCTACCTTCTATATATAGGAGTCTAATAGGTCACAATATAACAATATGGGGACCACATGGCCACAATAATAAAAATTACAGGGCTACACCTATGGGCCACAATAATAAAAATATGGGGACTACATGGGCACAAAAATAACAATAATGGGGCTACACTAATAACAATAAGGGGCTACACTAGTATTATAGGGACCTAACATAAGTGAACCTCTCGTTCTTCTCGGCATTATTTCTATACTTTACTTACCCTTCTCTCACTATGTTCACAACATACAGGTAATTATATTCCAAGAAAGGCATCAGTGTTGTAACTCTAGTGCCACTTGTGACACTCCCCAGTACTCTATATAAACTAATATATATATATATATATATATATATGATTTCATATCCATAGTATTACAGAGGCTTACCATACAAAAAAGTGAAAATAAGTTTGGAGTCATGGTATACCCGTTCAATCTCATCGCCTCTGTATTAATATGTATATGCAATAATAAATATTTATATATATATAATTTATATAGAGTACTGGGGAGTGTGGCACATGGTCTTCTAGTTTGTTGTTGAATAGAGGAGAAATAATGCTCCCTGATTCAGGACAGATTCAGAGGATATTCTTCTCTCAACAGAGCAGTCTGCAGAGAAGACTATTGCACAAATGGTTAATCTCTTCATACAGTTGCAACAAATTCTTTCCCATTCAACTCTTTCTTCTACATGGTTTTCCTTGAAACCTTAAAAAAAAATGGAATTGCAGTCAATTTTATCTTAAATGTATTTGTTCCTTATTGAAGTCATATGTGGGGAGGGATAGATAAATGTGATGATTTGTTAATCTGAAATTTTATTTTTTATGCCTTGGAATCATGAATAAAATTATTGAGTCATATTGAGCCTAGCTAACTCAATGTAGGTCAACTTATTTTGTTAGAATTCATGACTCTAACAAATGATAGGTTAAGCATGGAGTCCCAATATTTAGTTGAAAAAGAAAAAGATTCCCAATATGTGAAATCTCAAAAGATGAGGTAAAGGAGTAGCAATTGAGATTAAAGGATGATGGATAAGATAGGGATTTTTTTTTGTGTGTTAGTGTGAGTTTGTGGGATATACTCACTATAATTTTGTATTATGAGTCACACATATTGACTGTAAGAAAGGCCATGGTGTTTTTTAGTGGTCTTTGTAAAGTATGTACCTGTTAATTCCATGAGTTGGATTGTGTAATGTAAGCCTAATAAGGCATGTGTACCCCCATAAAGTTCGTGGTAGTCTTAAAGCCACTTTGTAAATGTAGGTTTTTGGTCAGACAAAAACAACTTGTGAGAGTGTATGTAAGTGCAGGTTTGTGGTAAGTCGGAAACCACTTTCAGTGTCAGTTTTTGGTAACCCATAAACCATGTCTGAGAGTGAAGTGGACATGGATTCCTATATCCATGGTTTAGGATTATCTAGAAAAACCCTGGGCATGGTTTAGGGTAAGCCAACAAAACCCAGAGCATGGTTATGGGTAATCCGAGAAAACCCATGATAACAATGATGGAGGGGGATTTACAGGTATAGGTATGGGGATTCAAATAATCATTGAATGAACCATGTAAACGAAGGACATCCTAGTATATTGGTGGTTGCAATAGTTAGTACTCACGAATTTCGGTAGATGGGTATTCCTTTATATGGACATAGACATATTTTTTTATCATGTTTGTAAACACGAGGACCACATTAAGACTTTGTTGATTGAGATCAAGACAAGTAGTCATTAAACAGAGGACTTGGAAAATATAATTGCTATTTGTCTTTGGTGTGCTCATCCATTCTACAATGAGTTTGTTCCTATTAGTTAGGAGTTTGTTGAGGTCTAGTTGATTGAGAGATTCTCCCCAACAAGTTAGATTCCTATTTTGGTGTGTGGTTAATATATTCACTCAAGCAAGATATTGTATGATTGGATGTCCAAAATAGATTAGCTATCTAGAGACATAAACTCATGTATTTATATTATATTATTAGTTTCATGTAAGGAGCATTATGAGTGCATTTGGAAAATATTTGTTTATAAATATTAATTTCCTTAATTATCCACTTAGTCACAAGGTATTCCATACTTAAAGGAAATATAAATCTAATATAATAAAATCAGAATAATTATATAAAGTCTCAAGCTAGGTCCTTTTCAAACATTAATTCTAATATAATAAAATTAGAATAATTTTCTAAAGTCTCTAACTCATTTCCTTTCAAACATTGATTGACACATGATTGTGAAAACACAATCATCGACCACGTAAGAGTAAAAAAAAATTATTATCTTTCTTAGAGTTAACTAGTTGTGATCAATTTCTAGTAGTATTTTAGATGACGCTGGAAGTGTTAAATTTTAATTGTTAAATGATTATGTAGTAATAATCATTTCAACATATTGACATTAATTATTTGTTACCTTATAGATCTATAACTACCATTCGAGATTACATGTTGGGTATGTACCATGCAACACTAAAAACCTTCTTCAATACAAATGATTCCTTCTAAAGAAAATATGAGCACTGCCATGCAATGAAGTGATGAGAGTTTCACTTGATACCAAGTGCGTAATTCTCCATGTTCATTCTCAACATGACTTTGAACTGATTCTATTTCACTCTATCACTGTACTACATACAAAATTTGCATCCCCAATTTGCTATAGTTTTTATCCCTATTAGGAACTTCCTTCAATTCATCACTTACTTCAAACATGGTAATTTCAAGTGAGTATTTACATACAAGATACAATAGTAGATCACAGATTTCCAACCACAATATATCCCATGGTTAACTATGAATTTGGGCTTCTAGTGGAAGTTCATTAGCATAACCCATGAATTGTATCTTGTCATGTAAATTTACATATTTCAATTTGTAGGGCTATCGATAAATACTGGTAACTACAAGTTTGTGAGGAAAGATGGTGTGTCAAAATTCGAGTGTACAATGTTGGAAGCAGCTAATTTCTAGAACACTATTAGTAATATGTAGGAAATTAAGGAGTGTAATCGTATTATTTCTACCCTATGCTCCTATTCGTCATTGTTGCTACTAGTAATTACTTTAAATGGAAGAGTATGGTATTTCACATAAAATCATTTTCGCAAGACAAAATATGGTTCGTACATTAAATTAGGTAATCTTATTGGTCATTATAAAATAGCTTAGCCTATTGATAAAAATCATTAAATTATTCATATTGAGTTACATATATGGCCTTTAGCATTTTTACTATAGGTTGAATTTCTTCCACTTAGGGATTCGAATAGTTCTGTCCATCTAATGAGGATAATTCAAAATGATAAAAATCCATTCCTTGATTTCAACTTTCATAAGTTGTGAATTACCTATTTATTAAAAAAAAATTATTAAAATTGCAATATTACCCCTATTTATAAATATATGTAAATATTTTATTTAGTCATAATTTACATTAGTTATATGAGGTTTCTAGGACTCCAAAAACATATCATACATGAACAATTTAAAAGTATGATACGTAGTAATTGTTCTACTATCAACTAACACTTATTTGGTTACCAATGTTTTTAAGAATTGGTTGGATGTGAAGGGATAGAGGAGCATTGGTCTATGTCCAATACTATATACACAATCAGGTTCTATTTGGAAAGTATAATTGCCATATTTTTTTATTTAATTAATTTTGTTATATATATATATATATATATATATATATATAAATAATTTATTAATGTCCAATACTATATAGACAATGAGATTCATGATTGCCATATTTTTGGTTTGATTTAATTAATATTGTTATATATATATGAGAAATTATATATGAGATTTATCAGTTTTATTATTATAATAGTGAATTTTTATTCGTAACTTTAAAAATCGATTTTTCAAATAAGGATAAATGATAAGCCCTCAAGCATATATGGACAATATCAATATAATTACCATTACCATTTCAAACATATATGCACGATATCGATATAATTACAATCAACATAATTTGTACTAAATATTTATAAAACTCGAAGAGTCACGAATCTCCAATATAATACCCAAAACACCTCATTATTAAGATAAAATTATATAATATCTTTAGGGCTCCGTACTTGGTCTTTATATCTAAATATATCTACTTCACATATACATTCGTAATATATAAATGTATCTACTTCGCAGATACACACATTACAAATTCTGGAATGATATACATATGATGTGACGTAGGAAAACAAATTAAATTCTTATGTTTACATCAATATTTGAATAAAAATGTGTTTTATTATCATGTATATATATATATATATATTATCATGCATAATTAAACCTTATCAACTCATTGGTAACCTCCTTGCCTACTTTTTGCATGCTCTTCTTCTTTGTAGACTCTAAAGTTATGATGGGGCTATCGGAGATGTTATACTCTAGAAATGTGGAGGAAAGTTTCTCAGGCCTAATATATTCCTACCGAATACAATCTTCATGTGCACCAAATTCACAACCAAGCTCAATTATTCAGTCAGTGATAGTTCTTTATTATGACAAACATCTAACATTAGGGGGCGTAAAAGCATTAGTCTCTTAGCAATCGCTCTTCTTCTATAATATCTTTGAGTGATGTCACTTGTGTTTTCTCATGTTAGATTATCAATTTTTTTTTTAAATTTCATTATTCCTATTATTCACCTATCTATGTGTCACAACTTTATCAAGATTCACATGAATTTCAATTTTTTATTTTCTTTAAAAAAATTATTTACCTTGCCCACAGAATGTTTCCCAATTTATTCCTTGATCCCATTTCAAATTCATCTATTTTTATGTTTATGTATTTCTAAAATTAGAATTAAATGTTAGGTGTTAGATCTATGTTTTTAACATAATCTACTTTTTCTCAATTTCAAATTTTAGTTGTGATTCTCATTCTATGATTCTTCTACATGGAGGGTTCTCATGAATATCATTTCTCTTAATTTTTAATTTTTTTTTTTTATTCATGGACACGTTCACACCACTTTCCCCACTATTAGGTGTTAGTATTTAATCAACATTTCAATGTCAATTTTCTTAATTTCATAATATTCTCCTCATATGTTTTATGAAAGTTGGAGTATTTAATTAATTCACTTTACTTCATTTTAAATTTATAAGGTTTGATTTTTTTTACCCATATAGTGCCTTTTTCGCAAGTGTTGTAAATTTTTAATTTAAATTTGACTGCTAAAACATCCTTTTATTTATCTTTGCTAATTTAAATGTTTATATTCCTTTAACATGAATTCCAATTTCCTTTCTATTTTATGATTCCAATGGTGTCAAATTTTCTATGCCCTTCAATTACTTCCTCACAAAGTTTCAAGGGTGCCAAAACACTTTCCCTTCAATTATTTTGAGTAATTTAGAGGAACACACACATGACAATATAGACAACCATTAAGTCTAGGTTCACCCTTTTGTTGTGAGAATACCTAGATTGAGGATTAAGGTGTCTACCTTAATAAGAATCCCTTATTTAAACCTTGTTAGCAACTGAATATGTGGTCCAACCCTCATGGCATAATGTAGCTTGAAGTTCAAAGTTCTCAACACTTTCCAGCCTAATTTATAATTGGGGTGCTAGTTGGTGGAATCATGGATGTTGCTCACCCCTCCAAGTAAGATCTAATCTACTCTATACATAATCATTACTGATGTGTGAGTTGTTTGGAAACATCATAAATTCTGTCTATAAGAAATAGTTCATGTCATTAATATTTTGTAACAATGTATCATGGAATAATTCAAATTTCAACGTTAGTTGTACTCAATAACCAAACTAGAATCACTTCCCAGTCACGCACTTATCTGCCGTCATGGTTTGCTATCATACTTTGAAAATTTTCAATAAAATTTGATCAGATAATTAGTCATCACACGATATGCATTGTAAGCACTATTAAAATATTCAATATCACAGTCATTCATAATCATCATCATTTTATAAACTGATAATTAAAAGAAGAATATCATGGGTCATAATTACAGGTAATAATAACTAGATCCTTAGTATCTAATGTCCTCAAACAATAATGTATGGGTCACAATATCTGTCTCGTAATTCATGTAAAAAAGAAAGTGTTTATTTTGATATGAGATAGGACAAGGAATAACATACATCACATCATAATCTAAACTTCCTCCCAACGTCTTTAAAATTATAAGGAAACTATTTATGCATCTAGTCTTCAACATCCCAAGCAGTTGTACTAAGATTATAACTATCCCATTTGACCTTTACTTGGTCTAGTAATCAACATCTCTGTTTTGGAGTGCAATAATTCAATATATGAATTGGTTCAACCATTATCATACCCTCATCCATTATTTAAAATGACTCGTGTTAATAACATGCAATGGATTGAAAATGTAGTAACATAAAATAAAAATAAAAAAAATGAAACAAATTTATGCATGTGTGGTAATGATACAGGTAATGAATCATTATCAAACATGGAGACAATTTCAATCCCTTTTCAAAATTTATTGAACTTTTCTGACATTTGACCCTCAAGAATACATTATCTCCATTCTCATATCTTTGATCAATCTAATAAGCACCAACATACTTAATCTTTATGTCATAAACTTCCTTCAACCTTGCCTTATCACAGTCATATGTTAGTGAATTTGTTGTGTTATCTCGGGCCATATTAGAACCATGTCTTTGAGTTTGTTACAACTCAAAGGCATCCTATAAAGCCTTCCATATAAGAACTCAAAAGGTGTCATTTTGATGGAAATATGTAGAAATTATTGTATGTAAAATCCACCATTGGTAAAATCTCTTTGTATCAATTTTTTTTATCCATTACATATTTACACATCATATATCCTATTGAACCTAGTTAGTTTTCTATGTCTATTCATTCACCTGTAGATGATAAACTACACTAGAATTTAGTTGAGTTCCTAAGGCCTCTTGTAAACGGGTATAAAATCTACCAATAAGCACGTCTCCCCTATCCAAGATGATTTGCATTGATACTCCATGCAATCTTACTATTTAACCACTAAATTTGTACACTATTTTAAGATCCACACACACACACACACACAGATATATATATATATATATATATATATATATAGTGGTATCAAGTGAGCACTTTTGTTCAAAAAATTTCACAACTATAAAGGTGTAGTCGTATCTCCTACCCATGAATGGTATTCCCACAATGGAATCCATTAAAATGATTTCCCAATTTCAGTCTAGTATTATGGTGATTTTCTAATATCCCTTACAAATGTTTATGCTCTACCTTGACTTGTAGACACTCCAAATACCTTTCCAAAAATTTAAGATGTACTTCATTCCTCCTGAAAAGAATACAAAATTCAGGTATGTACTCATCTCCTTGACACCAAGATATGCCATGTATATAGCTTGATGAGCCTAACTCGGAATTAATTTCCCTTCTTATTCATTCGATGGCTGATAAATATTTCCATATAATTATTGTAGATCATCAGTCTTCAATGTATATCATTTGTACTTTAGTATTTCCATTTTCTTTTTATCTAATTCCAATTTAACCTCTTTGTACCATTCATAATCAACTTACAATCCATGTAATTTTCTTCTTAAATTCGTATTCAAAGGGAAAACAAAAAATATATGTATCCTCCAACTTAATGCATTTCCCACCTTGTTTATTGCTCCCTTAACTTATGTAATATCACTTCCATATGCATTGATTAATTTTGACCGCCTTATTTATCTTCAATTTAAATTGTTTTGTGAGAAAATGTGATTCAACTCCTCGTGATTTGTTTTTAATTCATTTTTTTTCACAAACAAGTAATTTCCCCAAATATTTAATTCAATAATAATAGCTACCATTTCCGTATTTTGTTTTGTATAATTCTTCTCATGTGATTTGATCTCGAAGTACATGATATCACTTTTCCCTCTTGCATAAGTAAACATCCTAAAACTTTCTTTGTTGTGCTAATACATACCAAAAATTCTTGTTCCATGTTAGAGGCCTTTATCATTGTTGTAGCTGCTAACAACCCCTTTATCTTCTTGAAATTCTCTACACATTTATCTATCTAGATGAAATTTATATTCTTCCTTTGGAGTTCAATAATGAGTGTTGCTATATTTGAGCATCTATTGATGAATTAATAATATTACCTCGACACTCCCATAAAAATATGTATTTCATGAAAATTGGTTGGTGTTGGGAAATCCATAATAGACTCAATATTTGTAGGACACACTATTATACTTTCCCAAAAGATGATGTGTCCTAGATAATGAATCTTGGACTAGTAAAATGAACACTTGAAAAATTTCCCATATAAGTAGTTTTCTCTGAGACACTACAAGATGAATCTCAGATGTCCATCATTATCCTTCAAGGTTTGTGAGTTCATCAAAATTTTATCAATAAACACTGATAATTTTTTTTATAGATAATCTCAAAATACTCCATTCATCATGGTAATGGAACCTCATAAAGCATTGATTAGTACAAAAGGTAGTATTGTGAATTCATAATGCCAAAACCTCATTCTAAAATTTGTATTTGCATTATCCTCTTATTTCATTATTAGTTGGAAATACCAAATCCTCATGTCCATATTAGAAAACATATTCCATCCCTTCATTTTATCAAATAAATCATCTATCTTTTGAGGAGGCTTTTTATTTTTCATCGTAACCTTATTTAATTGACAATAATCTATACATAACCTCTAGGATCCGTCTTTCTTTCTAAAAAAATTCACTAGCACTCCCCACAGTGATACATTGGGTCAAATGAATAAACAATATAGCAACTCTTTCAAATAGAGTTGCACTTTCTTTAATTTGGAAGTTGAAATATGATACATTATTTTAGTAATAGTTTGTATCCGATGTTTAATTTTGATAATAAAATATATGTCCTTTTACAAGGTACTCTAGGTAGCTTCTATAGAAATATGTCCTTGAAGTTAGAAAGAATTGGATACTTATATATATTCTCTGAATACTTTTTGTTATTCAATGATTGAATGGTGAATAAATGACATCATTTTCACATAAACATCATCAATTTCATCGATGAGATATGACACTCTATCCTTTCCTACTAAATATATCCTTTAACCATCGACATTAGTGAAGTACAAAGCTTTACCCTTGAAGTCTATAACTTCCTCATGTTGTTCGAATTAGTCCATTCTGATGACAATGTCATAGGATTATAGCACCATAGCATATACATAATCCTTATTCTTCTACACACTTATCTTTATATCATATCCTTTACTGATATGCATATGTTATGTTTAACCCAACATAACATTACTATATGGTTGAAATAACATTGTTTTATTTCTTCATACTTATTTTTTTATAATGAAATATGAAAAATAAAAGACTCAGTAACACTTGGATCCATTAAAAAACAACAATTACACCATCGCTGTTACATGTAGTCTCCAAAATAGAAGACCAATGCTTAGCCCAGTATTTTTTCACTACTACATGTATATTGTTCAGTTATACTTCTCTTGTTGCTAAGGAAAATACCTCTCATAGTTTGGACCTCTGCAATTCTAGCATCAGTTGTTAGTATCACATCTCCCACTTTTGACTATGCTAAGAGCTAGTCTAAAGCTCTATCGGTGCAAACTAGACTATTGTGATGAATTGTGTTGAGGTGTGGAATGTAATTGCTATGTATGGATATTGTTCTGTTTGACACGAATAATATAGTATAGATCATGAATATTATTTTGGTGTCTAATATGTGGCATTTGGTTCCATTCAATCTACCTTTGATTGTTACAAATCAATCCCTTCAAACGGTTTTTATGATCTTTGTTTTACAAATAGGTGTTGAAGTCATTGTTGTTCTAGGTTCTTTGGAAACTATAGGCCTTGGTTTTCTACTCTAACCACTGCTCAAAATATCATCTTCAATGATAATGGCTCACCAAAATATTTTATACAAGGTGCAAGACATTAAAATTATTACTTTGGCCCGAGTGTTGAAATTAAGACCATAAACAAACTTGTTAAATCTTAAATATGTGTTCAAATGCGGGGTGTCTAAGTAGCTTCATGAACTAGGCCCCATATTTCGATACGAACCAAACTCCTTGTTTCAAGAAATTGCACTCATTCAATTCCCTTTCAATAAATTCCTTTAATAGGTAGCATTCTCTGAAATTTTCCTCCAATAATTTTTAGGTCACTTTCGAAATATCCATACCCAAATGTCTTTCACCATCGCAATGTGCTTCCCTTTAGTTGGAATGCACCCATTCTCACCTTCCATTTTCTAGTGTATTATTTAAAAGAAAAAAACATGCATGTGTCATCTATCCATGTTTTTCATGATTTTCCATCCATGGGCCCATAATATTTCAGAATTTTCACCTTTTCCAATTCTCGACACATGTTATTTCTAGTCATGTTTTGGTAACCCTCAGCAAGAACAAAAGGTCCTCCCTATTCCCACTTTAATTGGTTCATTAAGTTTTGTGACATTTGCTGGAATGATATCATCAAGGTTACTTCTTTCCCAACAAGAATTTTCTCTTGTGTTGTAGTATTATTACCATATCTAGGTGGGGTTATCAATGTTGGTTTTGTAGGAAGAGCCATGTTACACCCTCTTGTAGCCCTAATAATCTAGGTGGATATTGGTGGACACCTTCCTATTACAGCTAGTTATTTTTATTATTTACTATTTTTAGTAGTTGTAGTCCTCGAAGAGATCTTTCCAAAAAGATATCATACATGCCAAATAGATATAGTATGACCAAGTTATGACACCGAGAAGTTGGTTGCCCAAATAACCCCAACGGGGCCCATAAACGCTTAGTGTTATATGTCATCAGGTTAGTGTTTTGGTTGCTTAGGGTTTTCACTTATTGTTAAAAACTAAAACTTCCATTGAGCCTCATTGTAACACAGTTCAAAGGCATGTAGCCGCAACATCTCTTCTCAGAGATAAGCTATGATCACTCGAGCTAGTTTATTTTCTATTCTGTCTGTAAGCATTTTTCAGTATTTTATATTAATGGAATGAAGTGTTATTCCTACTGCATATCTACATTAGTGTTTATTTTTTTACTTTATTGTGTTGTTGCATAAATCAGATCAGTTGTATCAGAGCAATATTATCTTTCTCGACCTTTCTTTGCATGTCCCCAATGAGGTCGGGGTATAGGGATTTAGGGCTCAATCTGGTTGAACCTTTGCAAGATCAGCCTCGAAAACCCCGATGTACTCCCATGGCAGAAGAAAAGAAATATGAGGGAGGAGGTGATCCTATCAAAATGTTTCTTGAGGAGTTCCTCAAGAAACAAGGGAACAAAATGATGGATAACTTTGCCCAGATTCTTGAACCGCTACCCATCGGCAGTGCATCTGCATCGAACAGCCACTCAGGAGGTGCCACTCCTTTAAATCTACAAGTCAACTTCAAAATTCCTATATTTGAAGGATATATAGATGCGTACGTCATAGATAAATGGTTGAATTTGCTGGAAGGGTATTTCTTAGTCCATGATTTCTTTGACCGAGAAAATATTACTTTTGCACTCCTCAAAGCCACCCCTCTTGTCAAATATTGGTGGAAAACCAACTGTGAGAAAAAGGATGAGAGGGAACCCTCTCTCTTCTCAGGTGCACCCACTTGGAATTCATTTTGATACGTCATCAAGGAACAATATTAATCCATGGGGAGCTATGAGGATAAGTACATCCAATGGACAACGCTGCGCCAACAAAGGGATCAAGATGTGCATGAACTAACAAATTTGTTCCATACCCTACCATTAGAGAACTTTTGAGGTCTAAAATGGGCCTCCTATGAAAAATGTACATCCAAAATAAGATTTATATGAACCAATAGGATTCAATATGATGATTTCAACCATGGGGGGTGATTCACCATTTTTGGGGTAAAAAGGTAAAAACATTAAAATAAATAAAATAATAAAACTAATTTTTTAAAATTGTATTTTCAACTTATCTCCCTAAGGTTTTACTCAAATTTCGAGTGGGAGTACTCATTGGATGCAAAATTTAATTCCTCATCCAAGGAGTACCCATGTTGCATACTTTTTATGGACCCTACTACACGAAAAATGAGAAATACATGAAAAATCATGATAGAAATCATGTTTTTCATGTATTTCTCATTTTTCATGTAGCAGGTTCCATCAAAAGTATGCAATATGGGTACTCGTTGGATTAGGAATCAAATTTTGCATCCAAAAAGTGTTCCCGCTCGAAATTTGAGTAAACCCATGGGGAGATAAGTTGAAATATGAGTTGAAAAAGTAGTTTTTACTTTTTTCCCTCTACAATTTGATGACGTAATATAATATTATTTTATCATTTACACTATTACTTTATAATTTCCTCAGGAGGCCCATTTTAGACCTCAAAATTCCCCTAATGGAAAAAATTTGGGTATTAAAGGTTCAGAGAAACATTTGGTGCTCAAGTACCGCAACTGTTTGCACAAATACATTCAAGAGGAAATAGAGTTCCTTGACATTACCTTGCTTGGCACGACATATCCATATGCCACCAAGATCAAACAAAAATTTAAGAGTAAGAAGCGAGACTTTGGATTTTTGAATCTGAAGCTAGGGAAAGGCACCCCTAAACTGCAAAAAAATGGGAAAAGAGAAAGAGGGGCAACTCAAAACAACACCACAAAGCCAAATAAGAACATAGGGAAGTGGTGTGAATTTCATAATAGCTCCACTCACAACAAAAGCGAGTGTCAGACCAAACAGTCATTGGTGGCCAAACTAAAGGCATTTGAATAAGATGCATGTTCTAATTATTAGTTAGAACCAAACAAGGGGAATGACAAAGGGAAGGAAATCATTGATGAGGAACCTAGTGCCACCATTTCCACCGCTAAATTCTAGAAGGAGGAATATGAAGATCCCGAGGATGGGGAGTGCCTATTTCATTCAAAAATGTGGGTGAAGGGTTCTCCACTGCAATTCCTTGTCGATAGCGGAAGCCAAAAGAACCTCATTTCAGTGCAGGTCGTGAAGTGGCTTGGCCTACCAAAGAGATGGGTGGCTTCAACAAGGAAGAGATCTCTACGTCTGCCAGCAGTGCTCCCTTCCGTACAACATCAAGCCCTTAATGGATGAGGTATTATGTGATGTTGCTACTATTGACATGTCTAATGTATTATTAGGCCAACCATACTTGTGGAAGCGACATGTTGTGTATGAGTCTAGGCCTTGTTCTATTATTATTACATTGGGATATAAGTTGTACATGATACCAGAGGTAATACCGCCTTCATCCATCTCTTTTAGTATTGCAAAGAAATGGAGTAATATTATTTCCCAAACCACGAAATTTATTTTCATTACGATTCACCCACGAGGTAAGAAGAATAAGATTCTGGCTTCAGCCTCCAAACAGGGCTCCTCTACGCGGCAGCACCAGATGGACAATGATGTGGAGGAATAGAAGGAAATTTTCTCCTCACCCACATAGGTTCCTCTACACTTTCACGTCAAGCACTCCATTGATCTGACCCTAGGCGTGCCACTACCTAATGCTTCCCTACCTCATGTAACCACACAGACAGAATCCACACATACTATTTGAGGCTGATAAAGGAACCAAATTTATTGAACGCATCTAGCATCCCCTCTAGCAGGTCCATGACATTTTGGATAAACCCAATGCGAATAACAAGCAGTGACATGATCAACATCCAGTGCCACACAAGTTCCGGGTGGGCGACAAAGTTTGGTTACGTTTATATAAGGAATGCCTCTGTAGACCCCACCACAAGCTACATCCACTCTAATATGGTGTACCATGTCAGAGTGGGTGTAGCTTGCGGTGGGGTTTAGGGAGGCATTTATTCTACAAATGTAACCAAACTTTGTCACCCACCCGAAACTTGTGTCGCACCCGATGTTGATTGTGCCACTGATTGTGCTTCTCATTGGATTTCTCCAAGATGTCATGGACATGCTAGCATGCATGCTATATGTGTTCAAAAAATCTGGTTTCTTTATCAGCCTCAAATAGTACATGTGTGGATCCTATCTATGTGGTCACATGAGGTATGGAAACATCAGGCAGTGATGCACCTATGGTCAGATCAATGGATTTCTTGACCTGACAGTCTAGAGGAACATATGTGCGTAAGGAGAAAATTTCCTTGTATTCCTCCACATATTTTTCCATCTCCTAATACCATACAGGGGAGCTTTGTTTGGAGGCTTTAGCCACGATATTCTTCTTTCTCGATGGGAGAATCGTAGTGAAAAAAAAATCCTTGTTTGGGAAACAATCTTATTGCATTTATTTATAGTACTCAAAGAGATGGTGGAATGAGGTATTACCTCTGGTATCTTATCCAACATATTTCCCAATGTAATAATAACAAAACGGGGCCTAGAATCATATACAACATGCCACTTCCATACGTATGGTTGGCCTAATACTTGCAATCACAAACAAAATTGCAGCAGTCACGACATTTCAAGTGGATGGGATTTCTTCAAAATTTTCACTTGGTTATAAGGTACAAGAAAGGATTTTCAATAAATTTGTTGATATGTTTTCAAGACCAATTATAAGTGCTTCTACTTTACTTAAAAATCATTCTATTGTACATGGGAGTTACATAGAACAATATGCATCTGATGTTGATTTTCAAGATGTGTACGCTAGTTTGAGTGAAGGGAATCAAGTTGAGGAAAATGTTTATCACATGCATAATAATTTTCTGTTTCATTTTGGAAAGTTGTGTATACCACAAGGAGAGAGACTTAGTGTCATGAGAGAGGCTCATTGGTCTCATATTATTGGACACTTTGGGGTAAGAAAAATAGTGGCGCATCTACAGAGGTATTACTATTGGCCTTGCGTAATAGATAGTGTGTCACATTTTATAAGAGGATGTTCTATGTGTGCAACAAGAAATGCTAGCAATAGGAATATTGGGTTGTACAAGCCACTACCGGTACCATCAAGGCCATGGGAGAGTGTCTCCATGGAATTTGTTGGAGGTCTACCTATGTCAAGAAAACAATATGATTATCTTTATGTAGTTGTGGATACATTCAGTAAAATGTGTATACTTATGCCATGTAATAAAACCATTACTGCTAAACAAACTACTAAACTTTATTTTCAACATGAATGGGTTCATTATGGTTTTCCAACTTCTATTATTAGTGACAAGGATTCCAGGTTCGTTGGGAATTTTCGATCCAATCTTTGGAAGATGATGGACAGAAAGTTGAAAAAGAGTACTACTTTTAATCCAGAAACTGATGGCCAAACCGAGGTGGTGAATAGAATCATTGTGCATCTATTGAGAGTGTATTGTAGTAAACATCCCAAGTTGTGGGATGAACAACTGCATTACATTCATCACGATTACAATCGGGCCAAACACTCTTCTACAAATACATCACCTTTTGAAGCGTGCTCTGGGTATTTGCCGAAATCGCCATTAGCCTTCATATTTGAGAAGGATGTTGAAATTGATGGGCATAGTGATATTAACAATCCTTGAAATTTCATTGAGAAATTTCATATTATTCATAACCAAGTTCAAGAAAAACTTGAGAAGAGTCAAAGAAAATACAAAGAGAGGCATGAAAAACATAGATTTGACCACAAGTTTCAATAAGGAGATGAAGTATGGTTGCACATAAGCAAAGAAAGTATGCAAGGAGAAGGTAAAAATCTTAAGCCCTTTTTCTATGGTCCATTCAAGATCATTAAACAAGTTGGTAATAATTCATTTCAACTTGACTTGCCTTCATATATGAAAATGTAATCCGTTGTCAATGTGGAGGATTTACGTTTGTATGAGCCTCATTTGATTGATGATCAAGGGAGTGATATTCGGATGCCATCTATAGAATATTTCTCACCAGAATTTATGGACGAGCTCAAGGAGGATTTCATCCTTAATAGGAGGACACACACTTCTAAGAGGGAAAGTGTCGACTATCTTCGAATTGGGCTCAAGGGAAACAAACCAAGTAAGGCAAGGTGGATGGAAGTGGAAAAGGTGAGGGAGTTGTACCCTCATCTTCTGAACATGTAACTAAAGTATTTTTGGGTCCAAAAGCTTCCCAATGGGGAGGTGTGATCAGGAGATCATGTGTTATTCTCAAAATTGAAAGTGCTCGAAACTGTACCGAACTTGAGTGATCACAAAGGTTTCGTCGTTGCAATTTTGGTGTCGTGAACGGTTCAAAAAACTGATGTCGTATGAGGAAGATATCGCATTTTGTTCGTTTTCCCAAATAGCTAAAATTTTGTGGCTGGGATGCCTAGTCAACAAGAAGGTACAGTCAGCAAGTGGGATATTTTGGGGAATATTCCCTTTTCTCATGGCCAATCAGATCATGCCACGTGGCTTAATCTAAGCCATTGATTTGATTGCATGAGATTTGTTTCTAACCATTGGACAGAGAAGTACAGGTTTTATTTAGGCCATTGGATGAGAGACATGTGGCAAGTCGGAGGCTGCCACGTGTCCTCGGGAGTTTGGAGTAAATTTTTAGTGGAGTCAGGGGGGTGTTGACCCCAGGACCTCTGGCACGCCCGCGTAAACCTCCGACCATCTTGCTATCAAATTTTTCTTACCTGTATAGTATTCAGCATCAACTTAAAGAGATAAAGTTTCATATATGGAGGAGGGGACCACTGGTGGTCCCAACCCACCGACGGCCCCGTGGTTGCTGGTCACATTGACCAAATATTAACCGCAACATTTAAACTAGCCCGACGGTTCCGCAAGCCATAATGAAAATTTTTCTAACTATTTCGGTCACATGGTATGGTTTGTGAAAAGGTTAAGGCGATGGTTTCGAAACAGCGGACAAACCAGCGGTAATTATAATGCATGTCAACGTGGTCACATGCCACATTGTGACATCAAAAATATGATGTGACGGTTTTTATAAATCGTGACCTCTGATGGGATCAAAGCTATCACATGCACGGTGAAAAGGCATGTAATGTGACGGTTGCAGAACCATGTCAACTCCAGATTCCATTTCCATTTGTAAATTTGGACTAACGGTTTAACAAACCGTAACCTATGGGCTCCGGTAGACATGTCACATGCGTCCAACTCCTAACATGTAATGTAAACTATTTATCCGGTGGAACTATGGAGGCACCCTAAAATTTATGGATTTTTCTAATTATAGCCAAAGTTAAGTGCAATTTCCACTTTTGGTGGAGCATTTCTAGCTAATATTGGGAAAAATGCATTGGGAGGTCAATTTTCGACCAATTTGGGTGAAAAAAGAGTCTACCTATAATAATTTGAGCATTCTAAAGCCGTTGGTGAAGAGAAAAAAACCATTAGAGGCTTGTAAACACATGTATTTTCAATTTCAAGCATAATGAAAAAAAGGGACATGCCATTGGGAGCTGGAACAACAGATGTAGCCCTGGAGGGGTGAACTGCTTCATCATGCCTACTATGTAAAACTTATGTGTGATTGTTTTTCTGTGTTATACACTATTTTACAATGTTATTTAGGCTTATTTTCATGATTAAATTTCACAAATTCATCTATGTTTCATGGTTAAAACACTCATTCCTTAAGCAAATAAATGGAGACAAATTGTACATGTTTATATTACTGAAAGGACACTTAGCATAGAAAAACTAATAGACACCTTTCAAATGAATTGTGGTGGTGGAAAACCACATAAATTTTCATGAAGGATATTTTTTAGTTACATGGGTTACCAAAAATAGTTATATTAGATCAAGGTTCCAAGTTTACTTATAATTTCTAGAAGACTCTGTCTACATGAATGGGTGCATATTTGAACTTTAGTTCATCCTACCATCCTCTAACAACCCTTGGTTGACTTTTCATGTAAATAAAATAATACCAAGGTCATGGGGCACGTATTCCAAGCTCAATGTTTGGAAAAACACTTTAGTGGGTATCACTTATGCTTAATTAATCGTTATGAAAATTAGAAAAGCCATTAGAAAAGGAAAAGTGGGTATAGACCTAGGTTTGGAGTAGATGCGCTGCCAACAAAACCCTTTATTACTGACCCTTTCGGCAAAGATTTGCTTCGAAGACCAAAGTATCACCCTAGGAAATATTGGGTAATTATAGAATGAGTTTTCTGCATCCAAAGGGATATAAGGATATGGATTTACTACTATGCTTCTTCCTTATGCCTTCCTAAACTGCATAGATGAAAATATATAATTTTCAGTTTATGCCCTATTCATCAATTAGTACTACTGCACTTTGTGCCTTTGCTAGTATTATGCATTAATCAATCCAATAGAATACATATAAACAACATAAAATATCTTATTGTGCATAATAAATCATACATAAGACTTCACAATATATAACAAAACTTTAAAAATAAATCATAAACAGGTTTCGAAAATACACTGAAATACTTCAGAATTTTCCTTCTATTTATTTATAATGTGTATTTCTAGTGCAATCCTTCTTCGACACACACACTCAGTTGTGGGTGGTCTGTGCACATAACTGCAGACCAAGGACTCCAATCACACAACTATGGAGCCTTCTCGAAAGACCCAAAATAGGATAAAACAAAAATAATTTACTTTGCACTCATACAATCATTCTAATTCATCTATATATTTCTATCACTTGACTCCCTAAGACATCTCCTTATGTAGCATTATTTCTTATGATACCGTGGTTCGCAAACCATGGGTGGAGCTCAAAATACTCATAAAGATCCCAATCCCTTTACAAAAATAGGGGCTTTTACCTGCCCTAGAGGCCCTAAGACCCCTAAAATGCTGCATGAAGCCTTTAAACTCCACACAATTGTCTTCTTTCCATGGGATCACGCACTCCATTTTCTAAAAATATGAAGTATTTTCCCAAAACAGAATCAAGTTAGGCCCTACCCAATAGGTCCCCGACACTCACATGTGACTTGTACCGAGTCACTCAGCTGGTGCATCCTAATTATTTTCTTTAACGTTGGTGTAGGCATCCTTTAGCATCCAAATCATCTCTGCAAACTATGTTCTCTCCTAGCATACTTCTTCTAATAAATTTTCTGTAGTTGCCCCTACAATTCATTCAAGCACATATTTCTTCTTACACCTCATTTCCATAAGCTTTCGGTCTACAATATGTGATAATTGCATAGCCTCATCCTCCCAAGGCTTGGTTCATGCTATGATGATTTTTTCTTTTCGTCTCAACTCCTCAATCTAACACTGCATAAAATTTCCTTCCTCCAAATGGGAAAATCATTATGTAGGCACTAATTTTATCGTCGTTACATTAATCTCATCAAACTATTTTTTCTTTGCCACAATCTCGTCTTCAATTTGCTACACATTAGGATCTTCTTGCAACGAGGTCCATATCTCCATAGTGTCCTCGAATATCTTACCATGGTCCTTGACATGTGTTGCAATACCTTCTAGTGCAACCTTCATATCTAGATTATGTTGTTCATGTAATTCTAGTGGTATGGCTCGTTGTAACTTCAGCTATAAATCATGAATCTGCATCTGAACCAGAAACTTAATATCCTCCAACTCAATCTTAGATTGTTTAAATGTAGTGACTAGCTTGGATATGGAGGTCAGACAACTTGGTGAAATATCTAGTAATAATCTCCTCCAGTTGTTGTTTGTGTGCCATTACCTCATTGCAGTTCTATATTTCCTTCTCCATGTCATTGAAAATTTTCTTGTTCTCATGCTTTGCTTCCTTGATGACCATCAAGGCACGCTGCTCATGCACCTTCAATTCCTCCATAACTCCCAGATGAAAATCATGTAGTGCCTAGATGGGCACCATAGCAACATTTACACTAATGTTTCACCAAATTTGTGCATGCTCACGATCTTTGACATTCTCAAAATGAAATTCCCCTTCGGGTACCTACAGAGAAAGAAACTCAGTCGTTAGTGCCATCTACTATAGTGGCTATATTTTCTAGTTCTCTAGGGTCATGCTCACCTGAGCCATGCTCGCTTGTTCTATGCTCGCTTGAGTCACGCTTGCTTAGACCACTCTCGCTTGTACTTTCAACTAGTTTATGCACTATTTCACTTATGTCAATATAGCCTTGTATTGATCTTCAATGTCACTCCACAAGTCCTCAGTGAAATGCAACATTTTTCAGCAATCTCATCGAGGTCCCCTTCAGTAAGGACCAACGACTCCATTCCAATCTATCTATCAGACTTGTGCTTCTTACGCTCACCTCCCAAAGTAGGTGTCTTTCACTTATTTAAAATAAAGTAGGGGTCTATTGTCGTTGTATCATCTAAGGAATTCTCACTTCCCTGATACCCTCACATAGTTTCTTGTCCATCCTTCTGAGTTTCTGGTTCTGATTTCGCCTCAGTTGCTTTCCTTCGATTCTGTTAGCGCTCGAATCTACCACAGGCTGAAGAAGGCAAAAATCGAGGCAACATCAAACCAAGCTCAGCCTCGTAGCTAGCCCTACGAGGACATGAGAGGGCTCTCTCCGGGTCTAACTCAGTGAAAGATGTCCAATAGGATCTGAGATGACCTAAATGAAACACTGATATTGATTTTAGGCTAGTAAATTGATATAAAAAGGGGTTTTTTAATAAATGGGGTTTTCTGGGCTGTGTGGGGCAAAGACAGCAAGAGCAGAGATCAAATGTAAAACACAGATTATCTCCTGAGGCAAGGTAAGCATGAAGTTTAACATCAAATTTAGATTAAATGGAATGGCTGGACTGCTGAGGAGTTGACAAGGGCATAGAAGATGTATCCTTGTCAAGCAGAAGAAAACATTAAATATGAACAAACTTAAAGGCAGAGCATATAAATTATGAATTCTACCTTAACACTTCATTTGTTCAAATGGAAACGATCATGAAATGACATGAACACATAACAGGCTACATATGAAACAAAAGGAAAAACATTTGCTAAATTTCAAGCCACAAGAATCTCAAGAAACAGAGCTGTATTTCTCCATTAAAATCTCTGTCTAAAACTGTACAATAAAACTTTGTTTTTCTCCTACACTAGCTCTCAGAACTCTCTCTGACTCTGCCTCTAAAAAATCCCACAAATGATTATTTTAATACATTAAATAAACTATTCTAAAAAAAAAACAACAGATCGACCCCCAAAACAGGGGCGTTGTTTCAACTAAAGCCATGAAGATAGAACGAATCCTCCATTTGCTCTTAAAGATAGAAATCCTTCCATTATTCCAGCGTGAAGACAGAAATAGGCAAACGAACCTATGAATGCCACTTTGCAGCTGCTCTCAAATTTATGGCGATACGCTTTGCCATTCTACAAAAATTGCTAAAATATGGGTCAAACTGCCACATATGCTCTTTTAGATGAATCGAATGCCCACATATTGGAACGATTGCCACGTTACTGATATCTTTAAGTCATCTGCAGACGGTTCATCTTCCCTGATGCAAATATCAGTGCTGTAGTTTCGGGCTCCCTTATTCTCATTATGACTGCTGCAAAACGCTTGGGATTGTACTCTGCATTTCGAGCTTGAAGAGCAATGACTTTCAAGTCCAATTTGCAATCCAAGTTTACAGTGGACACTATATTCTAGAGGGTGCGAACGATGCCTGAAGGATGCTTCTCGAGATCCACTGGCTGAATCCCTTCCAAAACCTTTTCGGCCATGTTCTTCACTATCGAATGAAACAGAAAAGCTTTTACAATGCCCTCGAAAAAATGAAATCTCGATCCTTTCTTATACTAAATCCTGAGGGAATCTCTTGAATCTGATTAGCTTTTGTATTTATAGGTGGTGTTTGAATTGAGTTTAATTTGATTTGTTGCCACTCCGCTTCACTTAAACTCTTGGTTTCACTTTCATGATTGCGCTCACCAGATTGTGCACCCCAGCCGAAAAATGACCAGCCTTTTGGTGCTGGCTTTCTCTTACGAAGTATATCATTCCCAGAAGTCTGTTCCACAAAATTGTGGGCCAACATTCTCCACTGCAAAATAACTTCAGCTTCAAGCTCCCGATCAATTTCTTGAATCTCTTTATCATCATCAATTGTTGTCCGCTCAGGATCAGCTTGTAAGCAAGAAACATAACGTGAAACATATCTCTTACGCAATCGTGCATACCATAAAACATGTTCCCAGGAAACATGGCCACTTATTTTGTTCTTCAGTTAACACTTTACAAGCATATTTCCACCAGGACTTGGCATCTTCATGGATCCCCAGAAGAGGCCGATAGTGAGCATACTTTAACCGACGATTGAAAGCTGTAATATTTTCAGCTAGCTTTAGTATGTCCCGGTATTCTTCCTGGGACAAGGACAAAGTGACATCGTCCAAATTTATGAGTGCTTTTTGTGCTGGTTGATCTTCACTTCTTAAATCCTTGTACCGAAGTTTTGTATATTTTGCATACCCACGTACAGGAAGCAAGAGATAACTGTGTTCTTGGAAACCCATATTCCCATTTTCAGAATCCTTCGCCTTTATTCCAGGTTCAAAAATCTGGCTCCACTGTGATGGTAGCAACTCCTCTCAAGGTTTGTCCGTCTTCCATGGCTTTATGTCAGAATCAAAATATATTGCCAACCTTTCAAGCGCTATGGACTTCTGCATGTGTTCTAGCGCTCCCCCAGTAATAAAAATTTCATTTCCATTCTCATCAATCGTCACAGATGCAAGTTCTCCAAAGTTATCCCTGCTGCAAAAGGGTGTCCAGGATTGCTTTCAGTGTCCTCGTATCTGATGTGGATATTTGTAATAGAGACCTTGATATTCCCAATTATAGTGTTAATAAGAGACCCCAACCAAGATGTGTTCTCTTCAGCCTCTTGCTTATGTTTTGATTTCCAGCAACTTTATTTCCATTTCCCGTACTCTAGATCTCTTAGCTTCTTGAAAAAAATCATCAGTACATCCCTCAACCTTGGTTGCAGGCTCTACCAAGAGGAAAATGCGATCCAAATAAACTAAAACTGGTTCTTGACCCAATTTGCTCCATGGGACCTTCAATTTGATAGAGCCCAAAAAACCTGATTTCACTTTTACAGGCAGCTTAAGAGCATTCAATGCCTCCGGCCTCAATTGCATATTTGTCGATTCAACATCCCACATTTGAAAAGAAACGTATAAGTCTACAAGTTCCCTCCATGCTTTTCCAATGGATGCTTTTCCAATAGGCCTGAGTAAACTTTGTCTGCTCGTGTCCAAGATCCTTTAGCCTCAAACCACATTCCTTCCAGCCTACCTACTCTGGTACTGTCTGGAAACTTCTTCAAAAGAATTTGAATGTATTCCTTTGCAATTTCCAAATGCTCACAGTCCATAGCCGCAATGGATACTTGCTCATACAAAGTCCATACTTTATTTGCAATGGCAGTGAAAGACCTGATGCCACCGCCACCTACAGGTCCATTGGTATAAAGAGATTCAAATTCCTGTGTAAAATGAACTGCATGATCCTTTTCAGTGTAAAACTCGGAAGCAGCTACATCCATGCCAATAACAACCTTGCCAGTATAGCCTGCTTTCTCAATGGCAATCTTCAATAACTTGAGGCCTTCTTTATTCTCCTTGTGTTTTTGCAGAACTTGCCTCAAAGACATATTACTCACAGAGTCACCACTAACAGGCACAAAATCACCTCGGATCACATTCCGTTGATCAATAAGACGCAGGGCATTCCCAACGCTAACACAATCATTTGATTTCAATAGCTGTGACAATGAAGTTTGTTTGGGATTTCCAGTGAGACTTCTCCAAATAGATTTTTGCCTCTGATTGCTGATGATGTTTTGTTTTCTTTTGTTTGTGCTTTTGCAGAGACAGGAGCTGCTGAAGCTGAAACAAGGCTGCCATTTGAAGAGCTGGAGAATTTGCAGCATTACATATTCTAAAAAACACATTTAATGAATTCTTCTTCAAAACAGGGTTTTGAAGAAGAATCAATTTCACATTGATGACATTCCTGAAATAAACACCTACTGAATCTTCCTCTGGCCTACTTCTGAAGACTAAACCCTGGACTCCAGAATTAAAATTACTCTTTAATGACTGCAAATAAGGAGATTGCAGCAGACTGACAAGACGGAGTCTAACAGGTTCTTCTTCATGACTTTCTTTGCAGTGGTAGCTTGCCCAATTGTACTTTCTTGTTTTGTTTTTGGGGGACTCAACCAATGACTTTTTCATATGTGTAATATCATCCTTTGTGACCAAATATGGTAGTTGATGCCATTCCTCTTCATAATACATGTGGAAACGGATCTGAACATGATGAAAATCTACTTTAAACTCGATGATTATGCGATATTACTAAAAAAAAACTGGTGATAGCCTTAACTTTTGACTCACCACTGTGTGCAAATCAATCTCCAATAGGACCTATAATAACTTGTTCTTTGTTTTCTGGGTCAGCTATTTAGAAAACCATAGCGAGGCATACCTCGCAGCTTCAAAGACATTAGGGTCCACAGTGGGGAACTAGGACTTGTCGGGTTCTTTCCATACCATCAGCTTTATCAAGAGAAATAACCATGCGTAGTGAAACTACCTTCCATCCTCCTGGAAATCTTGACATTCATACAAAACTGCTGAAAAAAATATCGAGCCCAATTATACTGGACTTCTTTGCTGCACTACGCAGTGAAATATATGACTAGAGTCAGCACCTCATCTGCTCGACACTTCCGCAGAATATTTCTAGCCAAAATGTGTGTGTCAAAGCACACAGAATGATCATTACGATAGTGTATCCTCAAGATTTATTTATTAGGTCGTATTTATCCCTCATCTTATCTACTATTGCCTTATCCTATTAAGCGCAATTATCCATCTCATATGCATATCGTTAATGGGGATTTTCTCACCCAACCAAACACATTAGTCATGCACTAAGGCCAAAAACTCATGCACACATATGGTGTTGATGTTGCTATCCTTGAAATGTGGAACATAAATCATATTCAATAGACCTGCTCGCTGAACTCTGGCTTCCCACCTAAGTGCCTCTAATCTTGTGACTTTGGTTTCTTCATAATAGAGTGCGCACAACAATTTTCTAGGCTGGAACTGGGGATACTTGCTTGATTCATTAAAATCACAATCCTTCATGCGCAGTTGCAGCACATTCACCAAGAAATGTCTGGGCACAATCTCTGGTAGCAATGATGTAAATGTTTTGACATAGGAGGTGCCTAGGTCCTTTTTTGGTTTGGAAATCGACCTCCTTAGTGGCATATATGGCGGCAACCTAGAAATGGGTTCCACATATTCTACGTCAATATCCTCTACCATACATACCATAAATTCTTCTTTGCAGTCTTCATAAGCCATTTTCTTCTTCTTCTTATCCATCCTCTTCTTAGTTAATTATTCCTTAGTGATCTTCTTCCTAGGTGACTATCTGACAACGGGATTCTTTTGTTGTTTTTTATTCTACGCTACTACTACAATAGACCACCTCCTTGGGGACCTCAGTCTGATATGCACTGGTGGTGTATCAGTCATGATATATCTGAGCCATCTCCTCAGAAATTTTGCTTCAACTCTTCGAAAATCTTTCTCGGCTCTCACTTTGTTGAAAAATAAAAAATATACTTCTTAGTGAGAAAAGTGTCTGAATGCAAAGCGGGATGCAATATTTATAACCAATTTTCATTTAAAAATCCATGATCCTCTTCAGATTCACTTCATTAATGCATATTTTTTGAAAAATTTTCCCAACTATGCTCATTAAATACATTTTCCCCGCTCCTTTCAACAGAAAATTTCCTTTCTAATCAATTTTTGTACCTCCAATCGTTATATTTCTGGCGTACTTTGATGGATCATGCTTCATGTCTGAGTCATTCCTCCCTCATCGCAGTTTCTTTGAACTCCTCCATCTTCCTGAAAACCACGCACCACTTTCGCTTTGTCAAGGCCCTTCTGTCGGAGAGTAGCTTATAGTCCCATTCTCTCTTACAACTACTTGTATCATTAATAATATTCCCTTTCATATAGTCATCGTGGCATTCCATGGATGGATTTATCCCTCTATAGCCTCAATCTACTTCCATTTACTTGTCTTGGCATCATCTGATCATGCAACTTCGCAAGCTGAACTCCACCTCCCTTCGAGATGTGTCTGATAATATATGGTCCCAACCAATTTGTTTGGAAATTTTTTTGGAACTTCGCAAACTTAATATCATACATGAACACTAGGTCTCCTTCCTTGAATATTTTCTATTTGATATGCCTATCATGTCAGGATTTTTTCCTTGCTTTTGGTAGTTGTTGATGATATCCTACAACGAATTTGTCTTCTTCAAGAGAAAGCAACTATTCCAACTTTTTTCCATTATATCATTGTTTTCCATATCTATTACTACTCCAATTCTTAGACTAGGCATAATGTATTCCATAGGCATAACTAATTCCTATTAATAAACCAGCCTATAAGGTATATGTCCTGTAAACTTCCTGCTAGTTATTCTATATGATGATAATATAGCTGGAATTATCAAACCCCAATCATTTCTGTTGAAATTGCATATTTTGGTTAGATCACTCTCCAAAATTTTGGTAAAAGCTTCAACTACTCCATTTTCTTGAGGGTAATAAGGTGTACTCTTTTGATGATGCATTTGGAATTATTCAATTAATGCCTCAGTGGTATTATTCAAGAAATGTAACCCTTTTTCACTCATCAAAATATTCAGGAACCCAAATATGGACAAAATGTATTCAAATATGAAATTCATAGCAGTATGTGCACTATAATCCTTCACTAGCTTAGCTTTGGCCCATATGGTCAAATAATATATGGCGGTGATGATATACCTCACTTCGGTATTCTTCCCTAGTGGATTAATCGGTCCAACAAAGTCTATTTCCCACTTATCAAATTCCTCCAAGGTCACTTGTGGGTTTAAATGCATTTCATATATCCTAGATGGTCTTCTGGTTTTTGACAAGCATTGCAAGATCTACAATATTCTTTCGCATCGTTGTGCAATGTAGGCGAGCACAATCTAGCTCTCAAAATATTATGCGCAGTGGATTTTCCTGCATAATTTCCTCCTAAAGCTCTGCCATGATATTATTCCAAAATTATTTCTCTTTCATGCTCATAGACATATCTGCGCAATATTTCATCTGGTTCAATTTTATACAAATGTCCTGCAATCTAAGAAAAATCAGCTTCCTTGACTACCAGCTCATTTTTCTATTGTGCAGTATACTCCGTAGGTGCCATCCCTGTACTCATAAATTTAATAATATTTGTGAAGTGATCATCTGCAACCCTTATTTCAAAAATTTCTGCATATGGAATGTTCTCTTCAATGCTTGTGGGTTCTTCACCATTCTTTATCCTAAACAGATGATCAGGTCCAGCATTCAATCTTCTCGACTTAACTATAACTTCAAAGTCATACTTCTGAAACAAAAACAACCACCTACAAATATTGCCTCCCAATACGGCCTTGTTCACTAAATACTTTAGTGCTGAGTGATTTGTAAACATCTTGAAGTGCACTCCTAATAAATAATGATGGAATTTCTATAGTGCATACACCGTAGCCAATCCTTCGTGTTTTGTTGTAGAATAATTATTTTCTACCTTCGAGAATTTCCTTCTTGTAAAAGATATGGGGTGATCAATATTTCCATCTCCTAGCTACATCAGTACCAAGCCCAATGCTATGCAAGATGCATCCACATGAACGTGAAACTCCTTGCTCCAATCTAGAAAAACTAGAATCGCGATAGTTACCATGTTCTCCTTTAAAATGTTGACGCTTATATAGCATTTGTTAAAATTCATCTAGTAGCCAGTATGTCCCAGTGTTGTGCGTAGTTGCTTCACTGTCTTAGGTGGTTCTAGGTTCAAAATAAGAACAAAATTTCTGGGATCAACCATCAATACTTGTCTACAAACCACATGCTCGAATAGTATACCAAAAGGTACACAAAAGATGCATTTCTTCAAGTTCAACGATATTTGATACTGCCTACAAGTATCCAACATCAGTATTAAGTTCACAACATGGTTCTTCAGCATTCCAAAGAATATCAAATCATTAAAATAAACTTCCAAAAGCTTCTGCACATACTCCTTGAAATATGTGACTACTACTCTAGAGAATATTGCAGGAGCATTCTTGAATCCAAAAGGAATGAATGTATACTCACAAGATCCCCATTCATTGGAAAAAATTGTCTTACTCCTATCTTCTGGTGCAATTCTAATTTGATGGTAACCTGAAAACTCATTTGTAAAAGAGTAGGTCTCCTGCCCTATGAGATTATCCAATACTTCATCTATAAATGTTGTGGGGCATAGATCATGCACACATGTATTGTTCAACTTCCTCAAAAAAAAAATTACGATTTCACTCGTTTGCTTCTTCTCCTGAACAATCATAGGACTTACCCATTCATATACCTCCACAAGGTCAATTATTTTATCTTTAAGCATATTTTCCAATTCCTCCTTTACCTTTTACTTGTATTTTGGGCTCAATCTATAGGGTCACTACCTTGCAGGCTTCGCATCTGGCTTCATAATGATCCTCATAACCCTTAGGTCTCCTCCTATCCTTTTAAGTTCAAAAAAATTCGTGGGAAAGAACGCTTCATATTCATGCAACAACTAATACATGATGATCCTCTATTTGTTCCAAATCTTAAGGTCTTAATTGTCTTCAAAAATGGCACCACGTTGTAGTTCTAGTCACTCAGAATCAAACAAAATTTACGGTTTCTCATTTGGCCTCGGGATGAAGGATAAATCATTTGTTTAAGTTTTATGGTGAACAAGTGCAGAAGAGGCCATGTGATTTTTCTGCAGTGCGACACATGGCGACAATAAAATCAATGAGGGTCAGTTCATCTCCGGTGAAAATCTCCAATTGATGGTGACATTTTTGGGTTTTGCAGGTGCATGGTGTGATTTGAGGTCATGGGTGCATGAATTTAGTCATGGCACATGTTTGAACAAATAAATTTCTAACATGTGCTACAAGATGCAAAAAAAAAAAAAAACACATAAAAAGCTAAACCTAAGCTAAAACCTAAATAATGAAACCTATGATCCTAAAACTAAGGTTTATGGTCATGTATTAAATCAAATGATGGGTTTAAAGTGGAAAAGTATTTATTATATAGTTAAAAACTCTATCGGATATCAAATGTTATGGAAATCAACCATATGGTAAGAGCATAATAGACATAGTCTAAAAACTATGGTATCAAAACTATAAAAGGGAGTGATATAATTTATGGTTATCATATAAGATTTTAAAATGGAAATATCTTTATTATATGGTATCAAAGTTAAATGTATGGCATGATTTTAGTGGATATGATATAGTGGATGGTGTCATATGGTGGAAGAATAAATAGTGAAGAGGAATAGATAAATGATGGAATTAAGCCACCAAATCCACACACTGTATCAAACATTTACCAAAAATACATACAGGGTTTTCGAGATATGGAATAGATAAGGTTTAAAAACCTTATTTTAAAATCATATGCAATGCATAGGATTTATCAGAGGGGTTGTAAAATATATGATAAGGATTATTTATGATATATATAAATGAGTCGATACCCTATCGTATGTCCAAAATGTGCAATCTACAATTGGAATATGGTTAATAAATGTGCCATGGTGTTGAATTCTCATTGCACCGAGAAATAACAACAAAAAACATGCTAAGTTTAGACCAGGAGATTCAATCCTAAAAATTTTCCGTGCTCCTATAAAAGGTTTACCACTACACCAGTGTAGGCATATTTGATTTTAGAGTGGGAGAATAGTATTTTGCAGGTTTTGTAGCAGATATTCTTTTCAGCATAACTTGAGCATCCTTGAGCCTTTTGGTGAATGGAGAGAGGCCTTGGAAATTTGAGATAGATGGCTTTATTTTTACAATAACCAGCAGTTCCTGCATTCATAGATCAGTTGACGAAATATCTTGTAAATATATTCTTTGTATCATTTCCTAATAAAATGGACGCCCACTTGGAAGTGGACCTGGAGATGTAGTCCACGAGGGATGAACTCCGTAATCAATTTTTGTTGTGTTATGTGTATTTCTTTACTACTATATTATTCTTCATTTAAGGTCTTTAAGTTTATGTTTAAGGCATAATAATAAATCAATTTTCTTAATTCATTCACATAAACACTTCATTATTCAATAGAGAAAATAATCAATCTTGATGTTTTCAGATCATATAATTTGGTATCAGAACAGGTTGATAATGTTAAACAAGATTTTTTCCAATTAATTTTGACTAGATCCAGGCCATGACGTGGAGAAGGGAAACTTGAGGAGATAGATCCAAATATTGGAAAGAGGAAAATCTCTCGAAAGATGACCGGTGAAACTGAAGAAGAAACTCTCGAACCCAAGACTAATGAGAAATTTCAGAAGATCTTCCTCAATATGCAAAGGATGATTGTAGAACTCTATGAAGACAAGAAGACTCGAGATGCATCTTCGTCTTCTAAAGGAAAGAAGGATAAAAAGGGCGAGGTTAAAATAGATGGTGACAAATGTCCTCCTTCTCCATCTTCGTCTTCTAAAGACGCAAAAGAGGGAAAGGATATGAAGAAAATTGTTGGTAATGAACCTCCTTCTCCTACATCTTCATCTTCTTCTTCTTTCTCTTCTAACGATTCAAGTTCAGATTCCAACTCAAAGAAGAAAAATAATAAATTTCCTTTTTTGAAGCTTGATGTAAAGTTTGAACTACCCATATATGACGATGAAATGGATACTGAAAAGTTAGATAACTGGATTAAACAAATGTAAGTATATTGTAGAAACATAATATTGATGATGATTCTACATAAGTTCAATTAGCTAAACATAGAATGGGGGGAACAACTTTGATTTGGTGGGAAAGTAAAAATCAATCATATTTAAAGCGTAAAGGTAAAATTATCTCTTCATGGTATAAGTTTATTAAAGCTCTTATAAAGCAATTCTATCCTTTAGGATATACGCAACAGGATGTAATCGATTGGCATCGTATAAGACAAGGTAAAGGATGGAGTGTGCAATAGTTTACATAGGAATTCAGGAAGAAGGAATTAGAACTTTATATTCCATTAAACACATCGGAGACTTTGTTAAATTATACTGGAAGTTTGCATTATTATTTGCAGCATATATTACTTATTTTTAATCCAACTAAATTTGATGTAGTGTGTGTGAAAGCCATTCATGTTGAATCAGGTGGCAGACCTTTTCAATTTTCAAAGAAACCATTTAAGCATTCTGAGAAAAAGGACTCCAAAGGAGACAAGGGAAAGAAACCAGCAACAACTAAGCACGAAGGGGAAAGGCCTACATGTGCTCATTTTCAGAGGGTTGGACATGATTAATCCATGTGTTGGAAGCCTCATCCAGAACTCAAGCCAAATAAGTTACTTAAGAAGAAGGGTGAAATGAAGGATAATGCAGCAGTCCTACAGGATTTCGGTTTTGAATCTAATGATAGAAAGAAGATAACCACTATGGGTCTGACAGGAAATCCTCTTGAAGCTAGTCGTTATATTTCTACTTGTTCTACATCTTATTCGAAATATAATAATGTGGTTTAAGATAATAAGACAATTGAATTGTTTCACATAAGGATAATATCCAAGCACCTAAAATTGACACATTATTTGACAGTGGATCCCAAGAAAACTTAATATTGAGCAACTAGGAAGGAAATTGGAATTGGAAATCACATCTCATCCAAAACCTTACCCTTTATGATAGTTAAAGGAAAACACTCAGATGCATGTCACAAAACAATGTCGATTAAAGTTTGCAATCACAAATAATTTTGTTGATGAAGTTAATTTAGATGTGATTCCTTTGTACATATGTGGTGTTTTGTTGGGTATCCCTTATCTCTATGATTGAGATGCCATATTCTATATAAAGGAACATAAGTTTCATCTCTTTAAAGTAAAAATTGAATACATTGTCAGGGCACATAGAAGTAAGACAAAATTGGATTTAATTAATGTTGGTCAAATGAAAAGGCTCATAATTTCAAGTAAAGTTATTTTCTCATGTTTGTTAAGAAACAACCTGACGATAAGTATGATTCTTTTCAAGGAAGTGATTCTCATTTTAAGGAAAAATTGGTTGAATTTTTTTATTCTCATAAGGAATTGTTTAAAGAACCAAAAGGTATGGCCAAAACTAGAAATACAACATGAGATTCAATTACTATCTGTTGCACCTCTTCTCAATATTGGCATGAATCATATATTAGACATTAAAATGGATTTAAGAAATGAATATCCATAGCTTGATGCTTCAACAACTTTAATGAGAATAATGGATGATGTATTTTTTTCTTTCTTGGTAACTTTTTCATAGTCTATCGGGATGGTATTCTTAATTTTAGTTCAAATTGGAAAGTTAGAAGTTTCGCGGGTACATATCAGTATTGGAGGAATTTTGTTTTTCATTTCTCTTTTATAGCATCACCACTACATGCTTTAACAAGTTTTAAAGCCTACTTTCAGTGGAGAGGAATACAAAAAAAAACAGGTGACACTTTGAAGAAGAAAGTTGAAAAATTCCACTGGATTTTCCACAACCATTTGAAATCAAAATTGATGCTATTAGGTATGCAAAAGGAATACTAGTTCATAAAAATCATCAAACATTTCAATACCTTCAAACTCAAACTATGTTGCAGAAATATGGATGGGTATTTTGCTGATCTGGAATTTATTGTTAGTTAATGATGTGCTAATATCAGTTTTAGAATTAACTTGAAAGTGCTTTGCTTTTCTTATCATACAAGAGTTTATACAAGTGTTTATGAGTGACAATTAATTAAACTTGATGAGATTAAGTGCATTATATGAACTTAAAGGAATGGAAACTAAATGTTGAACAACAACATAATAAAACACAACAAGCACAAATAACAGAGACAAATACACAAGTTTTTGATGAAGGATTTCACCCCTCCTGGGCTACATCTCCTTGGTCTAGCTTCATAGTGTGGGCCTTTGTATTAGCTTCATTTTTTTCAAATGTGCCTTTTACATTCTCTTTTTGCCTCTGCAACCTTCTCCAATCGATCGAAAACATCAAAATATACCAAGAATTACTCTTCTTGAGCCAAAATTGGTCGAACATTGCCTCAGTTATGGCAAAACCAAAGTTTCCTTGTTTTTCTCCACTAAATTTGGATGTCTGCTAGTTAACTCGACTAAATGTGGAAGTCCGCCGAATTCAGCGAGTCTGTCAAAGGCGCTGCCAAGATAAGTATGCGGTTAAGTTAAGATAATTTTGTGTTTAAGTGGGGTTAAGTGCATTTAGCGCTAACCCTCACTTATTTTTTAAACTCGGTTATCGTGGGTTAACCACGTATTATCGTATTAAACACAACTTAATCGCATTTAAATTTCCACATAAACATCCCACCGCAATTGCTTTGTATCTCGATCTTCGTGCCTGGCCATGGAGGAGGAGGTTGGTGCCCTCTGAACCCCCATACTCTGTGGACACAATCTTTAAGTAAATGTGAGATCCATAATGGTTAAGGATAATGGTGGTAGGAGAGGTGGTAAGTTGTTGGACTGTGGTGTGGGTGGTCGTGGGTTCAACCCCGACCTTAACTACATATTTGTGTTGAAACATGCAAAGGCTCCGAACCATAGTATAACAAAACTTTGGTTAACAATATAGGTTGTGAATATATGTTGAATTCCCATTCGACTATGGTTTCGACCATTAGTCCCAACCTTTGATAAATATTTATAATGCGCCCAATGATAATCACATTTGACCTTGCATATAAAAAATAATCATGCCAACCACCTTGCCATGGGTGGGGGGGGCATGTTGGAACAAGGTCTCCTACAAGAGCTGCGAATATGGTCCATATTTGTATATTTTTTATTATATTTAGTCTAACGCAGGGGTTTTGGGGTGGGTCAAAGCCCCTATTGCATTGTAAGTGGGTCAAGGGTAGACCAAGAGTCCGCAAACGATGGTTTGCGGACCATTGGATGCATAGGCTAAAGTAGTATAAGTAGTTGAACCTTTTTGAGTTGTAAGACATACTTGGATTAATATTGGTGCGAATTGCGAATCAGTAGATCTGTTTGGGTTTTTGGGGAAAGGACTCTTGTTCGTTGTGTGCGCGGAGATCCTCAGTCCTGCTATGTGTGAACCCTACTACTGTGTGCACAGGTTGGGTTTTTTGGTATTGTAAAAGGAACTGAAGGATTAATGAATGCAGAAGGCTATTGAAATCTTTGAATCTATCAGATCCGTGATATCTGTTTATGTATGCTCTATGTCATTGATTTAAGCTTCACAAGTACTTGTGTTACGTGTTTATACTACGATCTAGATCTATTATGGTATGCATAATTCTATATTGAGCTCTGCAAGTAACTGTGCTATGTGTTTATGCTACATTGACCGTTGATCTGAATATATTTATTAGGCTTGATGCAAGAATATATGCGATAGTTGCCTTATTTTCCTATATCTGTGATTCATTGCGATTATACAAGATATTTCGCACGTGGATGCGGAGAAACTAATAGATCTGGGTTCTATAATATTTGATCTGATAATTTTCAAGTCGAACGCAGCTCTACCTGACTTACCTACCCTCTCCTAAGGTGCGGAAACCTAGTTCTAGCACCCTCCCATACTACTTTGGGTGAGACTTTGGCCTGCACAAGAAAGCCATTGTCAAAAGGGCCAGTAGTATAGGGGTTTTTTGGCAAACCTTAACATCCAAACCTAGGTCAGGACCCCTCGAGCCAACAAATTGTTCCGTTGTCGGGACTGGGAGCTTTTTGAGAGAGGGATTAGGTAATTCCAAGGCCGTACTAGAAACCTGAAAGAAAAGAAATTGATGAATGGTTTGAAGGGAAAGTTCAGGAATTCATAGTGAAAGAAAACCACAATAAGAGGTTGACCACCGAAGAGTGGAAAAATAGGTATATTTTCACACAGATATATGAGATGTTTTTCGTAACCATTGCGATTGAGCTCTAGGAGTGGCATGCAAGGTTGGTCGAATTTCAGAAGTGTTGGAAGGACGAGCGGGTCACACAATGGACCCCAGAATTGATCTAGCGGTTAGAAAATTCCGATAACACCATCACTCACACCATAGATCACTGGGTGGACAACGTGCTAGAAGGATTTGTGACAGAATTCTCCATTGACCAATTTGTCTCCCACTCCGAAGAAGAGCGAATATTCTTCAAAGGATTTAGGGGTAAGTTTCTGAAGACTTTACCATTGCTGATTAAGCTATTACTTTGCGAAAAAAGTATTTTGTGTAGCCACACTGAATGAATCACCTATGATCTAGACAGGAGTACGATGCGAAGTGGAAAATACTATTGGACCAACCTAGAAGGAGGTAGATCTTTCTACAACCTGGTAAGAGAAGCAATTGCACAGAGTCCTACAACCACACCACTTTAAAACTAGTGTAGGGGTAAGAATTCACCTACACCTCCACCACCAGAAGACGACATGGTTGCACACATGAAATTACCTATCTTTAAGGGTGTGGGAGATGAGGACATGGAGCAGTTCTGGTTTGTCGCAGAATCAGTGTGGACTGTGCAGAATGTAGCTAGTGACACGGTGAAGAGGGCACAGCTATCCCTTGCCTTCGAAGGAAGAGCTTTGGATTGGTACATGGGATACATTGGACAACATGCAAACTCAACCATTGAAAAGGTCAAGAACCCCTAAAAAAAACAGTTCAAGAATCCTAAGTCCTATGCTCAAATAGTGGTCGATCTAAAGGATTTCAAGCAGGGGCCTTCTAAATTTGTATGAGAGGTCGATCAATGGCTGAAGAAGGTGATCAAGAAAGGAGGATTTCAGTACGACGACAGACAGCACACGGAGTGGTTCATTTCTATGTTGTTGCCTCACCTGCACGTACCTATGGGTCACCAAACTTTTGAATCACTGGAAAAATCCCTGGAGGTCGCTATGAAGTTAGAAGCTGTGCCCAGTGATGATACCCAGATAGGCGTCCAGAAGATCCAAGGAAAACTAGAGGCGATGCACATGGAGATCCAAAACCTGTGAAAGGAATGAGGCGCATAGGCTAGCCCGGAAAATATGGTGCATACGTTGCAGGACGAATGGTCACACCAAGAATAACTGCCCACTATTAACAGACTACATGCAGGCCGGGGGACCTAGTTCACTACACCCTAAGGAAGTGGCAGGACCAAGTGGGTTGGCACTACGGTGCGATGATTTCTGCGTTGTAGGGCTGCATGACACAAACCAATGTCCCCACTTTTTTGCGTACATCTCAGAAGTAAAACATAAATGGTGCAGGTTCTACAGGTCAATAGGACATGATGAATAGAACTATCGTATGTATGATTTGATGATCAATTGGGGGAATCTCTATAGGGTGCATTCAGACCCATCCTCACCCAAATCGCTCTCGAGCGTAGGGGGCTCCCCAGCAAGGGGTATGGGAGGCAGAAGAAGTGGAAGCACAGGTCGATGAGGAGGGAAACTCATCTGTTATAACTGTGGAGAGGTAGGGCACTTTGCCAAGGATTTTCCAAACCCCACAAGACAGACCTTTCGGTATTGCAGGTAGCTGGACCATGCGATTGAAGAATGTCTAGTCTTGATAGAAAATATGCAGGAAAAGCAGCTGAAACCTACGCAGAATGTGCAAATCGTTAAGGCCAAACTACGAGACAAAGATCCAAGCGTAAATTTCGTAACACGTAGTGGGATGGCCACCAGGGGTCCTGGGGAGAAAGCTGCAACCGAGCCTCTGATCTGACCAGTAGTTAACAAATAGGAAGGGTTGGATATAAAAAAGGAGAAATAAACATTTATCACATCTCACAAGGACTTTGCCAAAGGCAGAGGCATCTACTTCATAGCTTCCTGAGGACCTCAAGGCAGATGAGGAGGTCAAACCCTTTTTACAAGCATGTATGAAGCTGCTGTGCAACCCGAGGGTTATGGAAAATCTTCAGGCATTGATATATAGTTGTGCAACATGACATGTCCTCCCTCTGGAAGTCAAGGACATACATAAACTCTATAGGTATAAGAAATGCACCAACAGGGAGATGTAGTTGACTGTGCAAATCGGTGATTACGAGATGGATCAGGTTATTTTGGACCTAGGGTTGGATGTGAATGTATTACCTAAACAAACTTGGAAACAAATGGGGGAACCTAATTTGGAATGGTCCACTATCCAGTTGCATATGGCCAATCAACAGAATATCATTCCATTGGGAAGACTATCGAAGATTGTGGTGGACATCACAGGCGTTAAGGTTCGGGCTGACTTTGAAGTAATTCAGATTGTCGAAGATGCGGACCCCTACCCTGCACTCCTAGGCTTGGATTGGGCCATCGATATGGGAGGCATAATTAACCTAAAGAAGAGAAGCATGGTATTCGAGAATAACGGTACAAGGGTAATAGTACCATTAGATCCGACGGAGGGTGAACGATACACAGAACCAGTGCATGACGATGAGGATGTAGATCACATCTATAAGTTGAATGCATGAGATGAATATTGGATCAACTTAATAGTGAAGGGGGTACTTTGATGGGAAAAGGACAAAAAATGTTTCTCTGACTCTAATGGGAAAATGGAGAATTGGAAAAACCGGTTACACGATGTCTCTACATTGAGATGTCTTCAGATCATGAAGAACTTCCGATACATCTCCTCAAAGGTAAAAGATCTACCTTGTTTGGATGGTTTTGGTAATGTTAGGGACTTTTTGCGGGCATTTGAAGCTGAGGTTCCCAGGGAATGAAGGTTATCGGCCCTTAACCTAGCAATGCGTGCAACCCCTGCACAATGTTGGGATACGCATAAGGAAGCATTCCCGAAGTGGGAGGATTGTCGAGGCATGATGCTCTTACGATTTGAGACCCCAGCAGAGGTACGGGTCAAGCTGTTCCTTGGCCCAGGGGATCCACATGAACACATGGTTGAATGGATGGAGGTGTGGGATGACCAAACTACAGGAGAGTGGGTTCACTTGTTCATTCATGCGTCGGGTCTAATCCCCACTACCTAGTACCTAGATGCAGAGCTACATCAGTGTACCCGCCACTGGGAAACTTTGAAGAATAATTTTGTAGGAATGTTTGGATTAATAGGGAGTTCCTAGGTACTTGACGAAGCTCTATAGGACATAGATACATTTGTGTTTGGAAAGACCAGCTCTTCTGTAGTATTCGAGACACTGACATGGGAAACACAGATGTAGAATATTTTCAACTGCCACAGCTTGGAAAGAGAGGAAGGTGAATATGATCTACGGTCTGTCTCTATCCTGGAGTCGGAAGGGGAGTGCGCCATTGAAGGACCTCCACTAAAGGAAGTGAATGTCACTAAGCCTCTCAAACTGCATGAAGTAAACATTGGGATGAAAGAGCACCCTAAGTTGGCTAATATTGGGGACTACTGAGATGAGAATACAGTAGGTAAAGTGGCTGAATTACTTACAGAATATCAAGACTTGTTCCCTAAAAAAATTTCAGAGCTAAAGGGGATCACGGGGACTTAGGGGTCATGCATATCACTCTCAAACCCGATGCGCGACCCATAAAACAGTGACCTTATAGGTTGAACCCCAAATATAAGGAGAAGGTCAAGGATGAGCTTGATAAAATGCATGCTGCAGGTATCATCGAACCTATTGAAAAATCAGACTGGGTCAGTCCAATGGTGGTTCAGGAGAAAAAAACTAAGGGAGAGATTCGGATCTATGTGGACCTATGCAAGCTAAACGATGCCTACATTCATGATCCATTCCCAACGCCATTCTTAGACGAAATATTAGACAGTGTGGGAGGAAAAGAAGCATACTCTTTCATGGACGAGTTCTTGGGATACCATCAAATAAGAATCGCACCTAAGGACCGCAGCAAAACCACGTTCGCCACTGAGCGGGGATCTTTTCAGTATAGTTTCATGCCGTTTGGACTCAAAATTGCCCCTGCTATCTTCTCACGAGTCGTTTTCATAGTATTCAAAGAATTCATTCACAAGTTCCTCGAGGTGTATTTCGATGATTGGACTATCTTCGGCCTGGTCAAGGCACACGTCTCAAACCTGCGCATGATGTTGGATGCCTGCTGGAAACACCAGATTTCCCTAAATATAAAAATTTTTATCTTTTGCATACCCTTTGGAATCTTTCTCGGCCACATAGTTTGTTGGCAAGGACTAATGGTATATCCTGCCAAAATCGCAGTTATCATAAATTTGCCAGTACCAACCACGGAAAAACTGCTACACTCGATCCTTGGACACACAGGCTACTACAAGAAATTCATTCAAGGCTATGTTCTAATTACTGCCCCAATGGAAAAATTTCTCAAGAAATATGTTTCATTCTTTTAGAATGACGAATGCCAAAAGAGCTTCGAGCTACTAAAGGAAAAGATGGTCTCGGCACCTATTCTCATCTTTCCGGATTGGGAGAAGGTATTTCATGTTCATGTCGATGCATCAGGCATTACTCTTGGGGCTTTCCTTACGCAGCCAGGGGAAGGATATATTGACCATCCGGTTGCCTTTGCAAGTAGGAAGCTCTCTAGAGCGGAACAAAACCACTCCACCACATAACGGGAGGGATTGGCCATGGTTTACGCGTTGCAAAAATATCGGCATTACTTGTTAGGAGGTCACTTCAAAATGTTCACAAACCATTCAGCTTTAAAATACCTGGTTAATAAGCTTGTGTTGGGGGGAGAAAATATGATGATGGCTAATACTATTTCAAGAATATGACTTTGAAATCATAGTCAAGATGGGAAAGTTGAATGCTAGGCCATACCACTTGTCCTAGATAGAGAGTGGCAAGGAGCCAACCAACCTGGAATCTGGATTACCTCATGCACAGCTATTTTCTATCAAGGTAGTAGATGCACACTTTGCTGATATCATTAATTTATTTACTACCGGGACGACAACTCCAGAGTACTTTGTACAGTAGAAAAAATATTTAGTCACCCAGGCAGCAGACTTTACCATCATCGCAGGACACTTATATAAGATGGGGAAAGATGAAGTATTGCGGTGATATGTTTTGGAGCATGAAAGGCATGTTGTCTTGATCGATTCCCATGAAGGAGTGGCAAGAGGTCACTACGCAGGGAAAGAAATGACGCAAAAGATCTTGAGGGTTGGGTTATGGTGGCCAACCCTGCATATTTATGCCCACGACTATTGTAAAGCCTACGATATGTGCCAACGAACAGGGAGGCCATATCGTAGAGATGAAATGCCCCTTCAACCACAAATGGCCCTACAAGCATTTGATAAGTGGGCTATCGACTTCATTGGGCCTATCAACCCGCTAGGAAAAAAGACGGGTGCACGCTACATTATTATGGCCACTGACTAGCTGCGAATTTCATCTTTGAACAAATCTTGACAATGTTTGGATGTCCAAAGATTCTCATGAGTGAAAGAGGTACAAACTTTGTTAATGAAACAATCCAAGCTATGATTGAGGAATTCTGTATCCATCATGCGAAGAGCACGCCATATCACCCCCAGGCCAATGGCATGGTTGAAGCTTTTAATAAAATCTTGGAGCATGCACTAACTAAGGTATGCAATGCTGATCACAAAAATTGGGATGTGTGCATCCCATCAGTCCTCTGGGCTTGTCGAAAAACCTGCAAGAAGTTAACAGGAAAGACCCTATTCAAGATGGTTTATGGTAAAGAAGTTTTTATTCCCATGGAGTATATTTTCCTAGTCTTCGTATCGCAGCATTTATAAACATGGCAGAACCAAACGTCATGGAGGAGCAATTAGCGCAGCTTATGGCTTTGGAGGAAGATCGGCTTATTGCGAATTTCCATCAGCAAGTCTAGAAGGCCCGCGATAAAGCTTGGCATGACTGACACATTCGCCAGAAGACTTTCGCAGAAGGCCAATTGGTCCTCTTGTGCGATAGCTAGATTACGAACATCTCGGGAAGTTCCGACAACATTGTCTTGGTCCCTACATAGTTAAGGAGATCAAGGATGGCGGAGCGGTTAGGCTTGCTACCCTGCGTGAAGATATTCTTTCTGGCTACATCAATGGTAGCCGGCTCAAACCGTATCAAATCAAATGACTCTATGGCTAGAGTAGCCATACAGGTGTAGGTGAAGACCCCACTTCCACAGTGACTCGGGACAAGTCACAAGATTGTGTTTGGGGGCTGTTGGAACAAGGGCTCCTACAAGAGCTGTGAGTATAGTCCATTTTTGCATATTTTTTATTATATTTATTCTAATGCAAGGGTTTTGGGGTGGGTCAAAGCCCCTATTGAATTGTAAGTGGGTCAAGGGTAGACCAAGAGTCCGCAAACCACAATTTGCAGACCATTAGATGCGTAGGATAAAGCAGTATAAATAGTTTAACCTTTTTTAGTTGTAAGGCAGACTTGGATTAAGATTGGTGCAAATTGTGAAATAGTAGATCTGTTTGGGTTTTTAGGGAAAGGACTCATGTTGGATGTGTGTGCAGAGATCCTCAATCTTGTTGTGTGCAGACCCTGCTGCAGTGTGCGCAGGTTGGGTATTTTGGTATTGTAAAAGGAACTGAAGGATTAATGAATGCGGAAGGTTTTTGAAATCTCAGAATCATTTGGATCTGTGATATCTATTTATGTATGCTCTATGTCATTGATTTAAGTTCCACAAATACTTGTGTTACATGTTTATACTACAATCTAGATCTATTACGGTATGCATAATTCTGTATTGAGGTCCGCAAGTAACTTTGCTATGTGTTTATGCTACATTTACCGTTGATCTAAATATATTTATTAGACCTGATGAAAGAATAGCTGCGATAGTTGCCTTATTTTCCTATACCTGTGATTCGTTACGATTATACATGATATTGCGCACGTCGATGTAGAGGAAATGATAGATATGGGTTATGTAATATGTGATCTGATAATTTTCAAGTCGAACACAGCTCTGCCTAACTTACCTGCCCTCTCCCAGGGTGCGGAAACCTGGTTCTAGCACCCTCCCATACTACTTCGGGTGAGACTTTGGTCTGCATAAGCAGGCCACTGCCGAAAGGGCCAGTAGTATAGGGGTTTTTTGGCAAACCTTAACCTCTGAAACTAGGTCACGACCCCTTGAGCCAACAGGGCACGTGGCAGCCTCTGGATGTGCCACGTGGCCCTTCTCCATTGGCCCAAAAAATTCCACCATATAAAAATAAGCCACCATAGTAATAATTCCAAACTTAGGAAATAGGAGAAAAATTCAAATTCCCCTAGAAACATTGGAGAATCTGGAGATGACACTTCTCATAGTGTCACTAGCTGAAAAACTAGAGAATATTTCTTGAATATTCCTCAGGTGCTAACTAGACTGCCAAGTCATCAGTCTGCCACTATTCTGCACAATTTTTACCTGTATGGGAAAAAGAAAAACATACCATAACTCACTCATATGGAATTTTATTTTTATGAAACGAGTTTCATTGGAATCCTGGTGACGAGCTCTATCCGTTCATTCAGGTCTGAAGCATTTTTGAGAAATTTCATTTTTTAGCTAAATACTAAGCTCCTAATAATTCCTCCCCACTAGAAGCCTTTTGGACCCTAAAAGATACTATCAATTTCTCAGTAGGTGAGGGTACAACTTCCTCACCCTTTCACATTCCATTCATTTGGCCTTTGAATGATTTTATCCCTTGAGTCCCACTCTAAGGTATTTGACATTCCCTCTTCTTGAAGTGTCGATTCTTCTGTCAAGTATGAGATCTTGCTAAAGTTCATCCATATATTCTGGAGAGAAATAATCTATTGATGGTAGCTAAACAGGATATCCTTGATCATCAATCAAAGGAGGCTCAAAAAATCTCAAATTATCAATATTAACGACAAAATATATTTGCATATAAGGAGGAAAATCTAGCTTAAATGCATTAGTGTCAATCTTTTCCAGAATTTTAAATGGACCATAATGGATTGGCTTGTGATTTTTACCTTCCCCTTGCAATATTTCTTTGTTGATATACAACCAAACTTCATCTCCAACCTGGAATTTGTGATCAACACGGTGTTTGTCGTGCCTTGACTTGTAGTTGTGTTAACTCTTTTCAAGTTGCTCTTACACTGTGTGATGTATCAACCAAATTTTCTCAATGAAATTCCTTGCCACATCTATGTCACTATGACCATCTATAGTGAAATATTTCTCAAATATGAAGTCCAAAGGTGATCTTGGCAAGTAACCATAACATGCTTAAAATGGTGATGTATTTGTGGAAGAATTCTTTGCCCTGTTGTTTGCATGTTGAATGTAATGCAACTATTCATCCCAAAACTTGGGATGTTTGTTGAAATAACCTTTAATAAGATGAGTGAATTTCATCTTTACCACCTTGGTTTGATCATCTGTATGCAGATGAAATGTTTTACTCTTCTTCAACTTTGTGTCCATCGTGTCCCATAATTCTGACAAAAAATTCCCAACAAACTGGGAATCCCGATCACTTACAATAGAAGTAGGAAGACCAAAATGAACCCATACATTTTGAAAGAAAATATTAGAGGTTTATTCACTTGTAATTTTTTTCTTACATGGCATCAAAAGACACATTTTTCTGAACCTTTGGAGATTCACTATTGTCTTGCCTACATCGAAATTTCTAGCAATCAATGAAGTGTGTGCCTCCCTTATGATATTGTTTCCTTCTCCCTATTTTATACATAACTTTCCCAATTGATACAACAAACTATTATGCACATGATAATCTAACTCTTCATTTTGGTTTCCTTGACTCAAGCTTTCATACACATCTTGAAAATCACTATCATAAGTATATTGTTCAATGTAACTTTCATACATAATTGAATTGCGCTTGAGTATAATAGATGAATTTAAAATAGGCCTAGAGAGAATATTAGATACCTTATTGTAGATTCCCTTTTTGTCCCTAATAACCAAATGAAATTGTTGTAGAAATCCCATCCATCTGAAATGTCTTGATTGCTGCAACTTTAATTGTGATTGTAAGTACTGCAATGGTTGATGTTCGGTATGGATAATGGTCTCTTTCCCCATAAAATAATTCTTCCATTTCTTTACAATTTGTACCAATTCATATAAATATTTATTATAGGTAGGACAATTAGTCAAAACAACATTAAACAATTTAGAATGAAATGAAATAGGCTTACCATGATGCATGATCACTGCTCCCATAGCATAATCACTTGCATATGTTTGGATCTCAAACGGTTGTCTAAGATCCGGAAGTGCTAATACCGGTGCTGAAATTATATTTTGTTTTAAAGCATAGAATTACTTTTGTTGTACACCTCCCCAATGAAATAATTTACCGACACTTGTCAATGCATGTACCAGAGCTGCAATGGAAGAAAAATTAGCAATGAATTTCCTCCAATATTGTGTTGCCCTAAGAAAGCTTCTTTCCTCTATAACTGTATTGGGCTTGGGCCAATTCAAAATGACCTCTACTTTGGAAGGGTAGATCTTCAACTCACCTCCTTCAACAATGTGTCCCAAATATACCAAATAAGTCTTACCAAACTCGCACTTCAACATCTTTAAAATTATTTCTCTTTTTTCAAGACATCAAGTACCTTGTTCACATGCATGACATGTTATTCTCTTGATTTGTTGAATATAAGTATGTCATGTAAGTAAAAAATGACAAATTCATCTATAAATGGTATAAGTACATCGTTCATGAATCTCATGAAATTAGCTGGAGCATTTGTTAGACCCAATGGCCTAACTAACCACTCAAACAATCCTTGTCTATTTTTGAAAGCAGTTTTCCAAATGTCCTCTTCAGCTATTCTAACTTGATGATAACCACTTCGCAAGTCTAACTTAGTGAAATATCTTGCATAATTTAACAGATCTATAAAATCATCAATGTGTGGGAGTGGGTAGCGATTCTTTACTGTGATTTTATTCAATGCACAGAAATCAATGCACATGCACCAAGTCTCGTCCTTCTTTGGTACCAAAACAATTGGTGAATCACATGGAGAAGTAGATGGTTGTATGATACCTTTTTTCGGAAATTCTTGAATTTTCTTCTTGATTTCCAAACTCTCCATAATTGACATGGGATACATACCAATGTTTGGAAGTGGAACATCCTGCTGCAACTGAATCTCATGCTGAATTCCCCTCTATTAGCACCCTGTAATCAGCAATATTGGCAAAAGTCCGACTGTAGGGAGAACATCGTTTCAACCACTTTGGGATTCTAGGATCTAGCCCTCCTGAATTCGGAGAGGGATCTCTCCAATAAGTGCAAAGATGGGATTTTCTTTGAAGTATTGGGTAATGATGTTAAGCTAGTTATGAAGGCCGAGGGTTTTGTTTTGTTTTTGGATGGTTGAGCATGATTACTGTTTGAGGTGGAAAGTCCTAAATGCAAAGAGTTTCAAAGGTGAGAAGTTGTAAGCAAATAGAACAAGCTTTGGCCAGGAAGATAGATAATTGCAATTTTTAGTCCATTGGGCTATGGAGTCATAATAGGGTTTAATTGAAACAACAAGGGGCAAGAGTGGTCCATGGGGCAAGTCATCTATGTCTAAGGATCTCTTTAAAGTTTGATTTATGGAATTAAATGATACAACAAGAAGGGGAATTAAACAGATGAAGAACAAGGAGTAGCCCAAGATCTGGTAAGTACTTTTAAACTAGCCAGCTTTTGAAAAACACTTAAGGGAAACATAAAGAAATCTAGGATCTGGTAATTACTTCTAAACTAGCCAGCCTTTGATATAATTTCAATAGAAAACATATAAAAAAAAGGGAAATTTGAAGGCAATTGTTGGAGGAGAAACTAGCGGGTTGGGCTCACCACAAATTCTCTCCTAGCTCTGCTCTGCTTGGTAAATTTCAAGACAAACACAAAGATAACAAAGAATGGCCTAAGATCTGGTAAGTACTTTCAAACTAGCCAACTTTTAACACATTCCAAGGGAAACATTCAAACAGTATTTGGGGATAAAACTAGGAACAGGGCACACCATATCTTCCTTAGTTCATCTCTAATTAACATATACTGAAAATAAAATTCAGGAATAATATTTAGCTAAATAGGAGGACGAGGGAACGCCAGCATTCCTACTGCTTGAACTAAATTAAATCATTCCCAAATAACACAGATTGGAAGAAAACATTCAGATAAATATTTTCAGTCAGAGAAGTGTACTGATATACAGTAGGTCCTAACTCTATGCATGTTGTTCTTTATAAGAGAAGATGAACATAGACAAGAAAACAGAAGAAATGCGTAATTCACAATAAGAGAAAATAAATATTCATCAGTTTACATAGACTCAAAGATCCCAAGCAATCAGCTTGTATTATTGCTCCAAACCGCTATAGCTTTTTTGTTGAAATATTTTTGGTCATCTAACCTAAAGATCATTGGGATGCTAGACCCAAGACAATTATGTAAGACCAATTTTACTCCTAAGTAAAATTTGTTTTCACTATGTAAAAGCCACCTGACAAATCAATATTTACAGATTATTATAAACAATAGAAATCCCTTAAAGGAAATACAGCTAAAGAAACTTATGCCTTAGTTTGATTTTCCTCATGGAATAATTAATTAAACCATAATTTAATTATTATTCCCAGTCATGTTTAACCCAAAAACAAAGAAATTAATTAGATAAACCTTTTATTTATCTTATTATTTTCTAGGAATAATTATTTAAATCTTATTTAGATAATATTCCTTGTTAAATATGACCAAATCACCCACAAATAATTAAATAAATCATTATTTATTTGATTATCTTTCAACCACTTCCTTAAAAAGATAAATAAATCATTTATTTATTTATTTTTGACAAATAAAGGATTTGACCCAAGTCAAATACTTTTTCCCTCCAACAAATATAATAAAATATTCCATAAAAGGTGGATCTAGATTTGGTTAACACTATTTTAATCATGCACCAAGATCTAGAATGACTCAATATTTTGTTATAAATAGGAGGGTTTTTCCTACCATTCTTCACCTTTTGTTGCCTATTAGATCACTCTGGATCTATACACTTGGTCACATTTTTCCACTATTTGTTGTGTGAGCTCCCTTTGAGTTCTATTCTTTGTGTGGGTTTTCTACACCAACAAGAGAGAGAGATTTTAGATCTGAAGTGCTGAGGACTTCCAAGAACCCATCCCATTGAGGAGAATTGGATACGCCTTCTTGTTTTCCTCCCAGGTGCCCGATTAATACAAAAATTCTTTCAAAATTGTTCTTGTCTTGTCTATTGGTATATGGAGCAAACCCTTATTTTTTCTGCTTAATGTCTTTCCATGCATAGATCTGGTTTTTGCAGCTCTTTTATGTTCAACTAACCGCAGATCTGAAGATATTGGCAGCCACTTTTGCTGTTAGGGCTATTAGTTATGCGTAGCTAAAGTGGTCCTTTTTCGTACACTTCGACAAAGGATTCATACTAACAAATGGCGACTCCACACGGGTTTTAAATTACGACCGCTGTCGTTTTTCATATTCCTACATATCCAGCTACTTCAGACCCTAGGGTTTCTTTTCAGCTTTTTGTTTTTTTTATTTTCATGTTGTTTTTCCCCTATAAAACCCTCAAACATTAAAATTTCTAACTTCCGTGTGTTTCTGGCCCTATTGCGCAAGTAAGCGACATCAACCGCAACTGAGACGGAAAATTTTCTGAAAATCTGCCGCCGAGACAACCGGAACAGGAGGTCGCACTTTTCAGCCCAAAAACTGCAACCTGGACCTCCAGGTCGCACTTTTCAGCCTCTTTTCTGCAACCTGCACTGAAAACAGGTCAGAACCTGCGACCTGCCAAATTTTCAGTGGTTTTTCTGCAATTTTCTGGGTTTTGCTGAAGCTTCTGTCAGGGTTTTCCAGCCTCTGTCTCAGCCCGCTTTGACCTAGTTCTGATCTGTTTTTACTCATCTAAGTGGGAACCTAGCCCCCTAGGGCTTCAGTACCCTCCACTTTTTGTGGAAGAGTTTTTAGCTGTTTCAGCCGTCTGTTTTTCAGAGTTTCAGCCTTCCCTTTTTTAGATCTAATACCTCCTCCTCAGATCCCTTTAAATCAGCTTTTCTTCCTTTCAAATCACCTCTTGTCATTTTGTTTGGACCTCCCTTCAGGACCTTCTCCCTGTCCTTTCCGTTTTTTTCTGATTTCCTCATTTTTTCCAGCCACTTTGCCTCTATTTCTTGGCTGTGATCTGCACCTCTTTTCAGCAGCTTTATCTTTTAGATCCCTGTCCCTTTTGACCCTAGATCTATTGGCCTCTTTTTAAGTGTGTTTTGACTAGATTTTTGCCCTTTTTTTTAGATCAGTTTTTAGCGACCCGCCTTCTTGGGTTGAATCGATGCAATAGTAGCTGTTATTTTTCTGTTATTTCAGCATTATATACTGTTCTCTGCAGATTTATTTTCAGTTACGCAACACACTTTTTTCTTGCTCTCAAAATGAAAAGGGTTTAAAAATTAAAATTAACGCACGCCACACACTCACCCTAAGCGAAGAAGAGCCTAGTTTACACCGCCAGGCAAAGACTTTAAAATCAATTGACACTGCACCTATCTGCCCTTGTTTCGACATTGTAATCACTTGATTCTGCACCTCCTTGCCCTTGTGGTCGTTCTTCTTCCCCTTGTGCCGTGTTTGTGTTGTCATCATTGCACCCCCAAGGCACACTTCCTGGAGACTTCTTGGCCTTCACCCTCAGTTTCTGGTCGATCGACCTGCTCCGTCCCGCCATCGTCGAGCCAGTCCTCCTTCGAGTCCACCCTCCGACTCCTCTTCTGATTCCTTGGGTTCTCCTTTTCTTTCTGGTTCTCCCCCTGTCACCTTCACTATGTCTGGTCCAGGGCCTAACACTAGCGGAGCCCCCGGCCCTAATGCTGGAACTACTACTAGCGAAACCGCCACAGGAACTACCTCGGCCACACCCTTGCTGCCGTGCATCGCAGGCCTCAGCCTCCCCGATTTCAATCAGTTGATCAATGACCCTATCCGCCACGATGTTGGTTGGCCTGCTATGCCAACCAAGCTCCCCTCCGACATCCCTAAGTTCGAAGGCCTTACTGGAGAAGATCCAACCAATCATGTCCGATCTTTCCACATGTGGTGTTCCTCCAATTCCATTACCGATGACTCCATTCATCTTCAATTGTTCCAACGCACGCTTACTGGCGAAGCTTCTAAATGGTATGTTGACCAAGCCACCTCTTCCCATACCACCTTTGCGACCATTGCCCAAGCCTTTTTATCTTACTTCCAGCTCCCTCTGCGATACGATACTGGTACGGAGATTTTGACCTCTTTCAATCAAACCTCTTCAACCCGCCTTTCCGCTCATGTCCAGGAATGGCGACGAAGACGAAGCTTATGTCGAGCTCCCCCCTTCGAAGATCGGATCTATATGGACTGGTTCCTTCACTCTCTCTTAGCTCCTATTGGCAAAGATGTCGCCTCCCATTTTCCTCAAACCGAAGAAGCCGCCCTCCAAATAGCCTTGAAATATGACCTGATCCATGCTCAGTCTGGTTATGTTTATACTGTTCTTCCTGGACTCCCCAGGCCCGGCGGCGCTAACGCCCCAGGGGCATCCCATTCCGCCGACGGTATCGTTGGAGCCCTTTCCCATCCGTACACTCAACCTCCTATGGGCTATGGTCTCCGTCAGGGAGGGGCCAGCACCTCTAGCACTCTTCCCCCTCCTAGTAGCATGTATCCAGGATACAACATGCCTCCTCCTTTTGCCCAACCTCCTGCTTACCTCAATGTTGTCTAACCTAACCATTATCTTTATCCGCAGCCTGGTGCGCCAGCTCCTTGTTACACTGAAAACTGTCACCTTGACATT